>VDFB02353493.1:366458406-366583946 GCA_007258455.2 Sequoia sempervirens | reverse complement strand
TCTCTCAAGTCTCCCCCTTCTACCCCCTCTCCCTCTCTCAAGTCTCTCTCTCTCACTCACTCACTCACTCCTATTTATCTCCCCTCTACACTTAACCCTCTACCCTCTACCCTTAACCCTTAAACCCTTAAACCTTCTACCCTAGCTTGCCAATTCAATGAAATTGGGAATGTAGTGGCCTGTTTGAAAAAATGGATCCAAGAAATAGGGTCTCCTAGTGATGTCATCGGGAGACCCCATTTCTTGGACCCATTTTTTCAAACAGGTCAAGTTAGGTTGTTAATTTCACCAAATTGGCAAGCTAGTGGGCCCAATGGCTTGCCAATTCAGTGAAATTGGCAATGTAGTAGCCTATGTGAAAAAATAGGTCCAAGAAATGGGGTCTGCCAGAGATGTAAATCACCATGAGACCCCATTTCTTGGACCCATTTTTTCAAATAGGCCAAGTGATGGAGAGGTAGTGAGAGGGAGATAGAGAGAGATAGATAGAAGGAGTGAGAGAGATTGGTATGGATTGATTGAGCAAGAGGTACGTAGAAAGAGGGAGAGGATAGATAGAGACAATTAGAGAGGGTAAGAGAGATGGAGGGAGAGAGAGGTGAGATAGATAGATAGATAGATAGAGAGAAAGGGATAGGGTTTGAGGGTATAGGGTTGAGGGATTAGGGTGGAGGACCTATAGGGTTAATGATTTTGGGTATTGAGTTGAGGGTATAGGGTTGAGGGATTAGAGTTGATAGTAGAGGGTATTGGGTCTCTACCCTCAACCCAATATCCTCTACCCTCAACCCTTAAACCCTTAAACCCAAGAAAACTCTCTACCCTAATCCATAAACCCTAAGAGGGAGTGGGAGAGAGAGGGATTGATGGAGAGGCAGTGGGAGGGAGATAGAGAGAGATAGATAGAGGGAGTGAGAGAGAGTGGTAGGGATTTATTGAGCAAGAGGTACGTAGAAAGAGGGAGAGGGTAGATAGAGACAATTAGAGAAGGTAGGAGAGAGGGAGGGAGAGAGAGGTGAGATATATAGATAGAGAGAAAGGGATAGGGGTTGAGGGATTAATGTTGAGGGTAGAGGGTATTGGGTTGAGCGTAGAGGGTAGACATTTTAAGGGTTTAGGGTTCAAAGGTTCAAGGTTGAGGGTTTAGGGTTGAGGGTAGATGGTTTCGGGTATAGGTTTGAGGGTATATGGTTGAAGGATTAGGTTGAAGGTCCATTGTATAGGGTAGAGGGTATAAAGGTTTAGGGTTAAGGGTTTAAGGGTTGAGGGTTGAGGGATTAAGGGTTGAGGGTTGAGAATTGAGAGTTTAATTTATAGGGTAGAGGGTAGAGGGTAGAGGGTTTAAGGGCTTAGGGTTTAAGGGTTGAGGGTTGAGGGTTTAAGGCTAAGGGTAGAGGATAGAGGGTATAGGGTTGAGGTATTAGGTTTGAGGGTCCAATGTATAGGGTAAAGGGTATAGGGGTTGAGGGATTAGGGTTTAAGGGTTGAGGGTTGAGGGTAGAGGGTTGAGGGTTCAACGGTTGAGAGATTAAGGGTTTAGGGTTGAGGGTTTAGGGTTGAGGGTAGAGGGTTTAAGGTTTACGATATAGGTTTGAGGGTATATGGTTGAAGGATTAGGGTTGAGGGTCCAATGTATAGGGTAGAGGGTATAGGGGTTGAGGGTTAAGGGTTTAAGAGTTGAGGGTTGAGGGATTAAGGGATGAGGATTGAGGGTTTAATGTATAGGGTAGAGGGTTTAAGGGTCTATGGTTTAAGGGTTGAGAGTTGATGGTTTAAGGTTGAGGGTAGAGGGTTGAGGGTTGAGGGTCCATTGTATAGGGTTGAGGATTGAAAATTAAACCATAAACCCTACACCCTCAACCCTAATCCCTATACCCTATACCCTATACCCTAAACCCTAAACATAAATTGTTTGACCCATTTGTAAAATCCTTAGATGAGAGTTTAGATAGGTTTAAGAAGGAACTGTTATTAGAATTGAAGTCCCAACAAAACCACCAAGATTGCTATTGTACGACCAAAAAATACCTAGGATTAAACAACATGAATTATAAACCAACAACCACTAACTGATAAGATTCAAGCAAATCCATGTCTAGTCTAGCAATCAAGAAAAATCAACATAAGAATTCAAATAGTAAATCAAAGCATATACCTTTCTTATGTCAAGATTGATTCATCTCCATTGTTCTTCTCCATTTTGTCTTTGCTCACATTTATGTGTGTACTATATTGCTTCAAGCTCAAATGAATACTAAATATGATAAGAATGTAAGATATCAAAGATTTGTGGTTATCCTTCAAATGGGAATGAAGGTCTATTTTATAGAAAATTTTGATTTGGATGGATGATCAAGATTGAAAGAAGGACTGGAGAGATCAAGGTTGTAGAATCTGTGAAATGAATGGATTTATAACATGTACTTGAAATGAGATAGTTGGCCTTGTGAAGAAGGCAACCATGCTTAGTCCAATGAAATACCCAAATAAGGTTCCCTCACCCTTGATCATAACCGATGTGTTTTGTTTAGCAAATCAAGTAAAAGAGTTATCATTGTGGAATATTAAATAAATGGTGTATTGGAAACAAATATTTATCATTATATTATAATTTTTTCCTTGAAACATTTTGCAAATATTTTGTGTGCTGCAATAAACTATGATATTTTTAATTTGTATATTAAATATTTTGTATGCTCTAATTCAAGGACTTGAGGATTCAGAAAAATAAAAATAAAAATATTGTTGAATTTAAAACCTTTTATAAATTTTATAATTTCATCTAAATATTGTATTTTTCTACTGAAGAAATTTGTATCTTTGGGAGCAATTTAGTTACAAATTTCATATGATATTCTATAATTTTATATGCGCCATGGTGGGGAGTGAGAAAGAGGCATAATTCTAGCTTTAGAAGGCATCTACAGAGGCATATGTGGGACACCAAAATCAATTGAGAAAGTTATGTTGTTTATTCAAGATGATGTCCATTTGAAGGGGTTAAGGTTGATTGAATCTCTTGTCAATCCAGAGGAGGCAGTTATTCATCATGGATTCACTAACAAATATCCTCTTGGAGTAGGTGAAGATGCTCCCTTTTTTGGGATCATGTGTGAGTTAAGCTGGTAAGAAGGAGGTAAATCTAGCAAATATGAATTTGTGTTGTTAATGTGTTCTTGACTAGCCTTATTCAAAAGAACCATATTTTTTCACATTACCAAGTTTGATATACTCAAATTTTGTAGGTGGTATATTTGTGGATTCCAAGAATATCTCCTACTATGGGTGATCCAACAATACTGGTTTACAATTTTTGGCCAAACTGGACATTAAACTAATTTGTTTTTAACTAAATCTTCACTTTCGAGCACCTATAGTGGCTAAACCATGATGAATTTGAAGATGATGCAAACTAGTGATTTGAGAAATTTTTTCTGTAAATTCTAAATATATTTTTTTCAAAATTTTTGGAATCAGATTGCACTTCTTTTTCCATCTCTTTAGAAAACTAGTTTTTAATAGTAAACACCATTTTTAAAGAGTGGCGTTACTGGCTAACACATAAATTTTTTTCTATGAAAGATAAAATTCTTTTTTTTTTGAGTTTAGATTCGTAGCTACGACATCTAATGCATTGAATTGGTTTCATAGAATTTCATTGAATATATATTTTTTAACTTAAGTTTCAAAGTCAAAAAACTAGTTACAATTTAGACTTGATTTACTAGCTAAAACATAACTTTTTTTTATATGTATTGAAATTCAAATTTTTTTTGTTGGATCAAGGACATCAATATCTAGTGCGCTGATATTTTTCATAATCTGCTATTTTTCCACATGTGCAAAACAAAGAGCTTGATTTTTGGTGAAAACCCTACATTCACATCTTGAAATAAAAAATAAATATAATAATCAAATTAAATTTAATTATAATTATAATTTTTTGGAAGATTATAATAAGGACTACATACTTACAAAAAATAAATTTTAAATGAATTCATTTGATCCTCCAAAAGGTAAATCAAAAGTGGTTTTTTATCAACATTTTGATAAGTGTAAAGGAGACTCCATTATAGGTATGGTTTAAAAATAGTGGGGTTCTATCCAAGGAGGCTTGGTATAAGGTGGTTTGATCAAACCATCTTCGGTTGGAATCCTTTAAATGGAATTTTTCAAGGCTTAAATCATTATAGTTTCTAAATATACAAGATTTCAACAAAAAACAGGATCTCCCAGAAAATGTAAACCACTATTGTGGGATCACCCCTATGTAAATATAAAGGAGTGGAATACTTTGCTAAGTGATCCAAATGTGGCCAGTGGTCATATTTTCCAGTAAACAATTTAAATGTTTACCTAAAAAAAAATTAGTTTTAGTAAATGTGTTTTATAACTATTGACATGCATAGTAAAAGATAGGATATAATGGTTATCATAATGGTCAGCATGCATCTCATAACTTTCCAAATTACAATTGCAATTGGACACATTTTAAAAATGTGTTTGTTCACTAGACTATTATAAGATTCCCACTTTGAGCCATGAGCAAACACTGCAAAAATAGAACCATTTTTTTAAACAAGCATCATTGAAAATTCCAAGGTCACATGTGCACATAGGTGTCATTAGCACATAAAATGGAACCTAGTGGTGACAACCTAGAAGAATGTGCCAACATTCACTCAAGGAGGTAGGGGTAAAAGGAATAAGATGCTACAAGTGACACACATCTTGATTAGTATACTTTATGTGGAAAATGACTACTAAGATAAAGGGATGGAATCATTGCACACAACATGTTGTTGGGATATTGCCTTAAGGATGACCCATTCTAAGATGTTGTAGGTGAAAGGGAGGAGAGTAAGACCCTTGATGGGTTGTGAGTATAATATTAAATAGGACAAATATATTCATAATTTAATCAATTCTAATTAAATCCATTTGTAATATATATTTGATTATTTAAATGAACCTTTTAATTTGAAAATATGAAGACAATGAAGAGTCAATACATTTCCCATTTTACAAGTTGAGCTAACAAGATTTAACATTGAACAATCTAGTCCCTTCCAATGGGGGTAAGAATAGAAATGAGAGACATGTACATCATTTCAAATGTGAAGATAAGGAAGAGTCACTAGATTGCATGTTTTACAAGTTGAGCCAACAACATTTAACACATAGAAATTGAATAATTAGTCCCTTCCAATGGGGTAAGAATAGAAATGAGATACATACATCATTTCATACACATAAAAATAGTCTAGTTATCCTATGTAGTTATGTGCATTGTTTTCTAACCTATTAAAAATGCAAGGAAACAACTAAAACTGAGAAAAACTGATAAACACAACAAACACTCATGTTAGGGCCAAAATGAAGCTAAAAATTATAATAAATCCCATGAAAGTCAAGTCAAAGTTGAGCTTGATGGTGTAATTTCCCTGAGGATTTGAAGCTATGAGTGCTCACGATCAGACTTCGATAGCATAACCCTTTGATTATTCAATTTGGTCACTAAAATGACAATTTTTTTTATGAGTAAGTGTCTATATCTATATTAATAAAAGATAAAAATACACATATTCACAAAAAAGGATGGGTGGTAAGAAGGCACACCCTGAGAGTCACATGGGCAGAGCCCAAAATATCAAAAGAGTCTTGGGCCATGCCCAAAAATCAGAAAACATTAGAATAATTGAAATAATGGAAAATGGGATTATGCTTTCATATGGTTTAGAACATAGAGCAAAACCCACTTTCGCAATTATCTCATTGAAGGGAAACCCTAAAGATCTCAATATAAAGTATGCAAAGGAGAAAGAGATCTTGCAATAGGGTTGTCCTAGGGTTTGATTGTAAACTAATGAGGGATTCACCACCAAGTTAGGGCTTGGAAAGACAAATGAAATGCAAATCAAAATGCTCAAACCTAATGCAATGTAATCTTCCACTAAATGACCTAAAAATGGATATAAAACAGAACAAAAAGTTGCAAGATCAAATGTGTGCACCTAAAAATATGAAGATGACTAGATGAAGCTCTAAAATGTTGAAAACACTAATTTTAAAGCTTGTTGGGACTCATATGCCAAACTGGGTGATTTAGTCCTAGATCTGGGTTTTTGTGCAAAAATTAAAATCTGGCAAATGGGTGTCTGAAACTGCAAAAACCTAGAAAATGACCTAAACTTGGACTTATAAGCCAGAACTGATGTATCAGTCTAGTTAGGGGTTTTTGAAACTTCAAAGCTTGAATTTTCTCTTTAATGTCTTCTCTATCCTTTCCAATTGATTTCTAGATCTGAAACCCTGATTTGCAACTTGTAGAAAATCTTCCAATGATCTTCAATGCAAAGTGAAAACTTTGACAACTTTCTCCAAACTTTCTCTTTAATGTGTCTTCAACCTAAACTTGCAAATCACACGCTAAAGAGAGGGAAAAATGTTGCTTTGTTAGTGGAAAGGGGTTTGCCTTGGTCAAACCCCATTTTAGAAATCAAACCTTGAAATGAAATGAAATAGGAATGGAGAATGATGAATGAACAAAATATGATGTTGCAACTTACAGGTAAGTGCAAAAAGATGGCTCCCAAAAAGGGGGCTTAAGTGGCCACTTTTTTTTTATTTCTGAAATCAAGAAATATTGACCTTGGACATGAAATTGAGGATAGTTACACTCAAAATTTTGAGATGGAACAAAAACAAGGATTGAAGTGCTCTGAGTCTACTTTCTAAACTACTAATTTATTTTGAAAATGGTTGAGATTAGGGGATTCAAAAGAGGGATGTATAGAAATTGGTGTTGTTCTTTTTGGAAAAACATAACATAGCAACTCTTGTACGTCCCTAGCACGGTGAACTTTTTTTTAGTATTTTTAAAATTGCTATGGTGAGAGATTAGCTAACAACATGTAGTTTATGCACTATTTTTGTAATAATTTTTTAATGAATATTTGATTTTTTACTAATTTTCTAAGTGGCCACTTCTTGAAAAATAGAATTTTGGTCATGCTACCCCTACCACTCTCTCTCTTCACCTCTCTATCTCACCTTTCTCTCCATCCCTACCCTCCCTCCCTCCCTAATTCCCTCTCTACTTCTCTCTATCTCTCCTATCTCTCTACCTCTCCTTCCCTCTCTACTTACCTTTGTTCCTCTCTCCCTCTTTCTACCTACCTCTCCTTCCACCACTCTCTATTTCTCTCTATCTCACCTCTCTCTCCCTCACTACATCTCCCTCCCTCTCCTCCCTCTCTACTTATCTATATCTCCCTCTCCCTTCTACCTAGCTCTCCATCCACAACCTACCACTCTCTTTATTACTCTCTATCTCACCTCCCTCTCTCTCCCTCCATACCTCTCCCTCTCCTTCCCTCTCTACTCTCTATCTCCCTAATCCCTCTCTACCTACCTCTCCATCCATCACTCCCTACCACTCTCTACACCTCTCTATCTCACTTCTCTCCCTCCTTCTTCTCTCTACTTCTCTCCTCTACCTCTTATCTCCTCTCTCCTCTAGCCCTCTCTCTCTGCCTCCTCCTCCTCACTCTCCTCTTTCTCTCTCACTCTCTCCTCTCTATCTCACCATTCTCTCTTTCCCTCTCTATAACTCTCTCCTTCTCTATATGTCACCATTCTCTCTCTACTTATCTTTATCTCACCTATCCCTCTTTACCTCTCCCCTCCTCCCCTCTCTCGCCCACCCTCCCTCCTTCCCTCTATCTCTATCTCTCTCTACTTCTCTATCTCACCTATCCCTCTCTACCCACATATCCCTCTATCACTCCCTACCACACTCTCTTTATTGCTCTCTATCTCACCTCTCTCTCACCTCCCCCTCTCTCCCTCCATCTTTCCTTCCTTATCTACTCTTTATCTCTCATGTCTCTCTACCTCTCCTTCCCTCTCTACTTATCTTTATCTCCTCTTTCCCTACCAACCTCTCTCTCTCTCCCCAATCCCTCACTCCCCCTCTCTCTCTCCCCCTATGAGGGTTGAGGGTGTAAGGTTTAGTGTTTAAGGTATAGGGATGAGGTTATAGGGTTAAGTGTATAGGGAATAGGGATTAGGGTTTAGGATATTAAATATAAAGTTGAGGGTATAGGGTATAGGGATGAAGGATGAGGGTTTAGGGTTTAAGGTATAGGGTTGAGGGTTGAGGGTTGAGGGTTGAGGGATTGTGTTTAGGGTTGAGGGTATAAGGCTAAGTGTATAGGGTATATGTATTATGGTTTAGGATATTGGGTATATAGTTGAGGGTATTGGGTTGAGGATATTAGGTTTAGAGTTGATGGTTTAGGGTTTAGGATTTATGTTTAAGTTTGAGGGTTGAGGTTTGAGGTATAATGTTCAGGGTTGAGGATATGAGGTTAAGTGTATAGGGTATAGGGATTAGGGTTTAGGGTGTAGGGTTAAGGTTATAAGGTATAGAGTTAAGGCTTGAGAGTGTAGGGTTTGTCATTTAAGTATAGGGTTGAGGGATACTATTTAGGGTTTAGGGTATAAGTTTGAGGGTGTAGGGTATAGAGATGAGGGTTGAGGGTGTATTGTTTAGGGTTTAGAGTATAGGGTTGAGGGTTGAAGGATAGTGTTCAAGGTTGATGGCATAGGGCTAAATGTATAGGGTATCGGTATTAGGGTTTAGAATATTGCATATAGGGTTGAGGGTATTGGGTTTAGGATTGAGGTTTATGGTTTAGGATTTAGTGTACAAGGTTGAATGTAGGGTTTAGGGTTTAAGTATAGGGTGGAGGGATGATGTTTAGGGCTTAGGTTATAAGGTTGAGGGTATAGGGTATAGGGATGAGGGTTGAAGGTGTAGGGTTTAGGGTTTAAGGTATAGGGTTGAGGGTTGATGTATAGTGTTCAAGGTCAGGGGTGTAGGGTTAAGTGTATAGGGTATAGGGATTAGGGTTTAGGATATTGGGTTTAGGGTTGAGGGTTGAGGGTTGAGGGTTTAGGGTACAAGGTTTAATGTAGGGTTTAGTGTTTAATTATAGGGTTAAGGGTTTAGGGATTAATGAAATATATTGTCGTTTCAAGTCCTTGTGGAATTCTTTCCTCAATTTTATGTGGTGGAAAATAAAATGGGTCCTTAGATTTTGTATATGTAGAAAAGTCCTATAATTCTAAAGATGGCATTGCTTTAATTATGTTTTTATTTTAATATTTATTAAGGTAGGAAATTATTTTGTGTGAGAGAGAATTTGATGTTTTTGTTTGGACCAAACCTTGACCACTAAATTAAGGAATATTTTTTACATCTAATTTTTTTTCAGAGAACTAACCCTACCTAATTTTTTATAAGCTTCAAAAAATGTAATTTAAAAAAAATAAAATAAAAATTATAGCATTAGAGAAAATTAATAAAAGTTTTGACAAAATTTTATCACTAAATTAATGAACTTGTTTTATTTATAATAGTAAATTACAAAGAACTATCCTTACGTAATTTTTGGTAAAATCTAAAAATTGATGCCTATAGAGCAAATTAATGAAAAATCATAAATCTCGATAACTTCTATAAAATGTACCTTCAAAGTCAATTTTTTTCATGAGATCATCCAAGTTGACTGCTATTCAACTTGATGCTAACAAAGCATTTCTTTTTGCTTACATTGATGTTGTTTCAAAAGCCACCTCCAATCATGAGGCCAAATTAAAGCTTTGTTCAGAGGATTTTGACTCTGTTCTTAAGGGTACCTATTATGCTCTTCAGCACCTCCCGTTTTTGGGAATCTTCATTTTCTCTGCTGAAGATTGGTACAAGGAAGGTCTAAATGACTTTCACGAAAAGTGCAATAAATTCTTGATCGATCGCGCTTTAAAGAAAGTTGCCAAAGCTCATGTCGACGCTTCTAAGGATGCCTCTCGTGACACTGCTATGGCCAAAGCTGATTAGTTGCCTCCTGATCCCACTATTGCTCAACTTGTCAACGAGAAGATCAATCAGAAGTTGAGTGCTCTTACTCAGAAGATTGACTCTCTTCTGAATACTGGTCCTGTTCCAATAAATTCTAAAAAGAAGAAACCTATTCAGAAGGACTCTTCTGCTGATGCCAACGGTACTATTCCAAAAAATGGGGGTCCGACAACCAGAGTGAACTCCACCTCGGTTGCCTCCGGTCCATCGCCCTTGAGTGCAAAGTCGAACTCTCTTGGGAAGAAGAATGTGCCATATGTCGGACAATGAAACTCATCCAAAGGCAAAAGCATCGCAGATCTGAACACATCAATCCTGGGTCGACCTCCTCAAGTGCAGACCAATCCTTATGCTCAAGGTCGAAGTCGTGGTCGAGGTCGAGGTTGTGTTCGTGGTCGAGGCTGCGACACTGCCTAAATTTATGGGGTCTTGCTATTGACCAGACATTCATGGCTTCCTACTTCTTATTTCGAGGAAAACCGCTGCAGAGGTGGATAATCGCATCTCCAACATTGTTGTCCATAATTTTTCTTCCAGGTGACTCTCCTATGACGAAGGGAAGCTTCTCGGTCTTGGCATTAAATTCATTCCTTGTCCTCCCCCAATGCCCGTCTCTCAGATTCTCCAAGAGTTCAGATCTTTCGCCAGACTCTTCAGGCTCAGGCTCTGTGCCTTCTTTGGTCCTAACTCTGCAACCCCTACTCCTGTTTCTCCATTTGACAAATCTTGATTCCCTCCTCAGTTCAGACAGTGGAACCCGCATTGGAATCCTCCTGATTGCTGCTACCAGCTTGAAGACATTCTTCATCAGGGTGAAGTTATTCTTTAGAAACAAATTAGTTCTATTTCTTTCTCTGCCCGTCCGTTACTGAGTTCTAGGCTTCTTAGAAGTCTCAAAGCTTTGAAGCTTGATAAATCTATAATTATCAAGCCCATAGGTAAAAATCTCGATCTGGTAATTCTGGACTCCTCTTGGTATCTTTCTAAAGGACTTAGGCAACTTTCAGATGCATTAGTCTATGAACGTGTTTCTTTTGTTCCTTGGCAGCTCCTGTGGAGCAAGCTCTCTGCCATTATAGTAGATCACTTCGAGGGGGTGACCTCCAATAATTAGATAATAAGATATGAATTCAATATTTGATGATAAGATGATATGGCAAAAATTTATCTTTCTTATTTATAAGCTTAATTATGTAGGGATATACCCCTTCATCTTAACTAAGATGGATTCATGTATTAACTAATATTTATGTTAGGCTTAAGCATGTCACAAGTGCTTATTCTTATTATACTTATGAATATATAATATATATACTTAGGAATATATCATGTTAGGATCATAACAAATCCTAGATAATTTTTACATAAAACCCAAAAAAATGCAAGGCATAAGAGGGTTCGCCAATAATGAGGGACAAAATACTCCTCACACAACTATCTAGGTTAATTAAATTATAAAGCAATTAAATAAATAATGAACCTAGATATATGAGATCAAAGTGATATCATACAATGAAATTAATACATAAATTATATAAATTAAATGGAGGGATATTGAGCTCTAGATTTGGCAAAGATATCACTATGTGGATATCAAAAGTTCATTTGCCATGGTGTGAAAACAGGAGTCCATTAGACAACCATCATAGACTTACAATTTAATTGTGACACTACCTGGTTCACTTAAACAAGTGCAAAAATGATCTTCATGAATGCGGGTCTAAATTTCTATATAAAACTAAACCTAAGAATCATGGATCTAAATTAATTAAATTGGATTGACTAAAAATTGTTCACCTCAATCTTTTGATGTTTAGATCATAATAAAGAATTAAATGTATTTACAAACATCATTGAAGAATTGTGATATTGTAGGATTCAACCTTATAGTGAGTCAAACTCATCAACCCATGTTTCATGAGTAGTGGTTCACAAGAACCTATCTCCCCTGATAATGAATAGTCCACTTAGCACCCTAATCCGCCACATCCAATATTTTGGGAGTGGCAGAAATTTACAACTATTCTGGTAAATGTCGAGCTCGAAACATATTACAGTTGGCAGCAAGCAAACCTTGTAAGAGGCTATAAATGTAAGAGATATAAAACAGTCTGAAGAACTCTTGAATGGGGAAGTCTGCGGGGTAAGTGTAGAGAGTTGCATTTCATTCCGAAGAAAAAACTCCAGAAATAAATGGATGGCAATCAAACCACTTGCTTGTTTCATTGCTAGTTACAGTAACAAATAAATGGTTATAAAACCATTTTTAGGAACAAACACGGGCAGAATAAACAAATTGAATAGGCATTTTCAACGCGTCAGTTATAATCTAAATCTCAAACTCACAGTATTATGTAGAGAAGGTTGGTTAAAGGAGGCGCTACACATTCTGCTCACTTCCCATAAGCTCACTGTAAACTCTTCTACATATCTTCAACTCTTGCAGAGCTGCATTTCCAAGAAATCCCTTTTAGAGGGCAGGCAAATCCACCCTCACATCAATGAAAGGGAAATTAAGGTACCCGGACACAAACTTTTACAAGATACCCTTATACGAATGTATGACGAGTGCGGAAGTTTAGTAAATGCCCGCGACGTGTTTGACAAAATGACTGAGCGAGACATCCTGTCGTGGAATGCGATCATTGCAGCTTACAGAACAAAAGGGTATCCTCAGGAGGCATTGACGCTATTTCGCGAAATGCAAGCAACAGGTGTACAACCAGATCAGTTCACCTTTTCCAGCATACTCCAAGCGTGTGCGAAAATAAGAGCTTTGGAACAGGGTATGTGCATCCATCAAAGGATAATAAGAAGAGGGTTTTTGTCAGATGTTGTAGTTGCAAGTGCTTTGATAGACATGTACACAAAATGTGGAAGTATAGACATGGCACGTCAACTGTTTGATAAAATTTCTCATAGAGATGTGGTCTCATGGAATACAATGATAGCAGGATATGCACAAAATGGTGTTCTTGACAAGGCTTTAAAGCTTTTCAAAGAAATGCCTCAAAGTGACACATTCTCGTGGAACGCCATGATTGCAGGATACGCACAAAGTGGCGACCTTGACCAGGCTTTAAGGATTTTCAAAGAAATGCCGCGACCAGATGTTGTCTCTTGGAATGCCATGGTTGCAGGGTATGCCCAAAATGGGTTTGCTGAGAAAGCCTTGGAGGCATTTAATCAAATGCAATTGGCAGGAATAAAGCCAGATTGCACAACCTTTGCCAGTATCCTCCCGGCCTGTGCTAAAATGGGAGCTGTGAAACAGGGCATGTACATCCATAAAGCATAATTGAAAATGGGTTTCTGTTTAATGTTATAGTTGCAAGTGGCCTGGTAGACATGTATGCAAAATGTGGAAGTACACAAAAGGTATATTAGGGTTATCAAATTAAGACTGAAGATTTACTTATCAATTCTCAAACTAACTCTATTCAATTTGATCAATTAGGGTGTGAGTGTGTGATAGGTCAAATAGGTATATTAGGGTTACCAAACCAAACTTTTCTCCCTCTCTTACGTAGGGCTGATTCTTTCCTGCATCCAACTTAGTGCATCACAAAGGTAGCTAGTTGTTCACATGAAATTCATTTGCATCATCAGAGCATTAAAATAATCATATTGCAATATCTATTCATTCATGGCATTTTCCATCAATATACTCAAAATATAATCATACCTTAAAAAACAATAACATCTTAATGCATATTTAAGTATTTCATTCACCCATTAAACATATTAAAGTCATGGCTTACATTTATCATCATTTTTACTCATGAAAGTAAAAGTAACTTGGTAACTAAAAAACGGGGTGTAACACAAAAATAACTTCCTATGCTAATTTTCAAGGAAATGATGTACAAAAAACTTACAGTATGATCTAAAATTATACCATGACATAATATTTTACATGGGAAAGCCCCTTTGAGAGACAAACCCCATACTCTAGAACTTGTACATTGCATTATCAAATTTCAAGAGGAATAAAATACACATGCAATGTAAGTCTTTACATGAATATTCACTCACAGTAATCTTGTAAGAATTTTGACAACATTCTAACAACACATATGTATCTACAAGTTCACTTGTAAAACCACTTCCTCAAGTACCAATTTAAAAATGAATTAACAATATGAGAAATCATAAATGATTTTCAAAACCATGTTACAAAAATCCCTAAGGGTGGTAACCTATTTGAGCACTTTTTTTATGCCACAATTTTTTTTCTATGCAATAATATTAAATCAGCGGAGACATGTAATAATATTTCATTTGTTTCCTCCTCTACGCATAAAATTGATTATTATGCATAAAGAAACTGATTATTATAATTTTATTTTTTAAATTTCATAAAGAGCGGAGACATGTAATAATATTTCATTTGTTTCCTCCTCTATGCATATTTACATGGACATGAATATACTTATAAATCTTTTTATAATTTTCTAGGTTCTATCTTATCATTTTCTTTTATAAAAGATATTTTAAAAATACAAATTCTTAATTATATGTTTTTTTTTAATTTATATAAAATAATATAGTTAAATCTTTTGAAAAATAATAATTTATCATTCTTTTATGAAAATACTTCATCTATGTAAAATAAATTGGGAAGAAAAATAAAATATCCAATTTTTTGCAATCTATAAATATATTTTTTCTTTATTTGAATATTTTGTAACTTCCAACAAACTCATTAACTAGCAAATATATGTGAAGATTTACATCAATAAAGATAATCTTTGAAGCCAATAGTGGCATAGTGTGATGGTTAAGTTGGTGTGGTGTTGTTCTTGCCATCTAGGTTCAAACCTCACTGGGGTGTTATTGTTGAATGTTTAAATTGAGGATGAGGTCCCCCGTTTGTGACCTTACTGTTCATAGCTCCAAGTCATAAGACAATTTAAATTCTCAACAATCAATTGTCCTTTAAAATTCATACCTTGGTAATGATTTCCTTAACAACAACATTGTTTGTTAGCTCTTAGAATTGTAACCCCCAATCTTGAGGGATGGATGAGAATACCTAGACCCCAAAATCAAGTCAATCTAGACAAATGGACAAACATATAATTAATTGAGGATAAATAAGGACTAATTTAACAATGATATGATGACTCTTCTTCTCTTTAAGCCTTGTCAAGCTTAGAGGGTGTTCTTAGAGACCTTAGTAGAATTTAAATACAAATGAACTTGTCACATGACTTAACCAAACCTTATGAATAAGGACATTCTTAAGATAGGTTGTCACTCCATATCTCTATGGTACTTTATTAAAATTTCAAACCACAAATGTTTTGATAAGGTAACACTTTTAATTAGTTTAAATGATGCAACATTAGAAGTACAAATTGGTTAATAATCCCTATATAAAAATCCTTCTTTATTTCTTACTTCATCACCAAATTGGAATGAACATTATGCATAGCTCTCCAAATTTGACTAAATAATACAATCTTGTTAAAACTACACTAAAGACTTATTATGTGGAGTTGTACAAACTAGTAAAGCACAATTAACAGCTAATTTGTGATGAATGAATTTTCATTTTTTAATTTAAAATATTGATTAAAAAATAAATAATAAAAATCAATGTGTAATCCTATAATAATAGAGTCAGAAAAAAGAGTTAACTAAAACAATCACTTTACCAATCCATAGTTCAAGAAGGATTTAATTAAATGAGGTTTTGTCTTGCAAAGCTTAGCCCTCAACTACCTTCTCATTTCCAATGATTAAGTTCATACTTAATAATTCATTTCCAATTTAAAAACTCATATGTAAACTTATAAAGATGTATATGCATTTCTTGAATGAATACTAGCCGATCTTTAACATGAATGCAACAAGTGTGCCCTTACAAATTTGTCAAATTTCTTAAGGAGACTTAAAACAATGATGGAGACAAAGAAAATCATAGATTAAGAACCTGTTTTTCTATTGACTATCTAAAGAGGATATACAATAATAATCACAAAATCACATTCAAAATTAGAATCAATCAATGCTCTTCTAATATTTTAGAAAGGATTTCCATCACATAATTACAGAGGCTAACCCTATTTGATCATAATTTTAAAAGCTTACTTGAAAACCAACAAAAACCAGTCTAAAAAAACACTCGGAATATTATAATTTATAACAAATAAAAAATACCCAGATTGAATATAATGTTAACATATAATCGAATCTTGCATCCTCATTTGCTTTTGTGGACATTTTTTTTAATTTTAAATATAAATACTGTCGGGTCCAAATTATGTGATTAATTATTTTCATGAAAACTTTAAGACTGTCCCTGTGCTTGAGACATCCTGTCTCAAAAGAAATTAATAATCAAAACAAAATAAAGATTATTAAGTCCCATAAAATCTCACAATCCTAGCGGGGAACCCAGTGCGCAATAGATCACAATCATGAAAAATGAATCAATGAACAATATGGAGGAGTGCTTAGAAATTAACAAAGGGCGCACAGTGGGAAAAAATGAGTTGCATATGAAGTTTTTAACCACAGGGCATTTCATACTTTATCAATCAGAATGAACTGCTTGGACTTCTGCCTTTTTTTGTTTGTTGTTGCTCTCTGCTGGATGCATGGAACTCTCTATAGCTGGCTTTTCTCTAAATATTTTATTAGTTACAACAGCTCTTGCAGCCCCTTGATATTGTAACTCAATTATTCTTCTTCCTTGTGCATTAATAGGTGGTTTTCTACTAGCACAATATGACTGTAAACTATCAAAAACTTTGACAATTTATCATTTGGTTGTGAACAATCTTCAAATTAATTTTATCTTGAAGTTAAAAGATTTGTGTAATTCTCCGTTAAATAATATAAATGGGTTGTTTTAGAGCAGTCAAATAAATATCTAAAGTTTTTTTAAAATTAATTGTTTCACAGATTTTAGTAACATTTATCAGAGTTATATCATCCACAAAATAAAAATGTGATTGTGAATTCAGCATTTGGTTCCAAAACCAACCTTAGATATGGTCTGGTGCTTTATCAATCTATTCAAACCTTCTGCCATCAAAATAAAAAGATAAGAAGAAATAGAATCTCATTGATGAAGTCTCTTGGATGTTAAAAAAGAGGAGATGCAATATCATTAATTAAAATAGAAAAGAAAGTAGAAGCCACACAATTTATGACCTAATCAATCTATCCTTAATCAAACCCAAAAATAGATAAAACATTTTAGATTAAAGACCATCTAATCTTATCACAAGTATTAGACATATTCTGTTGGAATTAATGCTCCAACACAAATGAATAATGAATTGCACATATGATGTGTATGTGTCATCATGTATTGTAGAGGTGTCCAGTTTGGTGTCTATTAGTTATAGTTTTGTTTAGTTAGCTCCAGTTTGTTGTTGAACAACTTGAGTTAGCTGTCAATGTAATTAGCATAATTATAAGTTACTATTTGACACCTTTAAATATGTAATCTGTTTATGAATAAAAAGATGAAGAGTGTTTTATTGTTGTTATTCATTATGTCTCTGTTTATGCATTTGCTGTTGATTTTTTAATTTATTCAGCTTAATAGACATTCTCTAGATATAGAAATAAAATGAATAGCCTTTACAACAACAATACTATCATTAAGAAGCACCATACTAAGCAGAAATAACAGAAAGAAAAATCTGCTTCAATCAATCAACAATAACTCTTGTAATAATAAAAAGTAGAATCTACTTAAAAAAATTAATCACTTCTTTCTTGAAAATCAATGCTAAAAATGCATAATTAATAATCTTAAGCATCTTGTTATTGATAGATAAGATTCCCCAACAACCTCCAAAAGATTAAACTTCAAAATATCTCAAAATTATTTTAAGAAGTTCAATGGAGAAGACATTAGAACTAGGAGATTTATTATTCTTCATATGGAAAAACACTTTCTCAAGCTCATCAATTAAAATTGGTCCCATAAACAAATTATTCATATCTTCAGAAACCAAATGTAGAATACAATCTAAAATGATGTTTTCCTCCTCATTAGAATTAGGACCATTTAAAAATTGCACTCTTTGAAATTATATTATCAAATAGTTTTATTCTTTGAAGCCTATATCTATTCATTAATTTGAACACTTGGCCGCAAATTTTAATATCAATCATTTCCAAGTGAATATGTTCATAAAACTACAATTTTATATTTATTTAAACATGTCAAAAGTTCTAATAAACATATTAATAAATTTTTTTTTATATAGTTTCAACCCCTTTTATGCTAAAATCAAGCATCCACTTCTAGATGATGAACTGCAACCATTTCTTTAGAAGCCTATCAACCCCTATTGACATTACGTCTGTGTGAACAAATATGCTTATTCTTATCTTAATAATGTTGAATTAAAATTACTTGCTTCTTTTGGCTTAAAGTATGGGTTTTTTCCACGTGATCTTCTTATCTTTCAAATTTTCAAAAGATAAATACTTTTCAAAATAGAACATGACAAGAAATAATGAAAACCTAAGGCTGCATATGTGGCCATCACTTATAATGTTCTTTCTTTGAGGCCTCAAACTCTTAGAAAATTTATAAAGATAAGCAATCCTCTAGATAATGTTCAAGAAATTTTAATACTAATTTCATTGCTTTTCCTCTAGTTTATTCATTAGATGGGTCTAGAGGATTAGCTAAGGTATATAATAAACAAATATTTTTGTAAATATTATAGGGTCAATCGTATGGCTCACAAACATAAGGTCCAAGGCCTTATTGATAATAATGTTATAAAAAATTATATTAGATGTATTTCAAATATTATTATTAAATTATAAATTTTATAAATAATATTATTAATTTCAATTAAAAAAGGCAGCCTTAAATATTATTATTTCAAGAGAAGAAACTTGAAAAAATGTGTTATTCCTGTAGATTAAAACAATATTAATGCTTTAAATATATTAGCATAGATATCTTAAATACATCTATCCAAAAAAGACTAAGAGATATCAATTTGGAGTCTTTTTATTTTCCATTAGAATTATTTTATTTAAGTTAATACATATAGACATAAATGTTATGTCCTGATTATTTTGAAGATATTAAATATTCATATTTTGACATGTAAATGACTATCAAATTTAAAACTAATATATATATATATATATATTAAAACATTACAATCCACCCCTTACTACCATTGTAAAGTACCTTTCAACATTAATTAATTAAAAATAATATAAAAATATATACACTGAATAAACCATCCCCTACAAACCAGATGTGAACATATTAAAAAACTCTAGATAAATATACTAGAATATTATTTGGTTCATGATAATCGATACACCAGAACACACCCGCATTATGAGAATTGCTTCCCTACACTACAATATTATTTGTAGAGTCCATCCACGATAAGGAAATGCATATCTCAAGCAACGCCTCTTCACACTGCAATTTTATTTTCTTATGACAATCCATCTACTACATCCATGACATTATATCCATCTATGGCTTGAATATATGTTCTTCTCCATATCTTTTTCAGGATAAAGACTCCAAACAGTTCCCAAATCCCAACACCATAGCTTGCCATCCAACTCATATACCAATACCATGGGATTTCACTTCCCTCTTCCTCCTCTTCATCTCGCGAAACTGGTCTCAAAGCATGTTGTTGGATACAATGAAGAAACTCAAAAAGGAAACTTATTGCATCTGACTTGGAATCCTTCCATTTAATTTGTTTTTTGAAAGATCCAATGACTCTAACTGCTCTAGCAAGCCAAAACTTATTGAAATCTCTCCTGTAAGACTGTTACCTGACAAATTCAGGACATGCAAATTTTTCAGGTTGCCAATTTCTGTAGGAATGTCACCTGAAAGCTGATTTGAAGAAATATCAATGGAAGTTATGAGTAAAAGAACAGAACTCACATAGTGTAGGTTCAATCTTTTGTTGGTCAGTTTGATCTTTTCCTTATAACAATAAGAACGACCATTATAGGAGTGACCATGTAAGACTTCTGATGCTCCCGCTTCTCCATCCATCATAGCTGTCAACTTCCCCAATTCTGGTGGGATAGCCCCAGTCAAATTATTATCTAAAACATGGAGATTTGAAAGGTTGCCTAATGCGTGAGGAATCCTTCCATGGAATTCGTTTGACCTCAATACAAGTATCATCAATTCAGAAAGCTGTCCTAACCAAAGAGGTATGTTCCCAGAAAATAAATTTTGGCCACATTTAAAATCTGCAACTTCCAGCAGTTTTGGACACCAGATGGCAAGTTTCCCTTAAGCATGTTGTCACTGAGATGAAGCTTTTCCAGTCGGCGTAGCCTTCCTATTTTGGACGGTATAGCTCCACTCAGACTATTGTTTGCCAGATTTAATCTTTTCAAGGCTGAGCAGTTGGTAAAGCTTTGTGGTATTTTTCCTGCAAAGTTGTTTTCTGATAGATCCAAATCTTGAAGCTTTTGCAGAAGACCAAAGGAAGCAGGAATACCACCTCTTAAACCATTTTGAGAGTATAACAAGAATTCAATATGAGGAAGAAGCAAACCAATCTGCACTGGGATAACACCAGTGAATTTATTCTGGGACAGATCCAAGAGGCCCAAACGTGCTGCAGGCACAGAAGGAATAGGAAGAGAACCCATCAACATATTATTATGCAAATCTAGCTGCACATAGTAACTTATATTAAAGCTGAAAGGGATTTCACCGTCCAAGTTGTTTTCTGACAAGAAAAGAACTCTCAATGAGGAAAGGTTCCCCAGCCAAGCTGGAATGTTTCCACTAAGACTGTTGTTGGAGAGATCCAATTGCCGCAAACTAAATTGTGTTGAAAGGAATGCAGGAATGAGACCCCCAATATTACAAGAGCGCAGGCCCAATTCTTCAAACTGCATTGGAGCTCTCCATTCGGGCTCAATATGGACGGTCAATTTATTGTTGGAAAGTTCGAGCTCAACAAGCCTCTTATTATTTTCAAAGACATTGAAAAGAATGTAGCCTTCTAAACTGTTGTTAGAGAGATTAATTCTAGAAATTCGGGTCAGACGTCCAAGAGAAGTGGGAATGCTACCGTTGAGCTTATTGTTGTCTAGATAGAGTACTTCCAAAGAGGAAATCTCACCCAACTCAGAAGGCAAATCGCCGGTCAGCTTATTACGAGAGAGGGTGAGATAAATCAAGGATGAAAGCAAACCAAGTGAAGATGGAATCTGTTCGTTCAATGAATTTGCTTGAAGATCAAGGTATTGAAGAGCAGAAAGATTCCCAATACAAGGTGGCAAACTTCCTGTAATATGACAGCAAATTTGCTAAGCTGGGGCCACGATTCACATGACTTAAGCTCTTTCAGGTGAGGCAAATGTGAAAAACTTGGAGGGAATGGACCTGCTAGATGACAGCGATCAAGAGAAATGGAAACCAAACTAGTCATGTTTCCCGACCACGATGGCAGTATGGAATTAAAACTGTTCCAACTAAGATGGAGATGGGAGAGGGAAGTGAGGTTTTGTAAAGCATTGGGGATGTGGCCGGACAGTGCACACCATTTGAGGTTGAGGTGGTGGAGATTATGGAGGCGAGAAAGTGGAGCTTCCAATTGCTCCCCCGTCATAGTCAGATTGACCCCTTGAAGTGACAAATGCCTTAACTCCCACAGATTCTTTGTCCACTCTAATCTCGAACTGTGCACAGGTCCACAGTAATAACCAGAATAGGAATACTCGGAGTCCATGAGACGCCAGCTTGAAAGATCTGCAACTTGGAGGTAGGAAAGATTTCCCAGCTGCAATGGAATTCTATCATCTATACCACCAGCACAGGACGTGGTAAGTCAAGTGATGCAACGAGGCAACACCCTCCAGAATCTTACCTTCGAAATAATTGAAACTGAGATCAAGATGCTTCAGTCGTTGTAAGCCAAAAAGATCCGAATGTCATACACCGGGAAAATCTTGCATCATATTGGGGTAAAAGCTTTTAATCAGAAAACAAAAAGTTCTACATTTTTTAAGTATCTTACTTGTGGGTATAACGCCACTCAAGTAATTGGAACTCAAATCTAAATGCTCAAGATGCTTTAATTTGAACAACGATGGAGAGAGTCTGCCACTCGTCTGGTAATCTTCGTAGTTCTCTGATGAAAAGTTGGAAAGATGAAGTTTGATGACATGAGATGTCTCTCTGCTGCATTCAACGCCACGCCACTCACAACAATTAACTTCATTCCACGAGCTAAATCTAAGTGCAGGAAATAGCTCATTCTTGAAAGTAACAAGGGCATCCTTTTCCTCGCTTAAGCACACAACGTTGCAACTGACCATCACCCAATACCATGTCAGGACACCAAACAGAAATATCACCCTCCAGTATCTCTCCATCCTAAAATTTTAGTGAATTCGCCTGCAAACAGATGGATTAAATGTTAAATTGAAATTATTAATATTTGCAAATAATGAACTGAAAATAAAAACTCTAATTTTAAATTTTAAAATATAATTAATAATTAAAAAAGTTTTATGTTATGATTTTGTATATAAATCTTTTTAATTTTAAATTTGACAATATTTTACACATCAAATAATTAAAATTTAGTAGTATATATAATTTTAAAAAATAGCATATAAATACTATATTTTTCAAAGTAAAATAAAATTAAATAATAAGAAATAATGAATAGTGGCTTTCAAATTTTAAAGTAAAATAAAACAACTTTTAAAAAAGAAAAATGCCTAAAATTGAATTCAATTGTATTCACCATCTGAACTATATATTCTAAAGAGATTATATAGGCATGGCATGCATTTATATATTCTAAAGAGATTATATAGACATGACATACGTTTATTCTTAAATATCATCCAATTAAATGGTCAAAAATTGATATCAATCAATAAAAATTATGTAACTTCTTGATTAAGATGATTTATAAAATTATTATTAACTGTTTGACTCTTAAAAGTCTATTGTTTCTAGATGCAAGAGTCTTATGTTTAGGTCTATTATCTCTAGATGCAAAGAACCTATTGTTTCTAGATGCACATTTAACAGATTTAGTAATTAATGAAAATTCAAAATATAATCTAATTTTGAATTTCAATCTAAACATCAGAGTTGAAAAGTATGATATTCAAAAAGAATGGAGGCGGCCTTCCACGAACAAAGGAAATGGCATTAATTTCTTGAAAACAGAAGAAACGCTTGGAAACTACGTGAAGTTAATTTCTCCATAGTTGTAGAAGATCACTGTACGCTTTAAGTCTGAGCACGCACAATGACGCAATGATACGTTTGAAGTCCGGTTTCATTCCACAGATGAGAGAAAAATATGAGGCTTCAACGTAATAGACTCTGTGGTGGCTCCGCGAAGATTTAGCATACGAACCGCCACCATTTGACTGACTAAAAGTAAAGGACTTCCGCAGTAGAAGGGAAGGAAATGAAGTAGTCTTTTATCACCTCTTTCCAAGTGCCATAGAAGAAGATGGTCTGTTAAAGAACTAAGAAGAAGATGGTCTTTTATAAATCTAAGGAAATGAAGTAGTTAGGCATAGAATTTGAATCTCTTTAGATATATAAATAATTTTAAGTTTAAGATGTGTATTTGTGGAAATGATTTTTGAATTTTAAAATTTTAAAATAAGATTTTAGATTATTATATTTTTTTAGACACAGAAAAATGTCTTAAGTCTGCAAGTTCATTTTTTTTGTCAATATCAGACATAATTAAATAATTTTAATTATTTTATTATTGTCTAAGGGTCATATTCGTCTATTAATTAAATAATTTTAATTGTTTAATTAATTCATTTCTTTATTTCTCTTTGTTTATTTAATTACGTCACTAATGTCCCATTCTTTCTATAATTTTTGTATTAGTAATAGAGGAAGTGTGATAAACTGGGTTGGAGTGAGATAGATTTATCTAGGTAGGGTGGGAAGGAACGAGACCTGAGATTTGGGATTGGAGTGAGAGAGAGTAGTCTAGGTAGCATGGGAGGGAGTGAGACTTGAGAGAGAGAGACTTCAAAGGGATAAAGAGTTATCTAGTTAGGATAATGAGGCAGAGAGTGTACGAAAGGTAAAACCTCAACTATCCATCTACGATCATAAATTGCATACTCTCAGCATTATCAAAGTGGTCGACCAAAGAGGGGAAATATTTTCTTCAAAGCATGTCATTTGGCGAGCACCAAATTTGGTGCTCACCAAATGAACTACTTTGGACGAGTGAATTGACAGGATTTTCCAAATTTCCTCATATTTTTGTCTGTACTCACCGTCACGTTTGCATATCTTTCAATGCAAGTTTATAAAACAACAGTGATGGTGTTAACCTCTCTTATCTATCTAAATATATAATTCTTTTTTTGTTTTGATTCAGTTAAGGTTTTGATCCATAACTTCTATTGTAAATGCCTCTGTTTTTGGTCAAAAACCAACATGTGCTAGTTTTAAGATAGATTTTTACTCATTCATTGAAACATGAAACAAATTACATTTTTTTTAAACTAGACTCCATTCTACACATGATGAAAAAAAAATCAATTTTTGATTAGTTTTCAAAAAAATTAGGGGGAGCATGCTCAAATTTTAGCTTTTCAACATGTGTCCACTTTCAAAATTCATAAAATGTTATATATTCATTCAAAAACATATCCGAAAGAGTGAGGATAAAGTACATGGTTTTAACTAATTTCTCATCATTCGGATTTTTGAAATTCTAAAAAAAGTTAATAAAAAAGGGTGGAGCCCTCAAGCGCTATGCTATTTTTTTTTTTTACAAAAACAAGACCTATTTTGCCCCTTTTGAGACCCTAAATCTTCATTAATATAAAAAATAATTAGTAGCTTAGAAACTAGACTCAGAGCAATTCAACTCTTGTTCTTGCTACACCTTGAAATTTTGAGCGTAACTATCTTGATTTTCTCATGCAAATTAGATTTTGTTGATTTTAGAAAGAAAAAAAAAAAAAGTGGCATCTTAAGAGCCAAAATTGTGTCACAGATCCATGCACTTACCCAGAAGACTTGTGAGAACTAGAGGAAAAAGAAATACGGTGTTATTTTCCATATACACAATGTTCACAAAAGTCAAACTTGAGATCAAAATCATCAAGGCCTTCAACAAGGCTCTTATTTTTTCAGGGTTCTAAGACCCTTCTCACTAATGTGACCAAGTCGTTGGTGCCATAACATTGTCTTCTCTGCAGGAAGCTTCATTTCCATGGAATGAGCATCCTTAGGTACCCAAAATCCATGATCATCGGATGTAGCTGCAACATGCTTCTTCTTTGCACAATTTGATTGTGGGGATGAAGAATCCAAAGGGCTCTTCTTCAGTACATCAGAAGAACTATTGCAATGTATAGTACATGCATCAAGCTGAAATAAAGTGCCAATACGAACACCAGGTTATCCAACACCATAGCTCCTCTTGTCATCTTACATCCTCCACTAGAGAAAACAACTTGCACTCCCAAATCATTCAATTTACTTACAAAAAGTAGGTTTTGTGCCAAACCTAGGATATGCAAGACACCATCAATCCCCTTCACTCTTCCATCAAGAAATCTCGTTTTGACTCTTCCATGGCCAACAATCTTAAGGTGAGAGTCATCACCAAGGTACACCTCTCCACCATTGTACTCTTCATACTTTGAGAACCAATCTCTATGGGAAGTCATGTGAAAGGATGCACCCAAATCTATCAACCACACATAATATGATGCATGGGATGACAAGGCTGCAATAAAAGCTTCCCCATCATCTTGGGATGATTTCTCTAATTTAGAATCAGAGAAAGACTTGTTTTTCTTCTCCTCCTTCTTGCAATCTTTTCAAATGTGACCAATTTTGCCACAATTCCAACATTTTTCCTTGGACTTCTTACGAGGAGACTTTTATCTCCCCAATGACTTTGACTTAGATTTCTTGTCTTTATTTTTGCATCTCTCTTTTGGTCTACCACAGACCGCAAGGGCCTCCTTGGCCATCTCACAAGACTTCCTTCACATTTCCATGGAGATCCTGGCCCTGCAATTACTAATGTCCTTGGAAATCGAGGAAGACAATGGGATATAAGTGTTGACGGGTCTCAATGACACAACGTGTAAACAAAATATTGCTATTTTGTTTCTCCTGAAAGAGAAAGACAACACATGGATATCTTAGCTCCCAAGGTCTTTGTAGTTGGTTCTCAACTGTGCTGATGTTGCTCAATGGTCAATGTAACAGTAATGTTCAAGGAGCCTGTTGGTGTTGAGCTTCTGGATTGTTCTGAGATCAAACATAAACTTAAACCTACTCTAACCAGGATTTTTAAAGAAACAAAAAAAGATAGATCAGAGCTTTGGAACAGAAAAGAATGATAATTTATCCAACTTAACTAGACTTGTTACCTTTCAAGGAATTCCTAACTAAAACTGCAGAACAAAATTAACTTGTGATTAACACACAGTTTCATTCATTTACAGTGTTGATTTCAATAACAGAATGCTAGTCACCATTTAAACAAAACATAAAATCAAACTTCATTCCTTGAAAGCTTCTCAAATCAAATGATTAAGTGAAAACAAACACCATTCTGAAACACAACATGAAGTAGATTTTTATCTGGTTGCTTCTACTGTTAGTGAAACATATAAGCAACATTTACAAATCTGGCACAATCACCAGTGTACAGAAAACACATGACTCCAAATTGTTTCCATCTATTATTAAGAAAACTGAAAGATACAGTACTGGTTTCTACTGAATCTAATTACTAACTAAGAAGACTAAAGAAGCTCCCATTACAAAGAATTGGGATGTAGCTCTGTCTCCTCTATCTATCTCCATTTCTTCTAACTCTAACTCTCTAACTAACCCCCTCCTTTTACAAAGAGGCAAAATGCCATATATACAAAATATCCCCAAAAAGAAGGTGCTAGCCCCTATTTTAGGGTTTACAAAATATCTGCTGGTTGTAGGAGGGTCGGCACTCAGATCTTTTGTAGCTATAGTTAATCCTACTTTTAATGTGAATCCTTGTTGTCCATGTTGGTGAAGGATTGTTCCAAGGTGATCTCAGATCCTTTTACAGCTATAGTATTAACTTCATGCCTTTGTGTCCATCTTGAAAGTCCCTCAGAACTGCCTTGAATGCCCTAAAGCATTACCATTAATGCTGAGCTACCTTTGCCAACAAATCCTAGCTGTCACTGTGACTCATGGCCTCCTTCTTCCCTTTGGCCCTCTTCCCGCTCCAGATCTGTTGGCGTCATCTCCTGCTGGCGAGACTAGCTTCCTTCACTAAGACATTACACTGAAGTCATGTCCTTTTGTTGAGAGCTCATTTCATTTTGGGGAGACTTTGCTTGGTCGGCGAGACATTACACTGAGCTCAACATGCTACACCGAGGGCACAAAATATGTCAACGAGACCCTATCGGGTCGGCAAGACATTTTTTGCCGAAGTCACCTCCCCTCGCCGAGACATTTCGAGTTGGCAAGACTTTATTCCTTTGGCCAAACATCACGTCAAACTTACATCTTTCGGCGAGACTTTACTCGATTGCCAAGACTTCTCTCTGAATTCAAACCGCTACGCCGATACCTCCTCACCTTTCGGCGAGACTTCTGCACATCGGGGAGACATATGAAAACCTACGACAATTTAAAATGTCATGGCGATAGGTGGATCCCAAATGAATCATGCAAAACAAGCACTTCTATTAGTTCCAAAAGTACATAAAATATATCATTAATATCATGCCTTCAATTTTAACAAGAAGAAACCCAACTTTAGCAGAGGCAGAACCAAAACAAAATCGAAAACACACCCACCTTCAAAACTGGCAGGGGAAAAACCAAGACAAAATCAGAACCAGGACCAGAGTCGGGACGGGAACAAACCATGGAAATACTCAACATTTCCAAGTTCAGCCCACATTCTGGTTCTGCATCTGCAAAAGCAAAGAAGACGCACAGGCAAAACCCAACCAAGTGATCAGAACCGGGACAGGAACCAAACCCGAACCAGAAACTTTTCAAAGTTTCAGGTTCGGATTCCGTTCTAAACCCGCTTCCGGCGACACCCAAAAAGACGACCAAGACAGATGAAGGAAGAAAAAAGGAAAGGTTTAAAAACACCCCGCGACAGAACAAAAGTGAAAGAACAAAACATGAGAAACAAGGATCGGAATAGAACATGAACTAGAAACTAATTAAAGTTTTAGGGTTCGGTTCCAGTTCCGGTTCCAGGTCCACCAAAGAAAAACCAAAGGCGCGCAAGGTAGAAAAAAAAGAGGCAGAACCGAGACTATGAAAGGAATAGAAAACATAACCTGGAAGGAATTCCAAGTTTGGTTTCCATTCCAGTTTCGAGTCCACCAAAACAAAAAGAAAAATTCCCAAGGCCAAAAAGAAAATAGCTAAGGCACAGGACACCAAACCAAAGGGAAAACGACCAATGAAGAAGAGAGAGAAAAGAAAAGCGGAGTCAGGGCTAGGATGGAACTCGAACGAGAAACGTTGGTAGAGTTCAACATTTAGATTCAACCCCAGACCCAGCTCTGAGAGAGAGCGAAAGATGAAAATATAGGAACTGTCAGAACGAGAACCGGGAACGGAACAAGACTAGAACTTGGATGTAATTCCAAGCCTAATATTGGTCCCGGTTCTGCTTTTGACAGAATAAGAGAAAAATGCCTAAGGCAGGAAACCAAAAGCCCAAAAAAAGAAAAAAGAAAAAGGGGAACCCATTTTGTTCTAGAATAAAATGGGGTGGTTATGCAAGGCATAACAATAAGTAAGACTAGTCGAGCTTTTAAACCTTGAAGAGAAAAGGGAAAAGGCACTTGATGCTATGATTAAATGCCAGTAGGTGGTTAAATGGTGGTTTGACAAGAAGGCCTCCAACCCAAGTTTTAGGGAGTGGAGTCTTGTGCTAAAATTTGATTAACAAGCTGCAAAACCAATGCAGCATGCAAAATTTGTTTCACTGTGGAAGGGTCCCTTCTACATTCACAAATGCAAAGAAAGAAATGTGTACAAGTTAGAAGACATAAACAAAAATGTTTTGGATATACCAGTAAATAGTACTCTTCTAAAACTTTTCAATTAAATTACGTATAGTTCATTAAAATTTACCATTATGTACCATATGTAAATTATGTAAATAAGTGATTGTGAATAAAGCCATGAGTGTGGGTGGAAATAATAGGAAAATACTATATTATATTATATTCACTAGAAATCGTTTACAATATAGTACGGGATTTTGAGCTTTAAGCTCAAAGAGAAGCTTGAAAATCTTCTTCTTCAAAAAGCCAAAAAGATACATCATTACAAAATCCTAAAATTGAGGTAGTATAGAAAAGCATGAGAAATCCAACTTCTGAAGTAGCAATTGTAAAAAAAGCACAATCTTTTTCCAAGATTCATGAGCAAACTGCAATGGGGTTTTCATCACATAGGGCACATGGACACTACACAGGCTTCAATCCTCCATATCGCAGTTGAAGACTAGGCTCTTGAAGGTGGTAATCCATTCAACACCATAAATGGGCTCCACGTTGTTTATTTTTAGGAGGAAGGTGATCGCAGGTTAGGACCGTTAACAATGACACTCCAAGTCCATGGTCTGAAAGTCAATGAGGAAGGGAAACCGAGGCACCACCTATGCATTATCAATGTGCCTATGAATTTCCATTGTTGACGGGATGCCAACACTAGGGACTACTACTTGAACGATCTCATCCAGCCCCTCCAAAAGAAATGAATGGAACATGGCACAATAGAGGTCAACAATCCATGGTTTATTAATGTTAAAATCTAGCAATGAGGCCATGAAGTGCAAGATAATGTTGGTGTTGCATCGTGGCTATTTCTCATCCTTCACGAAATTTTTCGCCAAGACCCATTTGAATGCCACAATGATCAAATGATTCTTTGTTTGTAGTAAGCATTTGAGCCTGTCATTGCCCAACAAAAGATACCTAGATAGCTTTTAGCTCCAGAGCTGAATTGGGGTACCCAGACCACCCATAATACAAGAAAAAATTATTAGACTCACTAAGGAAAAAGTTCGACAGAAGAAGGCTACCAACTCAACAAAAATCCAATGACTATTCTCGCAAGACAGACATGCTATTTATAGAAAAATGTGGGCTGGGAAAGCTTGCAAATGGGAAATTTGTGTCTTCTCAAATGCCAACGGAAATGTGAATCAGCAGTAAGAAGTAAAAGGTAAATTGTACGAAGGATATTTGACAAGGCTTTGAGGAGTTAATTCAGGCATTGGGAATTAATGCTCCCATATATGAAATGTCGCCACATATTTTTCATCTTCATCAACACTAGTCAACTCGCCTATGTGAAAAGAATTTTTTTGAAGCCATCTCCTACTTAATTAATACAAATGTCCCTTCTAAACACCCTTCTCATTGCTCAAGGTTATCTTTCCCCAAGGGCGACATAAGGAATGTACTAATTTCATTTCTCCAACGAGGTTGGAATTTTTGAGAAGTACAGCCCCCCACTCCACACATATCGTCTTACTGGTAGTGCTTATCAAGCTATCGATAATGGAAACATACTGCATTTGTGTTCGAGAATTGAATCATAAAAATTAAAAAAAAAAATCTAAGTATTGAACCCTTGAGTAAAAGCTTCTCTAAAATTTGACTCTATAGAATTTTTTCAAGAACATGAAAATGGTTGAAGTGTCGTCCTCTGGTTGAAGCATTCGAATCTCATTCACAAATCCAAGCTATGTCAATATCTTTGGAGATATCTCTTATGCCAATCCTCCAGCACCATACGAACAAAGCTTTTCACATACCAAAGTCATATAGCTAGGAGAACACGCCAAAAATGAAGTGATTAAAGATTTTATAGAAAAAATATTCAACCCAAAGCTGCACATAAACCCTAAAGGTCTTAGAAAATGCGCATTGCATAGAATGATCGGCAGAGGGGTGACCGATGGCCTTGCAACATGACTTTTGCATCCTGATCTGCCACAATTTATGCGACCCTCCATGCATCCATGCCTAGAGTTGGTAGACATATGCTCAAAAAAGTTGAACGAGGGCACCAGGGTTATCAAGGGTAGCAACCTGAAGATCACTATCAATGCAACATCCATCCAGGATATGCTATGTATCTCCTCAAACTATGATGTTGAAAGGTTCTACCACAGGAAAATGGAAGATTTCTAGGAAACAAGGAAAAAAATAGCTGAAATTCTACAAGGATGAGACAAGTGAGGAGCCAGAGAACAATGAAATTGTCTTCTATATGTCACATACACAATTCCATTCAAATTTACAGGCTATCTTTTTAATGTTGGATTTTGTATATGGCCATGAAAGAGATGACAAGGTTTTTGAGTTCCAGAAGGGCTTGGATTTCATGTTGAAGAAGGAAATGAGTCAAAGCGGTTTGATTTCGCTGAAGAAATTGCAGAAATAATGCTTAAGAAATGACACAATTATAATCGCTCTTTCAAGTTAAGGTATTCCTCTTTTCTAGTGCATTTAATTTTACATCTAAACCCTGAATTCTTGAGTGGTCATTTTCCGCTCAGCGTATTTGATGCATCGGGATTATATAAACTCTAGTTTTAGCCTAGACCCATATGTTTTCAAGCATATGGGATTATTATTCATTTGTCGACTACTTCCTACAACCTGTTCTTTTGTATTTATCTCAACGTTCTCCGGGTAGGTTTTCCCCTAAGGGTTTAAGCTGGATGAGAAATCACCAAACCCCAGTTGATTACTTTATAGGGATTCATTTTACTTTTATCAAATGTCATGGTTTTAACGAGGATCCCTTTAGGCTGAAAAAAATTATTATAGACAAAACACTCGCCTTGGAGGCTTACTATCAGACAACAATTGTCGAAAATGCTTATGGTGTCGGGAGGCACAAGAAAGCGATCTACACACTTCCTCTCACCATCACCAAAAGTTAGGTAACACTCATCAAGAGAGAAGAGCAATCCATGTGTTAATTAGTAAGTTGGCCTACCTCGGCCTAGTTCTCATTTGTGATAGATGGAAATATAATCTCGTTGGGCATTTTTCCTTCAAGCATGAAGAGCAATCATATTAGGAAGGTAGGAGAAACCTGACCAAAGAGAGGGCTGAAGTTTTTATTGACATAGCCTTCATATAATTCATGTGACCCCCATGGCTCGCTTTCTACCCAAGAGTTGTAGAATTCTGACAAAGTGTCTTGATGGACAAGTCCCTCAAGACACAATTGAAAAATTGAAGTGGTCAGAGAGAAAAACAGTTGATTTCTAGAGGTATCGACAAAAGATCAAGTAGCTAGCTACTCCATATAGAACTATTACAGTTATAGATGAGCAGTTTAAGGAGATTTATGATGATGAGGCAGGATTCGATTATGATCTAGGGTTCAATCGGGGGCCTAAACAAGAGCACACATGAGTTTATCTGATCCACTCCCTCAAGTACCTGAAGCAAGGAAGGGGAAGGACAAGGCATCACACCATAGGGAGTCACAGATCTTGTCTTCCACTAGCATCCCAACAAGGGCTAAGTAGACTCGACAGACTTCAAGAAAACCTTCCATAGTTTAGAAGATCCAAGGTTCATCGGGATCAATCAGCGAAGAATCTAAAGCAAAGAAAAGGAGAATCCAAGACTTGGGCGAGCTAGACTCCTCAGATAAGGGAGAAGAAGAAGTGGACTTTACTCTGCCAATATCTTCGGCCCTGACAATTCAGGTAAGTTTCACACCCTCCATCTTGTCTTCTACTGCATCGTTGGTTGTTGCTACCCCTCATCTACATATTCTAATTTGCTTATACTTAACACTCCCCCGACTATATTCGATAGTGAGCCTCATATGGAGACCCCACACGTTGAACATGTTGGAAAAACAAGGACAAACAACTGAGAGGGGGTTGAATTAGTTGTCATAGAATATTTGAACTTTTCACGCTTAATTTAATCTCAGATCTGATGAATGAACAATAAATCATAAACAATCAACACATCAGAAACACAAAGAACACCAAGATTTTTATGTGGAAGCCCTGTTAGGGGAAAAACCACAGTGGATGTCAATCCAAATATTATACCTTGTTAAAAGTATAAGAAGAATAATTGGAATGCACATGCATTCAGGCACACTTCCTAGAGCTCACTGCTCAAATACAAGAGGGCTCACTACCCAGAGAAGACACACTGGACATCTTACAAAAAATCAAATTATATCCACAAGGTATGAATTGAGAAAATAGCTTCTACAAAGGCCTAATTACAATTCCAGTTAAGAAAAAAAACACTCCTTCACACTTCACTCAAACTTCTTCACACTTTGCTCAAACTAATTCACACTCTGCTCTACAATCGAATGATTACTAACATTATTCACACATTTGCACTTTCTCTGGCATACATTCACACTTATGCACAATTTACTTCACTCAAACAATCACTCTTATCTATCCATAACATTGAATTACATCAACTTCGTCGGCTAGAAGAAATATGAAAATATAAAACATACATACAATGTCGGCCCAAATTTACAAATAAATTTTCAATGTGAATCAAACACTTTTGGCCATTATTATGTTGCGACCCAAAAAAACATCCTCGAGTGCACCAAACATTCAAATTTCAATCTTCAAGGATCCACAACACGCTACAACCACCATGTCGGCCAAGAACAAAAAAACTTGAATGCACAAGAGAAAAATCACCGACCACGAGCACACCAATCAACGTGAATGTGCAAAAAAGATAGAGCATGATCTAGAAGCATCCACGAGAATCAAGAACCAATAGAGAAACATCTGCAGCAACTGAGATTACTAGAATCACCCCAACTTCAATCAGGAACACGAACTGAAACCATAGAAAAACTGTTAGAACACAACTGTTCATAACATGAACAAATCTTCACGTGGACCTCTGAAACTTTCAGTGGATAAAATAGATACACTTAGCAATAAAACCTTTAATCCACATCGACTGATCTTCAACGTACTGAGAAAAACACCTTGATGACCTTCACTATTCCACTGGGAACCTGCAACACTTTCTTTAACAATTTTCTTAATGTCCTCGACATATACAACCTTCAATACCTCAATGCTAATAGTGTTGACATCAATCACAACCACATATCAACAACACAACCACAATATCCAACAATCTCCCCCTTTAGCATTGATGGTAACACATGATGTGAAAAATACAATCAACACAACTCTCAATTAGCACTTACTCCTTAGATTCTGACTCTTCTCCTCAACAACTCTTCCACATGATCTTCTTCCCACAGGGCTCTTCTCCCCAGATAATCAGTAGCTCTTCACATTGCACTTCTCCCCCTTTGACATCAATGGAAAAGATAAGCATTATCTTTCTACGCACAAGCTTTGAACCACATATTTGCACATCTAACTACTCCCCCTGAATAGCAGGCTTGGAAACATCAATCTGAATCAGAATTATGATCAAGAAATGCATGGATTGATGCAATACAATGCATCTCTAGTTCATATCAGGAGGGGTAATCACCCCTAGCATCCCTTTGAGATACTCAAAATTATCCTTTGGCAATGGCTTGGTGAAAATGTCTACAATCTACTCTTTGGTAGGAACATAATCCAGTCTGACTTCTTTCTCACTCACTTTCTCCCTCAAGAAATGAAACTTGATTGAATTATGCTTGGTCTTAGAATGTACCACTGGATTCTTCGATCGATATGTTTATTGCACATGAGTTATCACAGTATATAACAATAGGCTCATCATACACTACTATGATATCTTTCAACATCTGTTTCATCCACAACACTTGAGTACAATTATTTGCAGTAGCAATATATTATGCCTCAGCAGTGGATAGGGAAATGGAATTATGTTTTTTACTCAACCAAGACACTAGCTTCTTCCCTAGGAAGAAGGCACCACCACTAATAATTCTCCTATCATCTACATCTCCTACCCAATCCACATTGAAGTATAGGCACTCAAAGTGAGATCATCATCTTTAGCATTCCAAAGCCCAAAATCAACTGTCCCTTTCAGATACCTGAAAATTCTTTTTACAGAAGTCACATGAGATTCTTTTGGGTCAGCTTGATATCTAGCAACCATACATACAAACATTCATGATGTTTGGTCTGGTCTGAGTTAAGTAGAGAAATTTTCTAATCGTTGACCTATATGTTGTTTGATTTTCCTTGGGAGAATCATCATTTTGGGTTAACTTGCATCTGGTTACCATGGGTGTACCAACAGGCTTTGAGTCATCCATGCCAAACTTTTTCAGTAACTCTTTCACATATTTGGACTGTGATATGAAAAATCCATTGTCTAACTGAGTGACTTGCAATCCCAAAAAGAACTTCATCTCTCAAATCACACTCATTTCAAATTCACTCTTCATTTCATCAACAAACTTCATACATAGATCATCATCTCCTCCAAAAATAATGTCATCAACAAAGGCTTCAATAATTAACTCTTTATCATGATCCAACTTAAAATACAAGCTGTTGTCAGCAGTACCTTTATTGAATCCAAGCTTTAATAAGTATTTATCCAGTCTAGCATACTAGGCTTTGGGGGCTTGCTTGAGTCCATACAGAGCTTTCTTCAATTGGAAAACCATGTCTTCCTTGCCAATCAGTTGAAATTCATCCGGTTGTTCAACAGACACCTCTTCTTCTAACTCACCATTCAAAAAAGTTGACTTCACATCCATTTGATAGACTTTATAGTTCTTATATGCAACATAAGCAAGAAATAATCTTACAGCTTCAATTTTGGCAATAGGGGCAAAAGTTTCCTCAAAGTCAATACCTTCCATTTGTGAATACCATTTACATACCAGTCTTGCTTTATTCTAAACCACTTCACCTTGTTCATTTAGCTTATTCTGAAAGACCCATTTAGTACCAATCACATTTTTATCCTTAGGTCTGGGAACAAGAATCCATGTATCATTCTTTTCAATCTACATCAGTTCTTCCTTCATAGCTTCCATCTAATGTTCATCATTACAAGCTTCATTTACATTGCTAGGCTCAGTCCTGGAAATCAAACAATACTCTTCTACAATCCTTCTTCTATTTTGCACACCTTTATTTTTGTCTCCTATAATCTGATTTTCAGAATGATTTAGCCTTATATACCTTAGAATTCTAGGATTTTCTCGCACTTCTGGTTCTTCTGGTCTTTCTTCTACACTTCCACTTGTTTCTCCTTCCTGACTTTCTTGATTTACCAAAATAATTTGAATTTTATTTTGTGTCTAAGCATTCTTCCCTTGGTTTGTACTATCTTGCTGGTTATTTGAATCATATCCACAATATCTGGATGATCTAGCAGAGTCCTCATCAACTCTGACATTTGCACTTTCAACCATTTTCCTCAATCTTTTATTAAAGCACCAGTAGGCCTTGATTTTAGTAGAGTAACCTAGAAAGGTTCCTTCATCGCTTCTTTCATCAAACTTTCCTATGTCCGAGTCATCTCTCTTAATACAACACTTGCTTCCAAAGATCTTGAAATATTTGACAATAGGCTTATAACCAAACCATAGCTCAAAAGGAGTCTTACCAGAAATACCATTGACATTTACCCGATTTAGAGTGTACACAACAAAGTTTACAGGTTCTCTCCAATAGATATGAGACACATTTCCTTCAATCATCATTGTTCTAGCAGCATCCAGAATTGTTATGTTATTTCTCTCTACAACTCCATTCTGTTGAGGGGTTCGGGGAGCAGATAATTGTCTTCTAATTCCATGCTCTTCATAGAAAGAATTGAACTCCTAGGAAGTGAACTCACCACCTCTATCTAACCTTAGACATTTTATCTTTTGACTTGTCTCATTCTCTACCATAGCTTTTAAGCTTTTGAACTTTTCTAATGCTTCACATTTTTCTCTTAAGAAAGCAACCAATATCATCCTAGAATAATCATCAATAAGCAACATAAAGTACCTTTCTCCTTGTAGAATTCTAAGTCTGGAGGGACCACACAAATCAGTATGTACCAGCTCTAGTATTCCATTAGAATGATGTTGTTTGCTCTGAAAAGAAACTCTAGTCTGTTTTCCCATATGACATTCCTTGCATATTGTGTTAGTAGGCTTCACTAGCTTAGGTGGATCTCTTACTGCTTGAGTGGAACTTACCTTGACAATGTTTTCAAAATTCACATGACACAGCCTTCTATGCCATAACCAACTTTCATCTACTTGAGCAATTAAATAACTTTCACTAGTAGCATTCAAGTGAAAGATATTACCTTTTGTTTGTGTACCTAATGCAATTACATTTCTAGAACTTCCAAGTATCCTGTATCTTCCATTTTTGAACTGAAGATCATAACCCTTATCCACCATAGATGTCCAACGCTCAACAGATTTTGCTTCAAGCCTTCAACATAAAGGACATCATCAGTGTTGTGCTTACCACTAAGACAAATAGATCCTCTGCAATGAATCACACCAAAAATTTTATCTCCAAATTTTACAACCCCGCCGTCATATTTCTCCAGACTTACAAATTTTCTTTTGTCACCAGTCATATGATGTGAGCATCTGTTGTCAATGACCCACTCATCCTTTTCTTCAATTCGGGTTGCAAGAGCTTTCTCAAATTTAGTAGACTCAATAGCCACAAAACCATTCTCCTTGATAGCAATGAAAACCCATTCATCTTCATTTCCATTTTCTTTATCAGATTCTTCATCAGCCACACCGTCTTCAGCAAAATAGCATTTCTTTTGAAATTTCAGTTTGTAGTTCTTAGACCTAGGAACTCTTTCAGGGCACCTTGAGGAAAAATAACCTATTTTATTGCAAGAGAAACATTTAATAGGAAACACCTTGTCCTTTGCCTTCCTTCTTCACAATTAGTGCTTCCAGTTCTTCTACCTCTCTTTCTTCATTTTCAAGTCGTTTCATCTCTTCCTCATACTTGATTGTTTTTCTAGAACTTTCTCCCATATCATATATTTGCTTGTTTCTTCTCGATACAGTGGCCTTAAATGTAGATTCAGTCTTAGGGGCAGAATCACCAAATTCACTCGACTCAAAGGCAACAAGTTTACCAATCAGTATATCTCTTGCCACAGTTGTTACTAATCTGATCTCTTCAATAGCATGAGCCTTAGATTTGTATGAGGGAGGAAATGATCTCAACACTTTAGCTACAATTTCTTGTTCATCCAAGGTACCACCGACACATCTAATACCCATCACAATTTCATTTACTCTTTGCATAAAAGAAGAAATATTTTCAGCTTCACCCATCTTCAAAGTCTCATGCTTTCCTTTCAAGCCTGTTAGCTTAGCGACCTTCAAAGTGCATCTCCTTCATAGAAAGTCTCCAGCTTCTTCTAGATCTCATGAGTTGTCTTCAGATCCATCTCATTTGTCATTTCCAAATCTTTCAAAGCACTCAGCAAAGCTTCAATAACCCTAATATTAGTCTCAGCCTCTTTAACCTCATCAGGAGTGGAAGGACCTTTCGGAGGAATAACATATATGTTCTTTGTAATGTTCCAGAAGGGTTCACCAATACGCCTCAAATGGCATTCCATTCTAGCTTTCCACATAGTGTAGTTTGTTCCATCGAATCTAGGGTTGTCCTTCTTGTATGATGCCATCTCGGATCACCTCAAGCTTTTAAACTTCTTTAGAGGAACCTGCTCTAATACCAATTGTTGGAAAAACAAGGACAAACAACTGAGAGGGGGGGTGAATCAATTGTCACAGAATATTCAAACTTTTCACACTTAACTTCATTTAATCTCATATTTGATGAATGAACAATAAATCATAAACAATCAACACATCAGAAACACTTTGAACACCAAGATTTTTACATGGAAAACCTGTTAGGGGAAAAACCATGGTGGATGTCAGTCCAAAATATTATACCTTGTTAAAAGTATAAGAAGAATAATGGGAATGAAAATGTATTCATGCACACTACCTAGAGCTCATTGCTCAAATATAAGAGGGCTCACTGCCCAGAGAACACATACTGTCTTACAAAAATTAAGATTAGATCCACAGGGTATGAACTGAGAAAATATCTTCTACAAAAGGTTAATTACAATTCTAGCTAAGCACATAAACACTCCTTCACACTTTTCTCAAACTTCTTCACACTCTACTCAAACTACTTCACACTCTGCTCTACAATCGAATGATTAAAACATTATCCGCACATGTGCACTTTCTCTGCCATACATTCACACTTATGCACACTTTACTTCACTCAAAAAATTGCTCTTATATATCCACAACAATTAATTACATCAACAACTTCGTCAACCATAAGAAATATGAAAATATAAAACATACATACAATGTCGGCCCAAATTTACAAATAAATTTTCAATGCAAATCAAACATCATCAGCCAATATTATGTTGTGACCCAAAACAACATCCTCGAGTGCACCAAACATTCAAATTTCAATCTTCAAGGATCCACAACACACTACAACCACCATGTCAGCCAAGAACACAAAAAATTAAACACACAAGAGAAAAATCACCGACCACGAGCACACCGATCAACGCAGATGTGCAACAAAGATAGAGCATGATCTAGAAGCATCCACGAGCATAAAGAACCAACAAAGAAACATCCATAGCAACTGAGATTACTAGAGTCACTCCAACTTCAATCAGGAACATGAACTGAAACCATAGAAAAATTGTTAAAACACAACTGTTCATAACACAAGAAAATCCTCACGTGGACCTCTGAAACTTTCAATGGATAGAATAGATACACTCAGTAATAAACCCTTTAATCCACAACAACTTATCTTCAACGTACTGAGAAAAACACCTTCATGACCTTCACTATTCCACTAGGAACTTGTAACACTTTCTTTAACAATTTTCTCAATGTCCTCGAATATACAATCTTCAATACCTCAATGCTAATAATGTTGACATTAATGACAACCAAATATCAGCAACACAACCACAATATCCAACAGAACGTGCATCTTTCACCTCAGTCATGATTGACTCTTTGATCGCCTTATCCAAGGCATAGGTAGTAAATAAAAATCAACCCATGCTATAGGTTTCATCGCCTTTACCCACTTCCAAGCATATGCCTCTTTTTCTTCCCATTGACCCTTTTACCCAAATGAGCACCCCTTTTCCATCTCAAATCATACATGGTATCCTAACCTTTTCACTGATAGCACTTCCATTTGCTTCCTCACAAACTTAGTCTACAGAAGGCACCCCTATTGTTACCCTATATGGCCTCCCCACAGGTGTTTCTGTTGCTAGGAAAAGTAATGAGTCTCTACAAAACCTCTGGACTCAGGTGGAATAACTAAGTAGGCTCGACAAGAAAGGAGACAAAAATTGTGGGAAAAAGTTGCAACAAATCTAGCCACCTCAAAGCTAGAAACCTATTTTGACAAGGATCAAAATGCTCTAATGATATCGGCTACGAGACCCCAGATATCCAAGCCAAAGGGAGAGATGCAATTTGAAGATTATGATATCCAAATTATAGTTCTCAACTTGAGCGAAGCTCTCTCACGCAATAAAATAGGCCTTTTCAAGGCAACATAGAAGGTGATTTATACTGACTATGAGAAATTGGGCAAGAAATTGAAAAGGCGTGAAGTAGAGTTAGTGAATGTGAAGACCACAGTGAAAAGATTGCAAGCAAAAATCAAGGAAAAAGATATGGATATAGCTCGCTTAAGGAAGGCATGGGATCAACAAGGTGAAGTGGCTAAGGCACTCGAAGAAACTCGAAGTGAAAGATATTTTCTTTAGGATGAGGTGCAAAGATTGGAATAGAAGGTCAAGGCTGAGCATCAAACAAATAAAAGTGTGAGGGCTCGAATGCAGTAGGACATGTTGAAGAGCATCAGCGGAAGCAGAAAGAATTTGTCGACACAACGGCCTGACAAAATGGTGTATGTTTGGAGTTGTAGGAGATGGACAAGTAGAAGGCTGATATACAGGAAGATTTGGCTAACACCCAGTCTCAAGCAATCGATGATCTTCGAAGGGCCTAGGTGGATACAAAGAAAGAAGGTAGAAGCAAGACATCATGTCTATTTTACAGAATCGTAATGGAGAAATAGAGAAGTTGTGCTCAGAGTTGTCAAGTGTTCTCCAAGAAACAGATCAATTGAAGGACATTAAGGATAGGGAATCCCATTTCCAACAAGAACTATTCATGGCCTAAGGGTCTGGGCTCGGATGCAGTAGGACATTGAAGAGCATCAGTGGAAGTAGAAATAATTTGATGACACAACGGCTTGACAAAATGGTGTATGTTTGGAGCTGCAAGAGATGGACAAGTAGAAGGTTGATATACAAGAATATTTGGCTAACACCTGGTCTCAAGCAGTTGATGATCTTTGAAGGGCCTAGGTGGAAACAAAGAAAGAAGGTAGAAGAAAGACATTGAGTCTATATTACAGACTTGTAATGGAGAAATAGAGAAGTTGTGCTCAGAGTTGTCAAGTACTCTCCAAGAAACGAAGCAGTTGAAGGACATTAAGGATAGGGAATCCCATTTCCAGCAAGAACTATTCATGGCCTAAGGATTTGGGCTCCTCCTGATGCTTCGTAAATTATTATCTTCCCATTGGGAAAGGATCATAGTTGCAGTGATGGCCCTCAAACCAATTTTGAGATTTCTATCGAACTTGCAGGAATTAAACGTGAAGGTCAGCCCGACGGTCGACCAAATTCTGCACACAATCACTCCCAAGGCCGAAGATTTGGGAGGTTTGATCACAAATCTATGTAAGGCAACTAAGGAATCTTTAAAGGATGTTGGGATCCCCGGTCGAAGTGCAGCTACAAGGAAGGAAAATGAATTTATCAATCTAAAACCAGATCACGTTGAAAAGCAGAGCTTACCAGTCGACATTGACTAGGAAGGTTGGTGAGATAAAAGAAGACCTCGAGGTTTTGATCTACTTCGGACTTCCCGCCTTATTCTCACCAAATGGGGGAGTATTGACTATAGAACAAATCACAAAGGTGATTAGGCTCAAGCAATGGGACTCCACAACACTCCAAGATCTGAGCTCATCACCTATAGTCGATGAAATCGAGAAGGAACTTCTTCCCCTATCTCGACTCTACTACCACATCGGAGCTACTTCGTCAAAATGGGGAGTTTCTTTCAAGGAAGTTCTTGATCTCAATCAAGCCTATGAGACCCTGCGCACACTCATTTCATCGTCCAATGAAGACTAGGAGTCCCAACATGCTACTTTCCTCAGACTTTGAGGATTCTTTTATATCTAGGTTCTTGCCTCTGCTAGCAAAGGCCCCCCATGAGTTGCCAAAAACTCTAGAGCAATTTTTCTCTAAGTGTTTTACTTTGGTTTTTCGGCCCCTACAGTCTTCTTTTTTTAGCCATTACTTCTTCTTCGTGTTTTAATGGCACTGCGCCCCGAAGGCTAAAGTTTACTCCCGCAAAAAGGAGCGCAATGTGCCACGTAGTGGCTATCTGGCTTTTTCTTATATCGCTTTCCTTTCAAACCCAAAATGGGACACGTGGTTGTGTGGCAGGGATTTTCCCCAAGCTACTCTCATGGATTTGGGAAACACCTAACAACATGCCACACCACTCACTTTTGTCAGGTGGGTTGCTTCACCCATGGATGTATATTTTCTTTAGTGGAGCTTTGTCAAGTGGTGTAGCGAGTCTCATGTCTTCAAGATTGGTCTTTTGGGGTGGCATCATTTTTCCTCGTAGCTGATTAGATAGGATTTTACCAAGCTGTAATGAAATTTGATCCTTCTCTGGCAGGCATATCTTCACAAAGCTTCTGCAACATCCAGAGTCATTAATGAAACAACCCATTTCTTACTAGCAAAGATTATTGTGATCAAAACAAATCTTGGATCAGATTGCGTTTTATCAACGAGGACACCTATCGAAGTTCATCTTTATTGGTTGCAGTGTCGACACATCCCTTTGGCTATAGTAAAGAGGCTTGTACTGGGAAAGGAGAAGAGGAATTATCATCAATACAAAAGCTTCTCTTAAGAGATTAGAATAGGAAAGGAATAGGAATATTTTTCAGAGATTTGTTTCGCTCTTTAGCATATTAAATTATCAAGACTATTAATCGGATTATTATCCGACCTTTTTTTTTTATATGATTATTGCAAGAACAAGTATTAGTAAGGAGACAGTTTTAAAATTGTGCATTTATGGCTTTTGTCATGAGTTTCTTTTTCCTATTCTATATATGTTAAATGTTTTGTGTCAAGTCATACTGATATAGTCTTGGTAATTGCCTTATATGCTATTAAGCTTTTATGTTCAATACTATCTTTAGGAAATTGAATCATGTTCATTATACTCTTTTATTTTCTATAAAGGTTATGTTGAAATTCATATTATGTTGTAAGAGAAAAAGGGTTTTGTAAAGATTTAAAATATTTTTGGGTTCCTTATTTCTGTTGGACCTTAATGGGTGCTTCCCGTGGGGAGATTTGAATGACTGCTTTGTGCTCTCTTAAGCATTAGTTGTTCGTTTTCCTCCCAACAATGAAGGGTCTATGGCATTTTGTGTCCATTTTAGTAGAAGTAAGAAGCTGATAAGCTTTAAAATATTGTAAAAACTTTGGCGTATGCCACCTTTTGTTTTCCCTGCATTTCTCTTTCCCCTTTTCCCATAACACGGAGAAGAGCCGACTTTTATAAAAATCTTAGAAGTCATTCAGTGAGGCACAAGCTGGTCCTCACACTCACTAAATTTCTCATAACGCTGTTCAAACAAGCGCAAGCTTTTATAATCAACAATTATATTATTCTAACCAAAATTATAGATTAAAAAAATATTAATGCTCAAAATTAACTGAAATGCTCAGGGAACCTGAGCAAAGTATATTGAATGTAAATGGCTTAAAGAAGTTATCCAAACACATTGAAATAACTAGGAAATAACGGGCAAGATGAATGAACCATTCCCCATGAATTAGATGTGAATATATTAAAACACTCTAGCCAATAGAAGAATACATTTATACACCACAATATCATTTGCTTCACGTCAATCCATACACAAGACCATACCCAAATCAGAAGAAATGCTTCTCTAAACTACAATACTATTTACAGAGTCTATCCACCATAAGGAAAAGCTTCTTGATACCTCAATATCTTTTTCTTAGTGGCAATCCATCTACTACAGCCATGGCATACCCATCTATGGCTTCAATATATGTCCTTCGCCATTCTTTTTTCAGTAGGAGGACTCCAAACAGTACGCAAATTCCAACAACATAGCTTGCCATCCAACTCACATACCAATACCATGGGATTTCACTTCCCTCTTCATCTTGGAAAACTGGTCTCATACTTTCAGATGAGTTGTGGTCACAACTACATGATCTGTTATCAAGTGGGAACCCACACAGACCCGGGTTTCCTGAAAAGTAAGTGGAATTGAATGTGGAGAATTGACGCCCTGTTGGAATTGTTCCACAAAGCATGTTGTTGGACACAATGAAGAAAGTCAGAAAGGAAACTTGTAGCATCTGATCTGGGATCCTTCCATGTAACTTATTATTTGAAACATCCAATGACTCTAACTGCTCTAGCAAGCTAAAACTTATTGGAATCTCTCCTGTAAGACTATTACCTGACAAATTCAGGACATGTAAATTTTTCAGGTTGCCAATTTCTGAAGGAATGTCACCTGAAAGCTGATTTGAAGAAAGATCAATGGCAGTTATGAGTAAAAGAACAGAACTCACATAGTGTAGGTTCAATCTTTTGTTCGTCAGTTTGATCTTTTCCTTATAATAATAAGAACGACCATTATAGGAGTGACCATGTAAGACTTCTGATGCTCCCGCTTCTCCATCCATCATAGCTTTCAAATTCCCCAATTCTGGTAGGATAGCACCAGTCAAATTATTGTGGGAGATATCTAAAACATGGAGATTTGAAAGATTGCCTAATGCATGTGGAATCCTTCCATGGAATTCGTTTGACCTCAATACAAGTATCATCAATTCAGAAAGCTGTCCTAACCAAAGAGGTATGTTCCCAGAAAATAAATTATTGGCCACATTTAAAATCTGCAACTTCCAGCAGTTTTGGACACCAGATAGCAAGTTTCCCTTAAGCATGTTGTCACTGAGATGAAGCTTTTCCAGTTGGCGTAGCCTTCCTATTTTGGACGGTATAGCTCCACTCAGACTATTGTTTGCCAGATTTAATCTTTTCAAGGCTGAGCAGTTGGTAATGCTTTGTGGTATTTTTCCTGCAAAGTTGTTTTCTGATAGATCCAAATCTTGAAGCTTTTGCAGAAGACCAAAGGAAGCAGGAATACCACCTCTTAAACCATTTTGAGAGTATAACAAGAATTCAATATGAGGAAGAAGCAAACCAATCTGCACTGGGATAACACCGGTGAATCTATTCTGGGATAGATCCAAGAGGCCCAAACGTGCTGCAGGCACGGAAGGAATAGGAAGAGAACCCATCAACATATTTTTATGCAAATCTAGCTGCACATAGTAACTTATATCAAAGCTGAAGGGGATTTCACCGTGCAAGTTGTTCTCTGACAAGAAAAGAACTCTCAATGAGGAAAGGTTCCCCAACCAAGCTGGAATGTTTCCACTAAGACTGTTGTTGGCGAGATCCAATTGCTGTAAGCTAAATTGTGTTGAAAGGAATGCAGGAATGAGACCTCCAATATTACAAGAGCGCAGGCCCAATTCTTCAAACTGCATTGCAGCTCTCCACTCGGGCTCAATATGGACAGTCAATTTATTGTTGGAAAGTTCGAGCTCAACAAGCCTCTTATTATTTTCAAAGAAATTGAAAAGAACGTAACCTTCTAAACTGTTGTTAGAGAGATTAATTCTAGAAATTCGAAACAGACGTCCAAGGGAAGTGGGAATGCTCCCGTTAAGCCGATTGTTGTCTAGATAGAGTACTTCCAAAGAGGAAATCACACCCAACTCAGAAGGCAAATGGCCGGTCAGCCGATTACGAGAGAGGGTGAGATAAATCAAGGATGAAAGCAAACCAAGTGAAGCTGGAATCTGTCCATTCAATGAATTTGCTTGGAGATCAAGGTATTGAAGAGCAGAAAGATTTCCAATGCAAGGTGGCAAACTTCCTGTAATATTGGAACCCGACAGAGCAAGTTTGCCAAGCTGGGGCCACGATTCACATGACAATATTTGACTTATATTTCCAGTTATTTTGTTGTAAGCCAAGTTAAGCTCTTTCAGATGAGGCAAACTGGAAAGACTTGGAGGGAATGGACCTGTTAGATGACAGCGATCAAGAGAAATGGAAACCAAAGTAGTCATATTTCCTAACCACGATGGCAGTATGGAATTAAAACTGTTCCAACTAAGTTGGAGATGGGAGAGGGAAGTGAGGTTTTGTAAAGCATTGGGGATGTAGCCGGACAGTGCACAACATTTAAGGTTGAGGTGGTGGAGATTATGGAGCCGAGAAAGTGGAGCTTCCAATTGCTCCCCCGTCATACTCAGGTTGACTCCTTGAAGTGACAAATGCCTTAAATCCCGCAGACTCTCTGTCCACTCCAATCTGGAACTGTACACAGGTCCACAGTAATAACCAGAATATGAATACTCGGAGTCCATGAGACGCCAGCTTGAAAGATCTACAACTTGGAGGTGGGAAAGATTTCCCAGCTGCAATGGAATTCTATCATCCAGACCACGACCAGCACAGGACAAGTTGAGGTAAGTCAAGTGATGCAACGAGGCAACACCCTCCAGAATCTTACCTTCGAAATAATTGAAACTGAGATCAAGATGCTTCAGTCGTTGTAAGCCAAAAAGATCTGAATGTCATACACCGGGAAAATCTTGCATCATTCTGGGGTAAAAGCTTTTAATTAGAAAACAAAAGAATGTTGCCTATTAGAAGTGTCTGTACCTGACGGTAAAACGCCACTCAAGTAATTGGAACTCAAATCCAAATGCTCCAGATGCTTTAATTTGAACAACGCTGGAGAGAGTCTGCCACTCGTCTGGTAATCTTCATAGTTCTCTGAAGAAAAGTTGGAAAGATGAAGTTTGATGACATGAGATGTCTCTCTGCTGCATTCAACGCCACGCCACTCACAACAATTAACTCCATTCCACGAACTAAATCTAAGTGCAGGAAATAGCTCGTTCTTGAAAGTAACAAGGGCATCCCTTTCCTCGCTTAAGCACACAACGTTGCAACTGACCATCACCCAACACCATGTGAGGACACTGAACAGAAATATCACCCTCCAGTATCTCTCCATCCTAAAATTTTAGTGAATTCGCCTGTAAACACATGGATTACATGTTAAATTGAAATTATTAATATTTACAAATAGCAAGCACATGTTAAATTGAAATTATTATTGTAGACAAATAATGAACTGAATATAAAGTTTATGCAATGAAAACTCTAATTTTAAATTTTAAAATATAATTAATAAAAAAAAATTTATGCTCTGATTTTGCATATACATTTTTTTTAATTTTAAATTTGACAATATTTTACACATTCAATAATTAAAAACAATATAATTTTAAAAAGTAACATATAAGTATACTTTTCAAAGTAAAAAAAAAATAAAAAATAAGAAATAATGAATTGTGGTTTTCAAATTTTTGAAGTAAAATAAAATAACTTTTAAAAAAGAATAAAGATACCTAAAATTGAATTTAATTGTATTCATCATCTGAGCTATATATTCTGAAGAGATTACATAGACATGGCATACTTTATATATTCTAAAGAGATTATCTAGACATGATATTAGTTCACTCTTAAATATCATCCAATTCAATGGTCAAAAGTCCATTTCAATCAATAAAAAAATTCGATAAAGATGACCTATAAATTATTATTAACTGTTTGACTCTTAAAAGTCTATTATTTCTAGATGCAAAAGTCTTATTGTTAAGTCTATTATCTCTAGATGCAAAGAATCTTTTGCTTCTAGATGCACATTTAACAGATCTATTAACTAATTAAAATTCAGAATATGATATAATTTTGAATTTCATTCTAGACATTAGAGTTGAAAAGTATGATATTCAAATAGAATGGAGGCGGCCTTCCACAAACATAGGAAATGGCATTAACTTCTTGTAAACAGAAGAAACGCTTGGAAACTACGTGAAGTTAATTTCTCCATAGTTGTAGAAAATCACTGTACGTTTTAAGTCTGAGCACGCACAATGACTCAATGATACGTTTGAAGTTCGGTTTCATTCCACAGAAGAGAGAAAAATACGAGGATTCAACGTAATAGGTAGACTTTGTGGTGGCTCCGCGTTAGCATACGGACCGCCACCATTTGACTGACTAAAAGTAAAGGACTTCCACAGTAGAAGGGAAGGAAATGAACCTGTCTTTTTATCACCTCTTTCCAACTGCCATAGAAGAAGATGGTCTCTTAAAGAACTAAGAAAAAGACGTGGACCAACATAAATGACTTTGAGCGATGTTTAAGCAAAGTTTGGGAAGTTGAAGAAACTGAATTCAATGAACAGGAAAACGAAGTTTGTTTCCTAATGGGGACCCAGGGGTTTATATTTGTCATGGTGAAAACTGCATACTTTGCGCTGTTCCTTTTCTTTTTGGACTTTGAATATTTATTATGCACTGGAAAAGAATAAATGGAATCTTTCTAGATATATAAATAATTTTAAGTTTAGTTGTGTATTTGTGGAAATGATTCTTAAAGTTTTAGAATTCAAAATAAGACTTTCGATTATTATATTCCAACTAATCATGTAAAATGTTTCATTTATGATTTAAAAGTTGCATTTCAAAAGGTAACTTTAATTTATTTTATAGGTCATTTAGAACAAGTATCTAGAATGAAATCTGGCTTGAACATTCAAAGTTATATTTATTTGCATTGAATTTAGAACATTTTATTAAAGTTCTACTTGTATTCTTATTTAGGGCATCCACTACATGTTCGTTTGTTATTTTTAATCATTTTCCAAATTGATCAACTTAGTATCCTTACAAAGTTGAGACAAGGGAGCAATTATCCTTGTCATATGCAAACTTTTGTTCTATAAAATCACATTTTAATGCAGAAATATACATAGAAATTCACAATAGACTGAAAGTGATTTTTTTGGGATTTATAGAGATCGTATCCATGTAAAAGGATTGGATCTACACTTTTGTAGATTGGACTTGTAGGTTAGAGATTGATCTTGTAGTTCTAAAAGTAACCTATAGTGATAGGCAGTGACTTTACATATTTTAAAGCATTTGTTTGTGCATCATTAAACTTCTTGTATCTTGACAAATCATTGGCTACATAACGACATCAAATTTCTAATTGTCACTATTCATTAATTTTCAAAAAAAATGTTTCATATATTTATCATTCCCAACTCTTTAATCCAAGGTAGATTTTGAATGCTTATGTTATTTATTTATGCTATAATTATGTAAAAGGGATTGTATTCTTCCTTACATTTTGGTGAATCCATCCTCAAGTTTTCCATTCAAGGTTTTATTTTTTAATTTTTATTACTATTTTTTTTTTATCTTAGGTTGACTACATTTTTTATAAGTTATATTCACAACCACCCTTAATTTTTATTATCCCCTTTAGGTTTGTTTATGTCAAGAGCTAGTCACAACCCTAATTTACCTTTTAGATGAAGTGCACACTTAAAATTGAAAGGAAGCTAAGTGTGTGGAAGATGCTTCCTACAACAATATATGTAGGAGAGAGCTACAAAAATTTATTAGACACCTTTAAATTGTTACAACATTAGATGCGCATACATATCATAAATAGATAAAACAATGAAAAACATAAGACATAATTTACATGGGAAAAACTCTTTTGGGATAAAATCCCCACATTCCAAAATATAACTCAATTATATTATTCAACAACAATAAACAAGCTACAATATAATTGTAGAGCTATGCTCTTGTAGGAGTCTTTACAACTCTTCTTAATTTTGGAATAAGTTTGGTAACATTACGATACTTCAACAAAACAACAATCTACAACTCCAAAATACAAGTGCTCAAAATATAGGATCTTACACTACATTAATTAGACATTTATAAAATCAAATGCCAAAGGATGAAGATGCAACATGGAAAGAACCAAAACCACTACACATGCAATATTGCAACTGTCAATTGTCACTAAACCTGCACATGCAAAACTTGCACCTGCCGAAATATGTTTGCACCTCCAAAGCTCATATTCCATGCAAACTCAACATGAAATAGAAATTTCCTTCATGCACAACTCTACTTGTAAATGGTAGCTTCCAATTTGACTCCTCAGGAATAGAAACTACAAGTTGTAACTCACAAAGCAAGATGGGATAATTATCAAATATAATTTCAACATTAAATAAGTAAACATGATAAGAATAATCAAAGGTTGAGGTGCCTTTTTTTTCTAATAGTCTCTCACTTGTTCAGCAACTTTGAAGAGCAAATGGAAAAAACATGTTTAACTGCAAGAGGCTATGAGACCCATAGACTTCAAACACCATCTAAAATTATCAATACTCACTAGCTTTGCCAATGCATCTGCAACATTCACCAAAGTATCAACCTTCTCCAAGTTTAGCTTTCCATCTTCCACCATATAAAAAACAAAATGAAATTGAATATCAATGTTCTTTGTTCTAGCATGAAAAGTATGATTATTTGCTAAGAAAATGGAACTTTTAATTTCACAAGTAGTAATTTATCCTAGACATAAAAACTAATATAAGAACACAATCTCTTAAGAAAAATGGCTTCCTTGCAAGCATGAGTAGCTACCATGTACTCTTCTTTTGTAATGGAAAAATTGACTACAACCTACTGCTTACTCATCCAACTAAGAGAACTAGCAAACATCATGAACACATAGCCACTAGTGGATCTTCTATTATCAATGTCACCTACCCAATCTAAATCCATACATCTATACATACTTACTAAGTGTTAAGGTCCAATAGAATAACCATGAAAGCACAGGGAATACTTGGAAGTACCTTAAGAATATCTAAACACTCTCTTCATTGCATCCCAATATATCTTCCTAGGATTAGCCATAAATTGACTAAGGACTCCCACTACTTGGGCAATGTCTTGCCTTGTACAAAGCATATCATACATAAGACTTCCAAAAACACTCACATATGATATTTTGATTATGTCCTCCATCTTAGTACGAGATTTTGGACATTCAGGTCCATAGAAAGCTCCATCCTCTACATTAGAGGAAAAACTAATTGTCTACAAGCTATCATGCAAAATCTCTCCAACATTGAATTCATATGCTTTCTCAAGCTTAACTGAAGCTTTCTATTAGCTCCATCTCTTATTATCTCCATCCCCAAAATGTACCTCGCTACACCTAGATCCTTCATCTCAAATTATGCTAAAAATTGGGACTTTAAATCTGAAATCAAACTTTCACCATTCCCAAAAAAATATCATCTACATATAATACAATTATGAGAATGTGACCATTATCAAATTTGTAATAAACACAATGGTCAAATTTAGATCTCAAAAATCCCAAAGACAACACATAGGTGTCAAATTTTTGGTGCCACATCCTATGAGATTTCTTAAGACCATACGAAGACTTTTTCAACTTGTATATTGTTGCCTTGGAATTGGTACATCATAATTCATTCCCTTTCAAGGTCTTATTTTTATCTCCTTTTGGTTAAATTTGAGCCTCGGGGATCACCAAAGCTTGTTAAAGTGTTAGTCATACCTTTGGAGTCCCAAGAAATCTTTTTATAATTAGCCATTTTTTATTAAAATTGACTTCTAGTGGTGGTTTTAGAACCATTGTCCGGAGCTAACAAGGTTCTCACATCCTTGTCGAGATCCAACAAGGTTCTCACAACCTATGTTTTCCCTAACTAAGCGTTGTTGTTACGACATTCATCATGAGTCTTTAAAAAATTAAAACTTAAAGAGATAGTATTTAATGAAGCTGTCAAAACTCCTTCAAGACCCATCATATTTTCCAAATCTTTCAATTTCTTGAAGTTACAAAAGAAACAAAAGGGAAAAATTTCTCAATTTCAAGACAATTATAAAGAGCCGACAAGGTTCTCACAACCTTTATGGGCTTTGACGTTGAAACAAGACCTTATATTTTGTGGTCGAGAGAAAGATGATGCACCATTTCTCGAACATCGACAACATCTAAAGGAGTTGTGACAATCACATCGAGTTTCCACACGGTTCTCATAACCTTGTTAGAGCCCGACCCACAACTTGAAAATTCACCTCAAATAAAAAATCATGAAGAAAAGAAATGAAATACTTGAAGTAGAGGTTGATTGAGTTTTTGAAACCTTTGTTAGATTATGACATGTTTTTAAGAACTTTTCAAAAGCCCGACTCTCATTTGCGTAACATGAGTTCAAAATTGGCACCAAGATAGCCACCTACCAATGTTAATTTCTATTAGAGTTGAGTAAGGAGAAATAAATACCAATTTATATGAAGATTAAAGTTCCTTAGAGGATAATAATTATTCACACTTGTGAAGAAAATTGGGGTTTTTATAGCTCAAAGAAGCATAATTACAACAAGAATTACAAATAGAATTTAAGTGGAATTATTCATAGAACTATCATTCAAGAATATATAAATGAGTAATTGGAACTCTTAATATTATCCTAGTTATTGTATTTTATCATATTAAAGGAATTTTTTGAGCCAAAGGTTGGGTTCTCTAGGGGAAAATCTAGCAAAAAAATATACAATTTGATAGTCAGGATTTACAAGTATCTAGGATATGAGCATTTATCCCATTTGGAAAGCACGTTGGAAAAGATAGGTGATGCCAGACTAGGGCATGCTAACTTGGGATAATTTTGGGAAAGCATAAATAAATCGAACAGAGCCACTAACACTTAGAGGTTAGTAGATAGTGGTTTATTGGAAGCAGTCACTTTCCCTATAGTTGTACAACGAACAAACCTTGTCTTGAAATGCATAAATAACTACAATCCTAAGACCAAATGAAATTAGAATGAATGATGATAATTTTCTAATAGCCCTCAATAGAGCCACTATTAGTGGTTGTTTCAAATTTCCCAAGAGAGAGGTCTTTGCGGATTTCAATTTCACATTGTCACGGTGTCCTTTTTTTAAAAGAAGGAATACTTTAAAAATGGCATTGCTAGAGAATGGTTTCCAACCCAAAAGAAGGGAAAAACTTAATTTCATAAAAACCTACATAGGTCACACTTATGACATGAGATTTCAAATATTATTATTCTATTGCATAGACTAAGGGGTAGTGTAAATGCTAAGATTTTGAGGAATGGATGTACTAGATTCATTTGAATCATTTGTGCTAGAACACAATACTTGGATTGGGTGACTTTAATCAGTGATAAGTTACATGATATGATAGTTAGCTTTACTATTAAAAAATATTTCCATAGGACTTCATATCTTTTTTATGCCTTGGCATGTGCAAGACCCTAACTAGGATTGAACTATATTGAAGAATTTGGTGATCAGATTCAAATCTATGACTACTGCTAGCCCAACTTAAAATTGGAGAAGAGTTATAAGAATCTCAAGAGAGTGAATGATGTGTTCACTATAAGATTGGTCAAGTAATTTCAAGGTTACTTAGGGTAGATAGTTTCTCTTGAGTCCTTTCAACTGATCAATAAGTACAATAGCCTTTTAATTCAATTTCAAAGATTTACCTACTTAAAGGTTGGAGGATATGACAAGATACCCTATAAATTTCCTAAATATACATAAGAAATTTGTTTATTAATAGAGGTCTAAAAACATATTGCAGAAGTTAACAAGAGGTGTGTGGAAAGGAAGAAGTTAGGTATCCCATTTCCCATTGGTCTCAAGCACTACCAATATAAATCTTAATCAAATTCCCTCAATATTGAGAGGGGTATTGTGAAACACAATGTCTCTATGTATGAGATAAGGTTCCCTTTCGACAATAAGAATTTTGTGAAGAACAATCTTCATCTTGGCCCAGGGTTTTAACATATGACACATTTAGAAGATTATTGGGCTCATTGTTCTAATGATTATGAAGTGAGGAAAAGGAGTTGGATGAGGATGAATCTGAGGTAGATTATTACTTTCAAATTAGGTTTCCCAATATCGAAGAACTAAAATATGATGAAACTAATTTGATTGATCCCATCTACACTAGCCACATACAAATGCGGCCCATAGTGCCTATTGATTAGAGTCTCAAAGTCCCTAAAGACTTGGAGGCCAAAACTATAATGGTTTTAAAGAGAATAAAAATATGGCTTGCTAAAAATAAAGGTGAAGCTAGACCAAAGCTCAAACTAAAAGCAGCCAAAGGATAGGGGAGCAAGTCAATCATAGTTAGGTGGGTACTTCCTCATGTACAACAATGTCCTCCCCCACACAACATGTAATTACATCAAGTGGTAATGAAGATGGAGAAGAACCTCTGGAGAAGAGAGTAATTCCTAAGAAGGCATGTGGAGATGCTCCCCCAAAAGATAGTTCTTTGAAATATTGAGCAAAAAAGGAGAAGTAAAATGAACAAGAACAAGAAATTGGAGTAATGGAGGTTGATGTTCCTAAAGAACAACCAAATCTATCCCAATATGTAACTGGAAAAGGTGCACAAAAGGATAAGTCTCCCACTTCATTTCCTTTTAATTTATAAAATATTGTAAAGACTCCCCCTCTAAGAAAAGATCTCTAGTTTACATCACTTGATCCTTCATCCCAAGCTATCGACACTACTTCCTCTCCTTCTTTGTTGGAAAATATATTAGCTAAGGAAAGAAAAGTAGTACTAGTGGATTTTACAAATGATAATATCATGGGGAAGTTGTTGCAAAGGTCCCCAAAAGAAATTAAAAACTACCTCAAGGTTGATAGAGGATAGCAATTATGGACATTTTTTCATAGAGATTGCACATCCATCTACACAAAAAGAACCAATTCAGGCTACCGCAGTTGACTACAATATGACCAAAGTAGAATTGGGACCTCTAAGTAGAGATGGTGATCTCCATAATTTCCAGGTAACTACTACAAGGTTAGTAGAAATAAATGAGAAAAAAAATCATGATAAGGATGAATTGAAGAAAAAATAGAATTACTTTCTAATTTCCTAAAATCATTGGTTGACCCTTCTCCCCAACCGGTCAATTAGGAAAGTTCTTCTTTTGATCCTCATTATGTTAAGTATAGTAAATAGATTGCTTACAAAGAGAAAAAAGATAGTCAAATTATGGTAGAGTCACTCGAGAATGGTTGATAGATGTAAAATCTAAAGGCTCTTGTTTGATTGAAATTTTGAAGAATGTTTATGATGATTTGATCTTATTGAGGAATTCTAACAAAAGTGAAATAGCGAACTGCAAACAAGAAGAATCTCTTCAATTATAGGTCAATTAAGATCTTGGGGAAATTTTAGATATGGGTTTGGAAAAGGATATAGCAAAAAATATTGCTTCATTTGTAGAGGACTCAAGGCTCATAATGTGGAAGAGGAGCATTGGAAACTCACATTTTTGAAATAAAGTATCGAAGAACAAAATAAATTATTGAAAGAGTGCAATTGCATCAATAATGATCTCATCAAGGAGTTCTTATATTTTGTCTGTCAATTGGTAAAAAGTGACAACAATGGTGAAGTTATGGTAAATAAACTTAAGGAGGGGCTCTTGAAGGTGGTCGATACATTATCTAGTGAGAAATTATTCAATAAAGAGACTATAAAGAAGTTGGCTAGAATTGACTCTGCATTATCTTGGTATGAGAATTCTCTAACCAATGTTACTACTAAACTTAACACCATTCATAGAAACAAGGCTCTCTAGAAGTTGAGGATGATTTTTTTTTATAATTCCCCAACACAATGAAATTCCAGTTGTCACACAAGCATAAAAATACTACAAAGAATGCACAACATCTAATCAACAAATACCAATGACAGGTGAGACACCCTTGGACTTGCCTATCCAACCACCTCAACAATGATTAGTCTATTTTAAGGTTTAAATTTTCCTAATTTTTTTTTATTGTAATGAGCTTTATTTTTGTGATTCTTTAAAATAATTGGTTTTAAAGGATCAGGCAATGGTTATGCTATATAATACTTTAAATATACAATGTACAAACCTTTGAGGGGTCAAAAAATTTTGATCCTCATTACACTTAGATGTAAGAGTGAGAATCGATCAATATAATTTTTCTCATGAATTTTTGAAGAAATTCATCGGTTGTGTGTTTTGGAAATTTGAATGTGATGCTTAGCATTTATGTAGAAGTATGTAAGCTTAGATAAATGTTTGTTTATTACTTTTCTTTGTGAGTGTGATATTCATTGTATTACATTCATCTTCTTTTGGAATGGAGAGAAGTTTAAATCTAAATAATTGTTTATCTATTGTTGATATCTCAATCTAAGTTGTGTTGGAGTATTGGCAATATTAGTCTTTCAATTCCTATGACCTATGCATTCAATTTGATAGTTTGAAGATTCATGTTTCTTAAGTCTTACCGCATTTGTATCATGGTTATGAAAATTTTTTAGTTTCCCTTTACTATTTTCTAGCCAAAATTATACCCACCTTTTAAATTTCAAAAATCTAAAATTTTATCATAGAAGAGAGTTGTACCTTAATTAAAATTTAGAGGGAAGTTAATTCATAAATTACCCAGCTATTTTTTTCTTATTTTTCTTTGTTTTTGGGCAATAAAGAGTCATATTAATTTAATTTTTAAGAAGACAAATCTATCAACCAACACATACCATATTTTCTTTACCTTTAACCATGAAATACTCTAGTTGTGACATGTAAATTTCTTCCTCTAGGTCACCATGAAGGAATGTTCTCTTCACATCCATTTTTTCCACTTCTATATCATACATTGCTACAAGTGATAACAAGAACCAAATAGATGTTAGTTTTGCAAAAGGAGGGAAAAAATCACCATAGCCAATTCCCTCCACTGAGAATACCCTTTAGCGACCAATTGTGCCTTATGCTTCTCAACATTGCCATCAGGACCAAATTTTCTCTTGAACGTTCGTTTATATCCAACAATTTTTCATCCTTCGAGCAATGGTACTAGATCCCAAGTATCATTTTTTTTTAAAGAGACCATTTCTACATTTACAATTTTCATCCAAGAGTCTAAATAATTCATACTCATAACCTCTCTAATAGTCAGGTAGGATCATTAGTGTTAACAACCAAAGTAAAAAAGAATCTAGAATCCAACAATGAATAACAAAACCTTTTAGGTGAATATCCAAACCTATTAGGTTGCTTCATATCTCTGGTGGACCTTCTGAATTGTTCAGGTTGAGGTTCTTATTTTTTAAAACTTTTAGAACTTCTGAAATTCTTTTCATCATCAAGTCCTATAAGAGTATGTAGTTCTTCTTTCATCAAAGTAGGTGGAATTAGAACTACTTCATTTTGTCTCCCCTCTTTCTCTGACTACAACTCAATAGCGGAATTTTTATCTCTCAAAAACTCCTCAAGTCCAACAAGAGTATGTAGTTCTTCTTTCATCAGAGTACACACCTTCCACTATTGAGTTATCTCATCTGGTGCCAATACCTTTTGGGTCACTGGATTCAAAATCTTATACCCCTCCACATTGACGCCATAGCCAATGAAGATATATTTAACTACCTTTCTCTCCAACTTAGATCTCTCCTGAATTAGAACATAAGCATAAGCTTCACAACCAAATACTCTAAGATGTCTAGGATTTTTACTAGACTACACCTCCATGGGTCTCTTATCAATAAGATCCAAAGTTGGAGATCTATTGATTAAATAATATGTCATGGCTATGGCTTCAACCCAAAAAAAAATTCATAGACAGTTGTTGTTGCACCAAGATATCAACTTTTTAATGCCCCAATACAACTACAAAAGTTAATGAATCCACGAGAAGTGGTTACACCATGTCATGAACCTGAGCATTGTGTTGTACAAAATAAGGAGACCAAGGGAACACACCTTGCAACAATCCCCTAGTGCAAGAAATGGGTTCAAACCCATAAGCCATGCTCTGATACCAATTGTTGCATAGATGGTTGTCATTGCACCAAAATATTGACCTATTAATGCTCAATACAACCTCCAAAGTTAATGAATCCATGGGAGGTGGTTAAGCCATGTCATGAACCCAAGTGCTGCACTACATAGCACAACCTTTTGGGCCACTAGATTCCAAATCTTATAGCCTCCACACTAACACCATAACCAATGAAGATAAATTTAACCACCTTTCTCTCCAACTTAGACCTCTCCTCAATTAAAACATGAGCGTAAGCTTCAAAACCAAATATTCTAAGATGTCTAGGATTTTTACTAGACCACACCTCCATGGGTGTCTTATCAACATGATCCAATGTAGGAGATCTATTGATTAAATAATATGGCTCAGTGGCTATGGCTTCAACCCAAAACTTGTTGCATAGACAGTTTTGTTGTTGTAACTACGAGAATTTTCCTAGGGTTAATAGATTAAAGCATTAACATAAAAACCCAAAGTGATAATGAAGTGCAAAGGAAAAACATGAAAACAAATGAAACAATCTCACCAAAATGTCTTCATTCTCCATGGCTGACCTCCATTATACCTTCTCAACTTGCTACAAATATGATGTTTCCCTTAGATTTGATGTGAACAATCTAATGACAATGACAAGCACTAAGCAAATGTTGAAGGATTTGAGATGACAACATGAGATACTAAGCTATTGTGCAACTAATAAGCATCTAAACTATATATAAATTATGCCAAATGAAATGTAAATATGCCTATGACAAGAGCTAAGATGACAAGATTGCAAGGAAATGACAAAAGTGCCTAAGACAAGAGTGCATGACATCTAGATAGCATGAGGTGACAAAATGAGACCAAAATTGCCATTTTATAGAAAATGTAATTTTGAGAGAATGGCCAAGATCAAAAGTGGACAAATTCCCTACAATCAATGGAAAAGATTCAATTTGACACCCACAATTAGGGTTAGGGCAACATTAGGTCAAATTCAAAATGAACGGACAATTTGCATGTAACAAGAGATAAGATTGGCACAAAAAAAGAGGTGGTTGGAAAATAAAATAATAAATGGAAATTATTTTATTTTTGAGGAAAAAGACTATTTTGAATTAAAAATTAATTTAATTCAAAAAAGTGGGACCACATGACAATAAATAATTAATTTTAAAGTATTTACTAAAAGAGGGAAATGTAAAATAAGATAATTAAATAAATTAAAGAATTTATTTAATTATAAGAAGACTTAAGAATTAGTGACATATTAAATAAATAAATAAAAATTATTTATTTAATAATCAGGTAGACATAAAAAAATAAAGATAATTAAATAAATTGAGAAATTTATTTAATTATGGGAAGATATTAGACAATTGGTGACGTATTAAATAAATAATTAAAATTTATTTATTTAATAATCATGAAGAATAAAAAGGCATGAATTAATTAAATAATTATGAATTATTTAATTAATAGTCGAAGGTGGACCAAGGACATAATTAAAATGTTTTAATTATGCTAGAAGAAGAGGGTGAAAAATAGAGCTTACAGGCCAAGGTCATTTTTAAGTGTCTACATTTTTCCTCTCTTTGTCATAATGCATCCTGTTGCATTATGACAAAGAAAATAAATCACAGTCATGCCCTAGTGAAGGTACAAAATATCTATACCCCCTCAGGAAAATTTTCAAATTTTGGCCCGACAACATAAAAATTTGGAAAGTGTCCCGATAAGTCAATTTGATGATTAGAAAAGTGATGGCGTAGACGGTTTCATATTTCAAGGAGTGTAAAGTAGCCAAAAGGGTAGTCAAAGTTAGTCAAAAGAGCCTTCAATAATAAAAGGTTTGAGAAATGCCATTTTGACCCTATAAATAGGTTGAAAATGGGGTAAAAGTCAATTCATTTTCACTTTTCACCTTAGTAAATTTGAGAGCTCAGAGTGAGGAGGACTTTGGCGAAGATGGTGATTTTAGTGACTAAGCACCACGGGGAGATCATGCAGACCTACAGGCGACCAGAGGGCTCAGAGCCAGTGGTATGTACCCCTAACTTGCTTTGTCATTTCATCACTTTTCGTGTCATTTTTAGGGTTTTAGGTCATTTAAAAAATGCATTGTGACACATATACGTGTGCATAAGCTACATTTGCACGCGTGTTCGATGCATTTGATGCATCACAACACAAACACGAAAGGTCGACTTTATTTAATTTCAAATTTTAAATGCTTTGGAGTTAGATAAATGACAATGATGTTTTGCAATATGACGTTGATGCATGTTTTGACATGTGCAAAGACAGTTAGTGTTGATTTATATGTGTGAGAGCAGGCCATCCACATACAGATTTTAGGATCAACTACGGGAAAGAGAGAAATGACAATTGATGTAGCTGGGACTTTACTATGTCACGTATATGCCCATTATCTGGGAAAATAGGGGGCTTTTGATTGCCCTTTGTGAGCGGTAGCATTTTGAGACCTGCTCCTTCCACTTGTTGATGGGGGAGGCTACTATCCCTCTTGAGGATGTTTATTGGATCCTTTGCCTACCAGTCCAAGGAGAACATATAGTAAATGACCCACAGCATGGTTATTAGACTTTCATAACCTATTATCATGATTAGGGCATAGGGCTAGGGATTGAGGGCTATGAGATATATTGGGAGTTCATGGCAGAGCATTATGGATGATTCAATGCCCTATTGGCGACATTGATCAGAGGTGTATTGATTCTTGACCGCCGAGGACACAGATTTCCTATTGGTTTGGGGGATGTACTCATCGAGATGAGACGAGATAGGACAGTATATGCCTGGGGACCTTTCTTATTAGGGATGTTATATCATTAGCTTCATGAGGTGGCCTATGGGAGAGCATAGAGCATTGGATATAGGATGACACTCCTGATGATTTGGGTGTGGGAGCACGTTACTATTTTTTGTCCACCTATCTAGAGACCACAGTTGGTGGATGGCATGGCATATGTCTATTATATATGTGGGCACTCTGTAGCAGACCCACGTTGGTGAGATAGGTTACTGGCATCATTGTATTGATACCATGATTTCCTTCATCTAGAGGCCTTACAGGGACTACGAGCAGTCAGAGGATGAGGCCGACCATCTCAGTTTTTGTAGGTAGTTCAGATATTTGATTAGCAAGATTGTGCAGAGCCAACTCATTATCAAAATGTACCTACCTCAGAGGGTGCAACAATAGTTTGATAAGCAATAGGGTGTTCTGATGGGTACAGTCGAGTATGCCAGGTCATCTAGAGAGTCATCCTAGGGTATGTTGATATTTGTGTCATTTATAGAGTAGTAGATTGATGGGCTAGTGGCGTAGTAGTGGGGATATAGCAGAGGGGTTATAGATCCAGGGACCACAATTGATTATAATTTATGGTGGCAGACTCATCACCCAATTCCTTTGACATATCCAGATGGACTGACACCTATTGATAGGAGATCAGTCATACCACATGTGTTGTGAGGTGGTCAGGGGGCAGAGCTGGAGACAGGGGGAGAGGCAGAGGTCGAGGGAGAGATGGAGGCAGGGGTGGAGGGAGAGATGGAGATGACAAAGATAATGGGGGAGATGGAAAGAGGAGGAGAAGGAGGGGAGGAGATGGTGGGAAGCAGGCCAGGAGGGTGAGACAACGTGTAGACTGAGTGCCCTTGGTATCGATCCCTGAGGCAGCCGAGGAGGAGGAGAGAGAGGAGGAGCCAAGGCATGAGGAGCATGTGGCCGAGGAGGAGGCTAGATAGGAGATGGAGGTGGAGGTTGAGATGCCAAGGGATGAGGGAGTCAGAGGAGAGGAGGACATGGGGGAGGAGGATGATGTCAGAAATGATGATAATTCCATAGATGAGGCAAAGCAACTACTTAGGTGGAGGATGGTAGAGGGGGAGGAGGAGATACCTTCAGGATCACCACTACCATATGACGCAACAACGGAGCAAGGGGTGGCAGATCTGTAGCAGAGGTTGGATGAGAGCACAGTGTAGGTCAGGGCCCTGCAGGAAAAGTTAGAGATGGTTAGGGTGGAGTGGGATCAGGCAATGATCCACCAGCAGGAGTCAGCTCAGTGGTGCATGAAGTTTACACGGTTATGCATAGGACCATAAACAGACATGGCGCGAGAGTTTTCCAGGGTTAGCACCCATCTAGGATGATACAAGTTGTTATATGAGAAGGTGGTGCCACCTGAGAGGTGAGACCCTACTTTGACATGATCACAGATGAGGACAGGCAGTGGTAGTAGGTCAAGGAGTGGCAACAACAATAGGAGCCAGAGCAGTGCAAGGTGATCCACTTCCTTAGGACATTCATTAGGGCACAGGTCCAACCATTCCCATTGACATGCCTCAAGTCACATATTAGGCCATAGACATAGATCATCTAGGTTAGAGCATAGTTCCTCACACAACTAGCCTCCAGTGATAGATCCATCAATCGCAGTGTCTTTGCAGCATCATGTTACCACATAGACAATGCCATCAATTTCGCAGACACAAGCCATAATGATAGATCCTTCAGCATCCTAGGCATAGGTTACAGTGACTATGATGGCATCCATTCTATTGCCAGAGCATCAATCCCCTAGATCTTCTCCTTGAGGGGATGAGGAGAGCTCGACATATCCATGTTTATTATTATCTTGCATTAGGATAGTTCAGAAACTTATGACATTTATTTTTAACCATTGAGCCTACAAGCTCTTATTTTTGGGATACCTCGTGACTCTATCCTGTGACATTTTTTTTTTTTGAGGTGATATATATATATATGATGTAGTTTTAATGTGGCCTATATTTGTTATGTGATGTGATGTGATTTATGCATTATGATGTATTTTTATGTGATGACTATTATGATGATGCGGTTATGATTAACATGTGATGCCTATGTGGATTATGCGTTTATGATTCCTATGATAATGATATCATTTATATGCCATGTCATTTATGCATTTATGATGTGATGTTTATTTATATGTCATGATGATGCTATGTCATGAATAATCATCATATGCATAATGTATTTATTAAAGAATGGATGCCATGTTTATGATTATGTTAATGCATGAGTCCTATATATGTATGATGGAATATGTGATGCAATGTATATGGTTTTTGATGATGTAAATGATGATGTATGGACCTAATGCAATGCCTATATGATCATGTATGCACTTATGTTTTTGTATGTCATAGGATATCATTGTGAGATGGACAAGATAGAAGAAGACATATGTTAGCGCGGAGACCAAATCCTTCAACATATTACTATAGGGATTTAATAATTATTGATCTTAATCATCATTGGGAGGATTATTGTAATGGCCAACAAACACCATGATATGACATAGATCAAGGTGTGCAAATTTGTACCATCACATGAGACAAGCAGTCACAGACAAGGATGATCATGACTCATACTAGGAGCACAATTTCCCCAGTCCCTTTGTCATAACCAACCATAACCACAAAAAGACAGGAAAGACAAGTCATGAAATATCATTGCTCCTCTAAATCCTATTATCAATACATCCTCGAGGAACTAGCAATATGACTTCCAAAAAGACAATACAAGACAATCATCATGATATGTTGTTGCTTCTCTAAATCACATTGTCAGGACATTGCTAAGAAACTAGTAACATGATGAAAAAAATACAAAGACAAGTGCCAATTGTTTGCCAAGTGTGTCTGAATTCTAGGTGTTTTGATGTCAAGGTGTCAAGTTTGATGATGTCAAAGTGCCAGAAGGTACCAAATTTGTCGAATGTCAAGGATGTTGTGTTTGACAATGTCAATGTGTCGAATGTCAAAAGTGTCATGTTTGAAGATGTCTGAATGTTAGAGTTCAGGAAGGACACATCCTAAATAATGTCAATGCCAAGAGGATCAATCATCAAATGTCAAGAGGATCCCTCGAAATGCTAGATGATAGTGACGGTACCTAGGAAGGGTGCATCCTAACGTACAAGTGATAGGGGTTGTTCTTCAAAAGGACCCAGAATGACCAAGAGTTGACTATTTGACCGATTTTGACTGAGTTTGATTTATTTTGACTAGAATTGTCTGAAGTTTCACTGAAGCTTTGACAAAAGGTTGACTATTGTTGACTAAAGTTTGACTGTTGTTGACTACATGTCAATGTTGACATGCTAATGTGTTTGATGTGTTTATTAAAGAATTGCCAAAATTGATTGCCGTAATTTGCTTGTTTTGAGATGACTTGTTTGACTTGAAGACATTTTGACGTGTGTGTCAATGTAGTGTCATGAACCTTAATGGACTGACCTAGTGCAGCCTCAGGGGCTCATCGATTGATGGCCTTACCTACGTCATACATTAAGAGGCATCGTAGTTTGACATGACCAATGACTTTGTCTTGACGACCAAAGATTGAGCCATAATTTTTATTTTGACAACCTAAAAGGACTGACCTAATGTCTCGGGGACTCCAAGGTTGAGCCCTGCCTATGTAGCAAATGTGTAGAGACAACGTAGCTCAAACAAATGACCAAGACTAACTAGCATGACTGACTTAACTGACTTAATTGACATTGAATTTGTTTTGGGTTTTTGAGATATTTGATTTTTTTGGATTTCTTCAGGACATTTTCAATTTTTAGGTCTTTTTTAGGACATTTTGTGATTTTTAGGATTTTTTCAGGACTTTTTAGGATTTTTAGGTCTTTCTTCAGGACTTTTTATGATTTTTAAGATTTTTTCAAAACTTTTTCAATTGCTGAGACCATGTGAAATACCCATTGCAGTCAAATGATGAAAATTTTCCCCTAGTCAGGTCCAAGACTAGCCAACTAGACAAATGTAGAAAGGATGTGTGCAGGTGACGAATGGGTGATATGCATGACTTGATTTTTAGGATTTTTTCCAGGACTTTTTATGATTTTTTTCAAGAATTTTTCAATTGCCGAGACCATGTGCGATACCCATTGCAGTCAAATGATGAAATTTTTCCCCTAGTCAAGTCCAAGACTAGCCAACTAGACAAATGCAGAAAGGATGTATGCGGGTAATGAATGGGTGATATGCATGACTTGATGTCAATCATTATCAGCCATGGGAGGAAATGATGGGGTTTTTTTGTGATGGGCATCAAGGTGGTGTCGGAAAGGTGATTGTTTGTTATGGACTAAGGAAAATAGAGTGACAGTAGATGGCAGAGCAATGACCAACTACACATGTCACCTATTTGCTAGGTTTTCACCATGGTACTTATCCAAAGTGCCTATTTACCAGGTTTTCATCAGGGTGATGATTTTTTATATATTTTAATTTTTTTTTTTGTATTTTTAAGGTTTTTAGCCCGACTTTCTAATGCTATGCATAGAACTTGTGAAGATGTAGACTATTGATAGGCTCTATCAGTTGTTTTCTGTCTGAAGTAGCTAGCTGATATGCTCCAGAACCAAAAAAGGATATGATGATGTAAGGACCTAACCAATATGGTTTGAACTTGCCAAATATTTCTTTGTCAGCCTGATTCTTAGGATTTTGCATGAGGACTAAATCACCAATGTCAAACTTCTTGACCATGAATTTCTTGTTATAACTGCAATAGAGTTGATTCTAATACGCTTGTAGATGGTTCAAGGAATTATGCTTTCTTTCCTCTAACATCTCCAGCTCATGTAGTCGTGACTATCTATATTCTTCATCATCTATCAGACCCTTCATGGAGACTCTTAAGGAAGGAATTTCAACCTCAATGGGAAATATGGCTTCAACTCCAAAGACCAGGGTGAATGGAGTGGCTCCTATAGGTGTGTAGATGCTAGTGTGGTAAGCCCATAGAGTAGGGTTAAGTTGGATGTGCCAGTCATGGCTAGCATCATTGATATACTTTTTGAGAATTTTAAGGATGATTTTATTGGACACCTCAGCTTGACCATTTCCTTGTGGGTAATATGGCATGGAGAAATGATGTTGTCTATGGAATTGCTCACATAACTCATGAACATTTTGATTTTTGAATGGACGTCTGTTGTCTATGATGATGAACTGCGGGATACCATACCAGCAAATGATGTAGTTGAGAATGAACTTGGAAATTTGTTTTCCAGTTATGTATGTAAAGGGGATGGCTTCAATCCACTTAGTAAAGTACTCAGTGGTGGTGAAAATGAATTTATGGCCATTGGAAGAGGTAGGGTGGATTTTTCCCACGAGGTCGAGTCCCCACTATGTGAAGGGCTATGGAGATGTAATTAGCCGAAGTTCTTGTGATGGAGAATGAATTAAATGTCTATGTATTTGGCATTGGTGACAAGTCCTGACAAACTCAAGTGTGTCTTTTTCAATGGTCAGCTAATAATACCCAATTCGCATTATCTTTTTGACTAGAGTAGGACCACTCGAATGAGACCTGCATATACCCTCATGTACTTCGTGTAAGGTTGTGTGCTTCACTATTGATGGTGTATCAGGCAACTTTTCGGATAAAGGACTTTCGCTGGTTGTTGGATAGGTTGGGAGGAAGGGTTTGGGACTTGAGATAGTCATAAATGTCTTGATACCAAGGAGAATTGGGACAAACAAGCTCGCATACCATCTCTAATTGTGGGATATCATATGCAAGGACCAACAACTATTCTACCAAGAATTCAATTTGTGGCACATTACTCGAGATGTCTAGGAGAGATCCAATTATAGCCATTGTGTCTATTGCCTTTTTTTGTGCTCTCAAAACTTGTTCAAAATTCAGCATGTGAAAATATGTCTGGAAGCTATCAATCATTCATTTGTAAGGCATTAACTTCTCTTCCTTGGTGTCATAGTTATCATTAAGTTGGTTGATGACCAACTGAGAATCTCCATAAACATGAAGTGTCCTGATTTTCCATTTTATGGCCATTCTAAGTCCTGTCACAAGTGCCTCGTATTCCGCAATATTATTTGTACATGGGAAAGCTATGTGGAATGACTTAGGGATGGAGTCTCCTTATGGAGTGATAAACAATATTCCTTCCCTCGAGCCATAACTAGTATGAAACCCATCGAAGTATAGCCTCCAAAGTGACTTAGGTTTTGTATGAAATATGGACTCTTCAGGAAATTCTGCCACTAATGGATGATCACTTTGTACAGGTGTATCTTCCAGTTGGTCTACTATCACTTTCCCTTTTATGGCCTTTCATTCTACATATTGACTTTGTCATACTTGCTCATGATCATGACCCATTTTTCCAGACGCCTTGTCAGTGTTGTGCAATTCAAGAGATATTTTAGGGGGTCAATCTTTGCTATCAACTGTGTCTTGTGACTCAACAGATCTAGCATCTTATCTTTTGAGAAGAAAATACAACTGCTAGACATGCATATTCAATGGACGTATAGTTTAATTCATAGCCAACTAGTTTCTGACTAATGAAGTATATGGCTCATTCCTTTTCTTCATGGTCATTTTGTGCCAATAATGCCCCTAATGCTAAATTTGTTGCAAAAACGCATAAGATCAAAGGTTTCCCTTTGATAGGTGGCATTAAAAAAGGTGGCGACAAGAGATAATATTTTATTAGTTGAAATGCTTCCTAACATTTATCTGTCCACACAAGGGGATACCCTTGCACAGAAGATATTTAAATGGTTGATACTTGTCGGCCAATTGGGCTATAAAGCATCAAATAGATTGTAACCTGCCTTGTAATGTCCTGAGTTTGCTTATCCCTTTTGGAGGAGGCATGTCTAATATTGCTTTCACCTTGGCTGGGTCAACCTCAATGCCTCTATGAGAAACTATGTATCCTAGAAGTTTTCCTAATGTTACACCAAAGACACATTTCTTCGGATTCAAGCAGATCTTGTATTCTTCTAGTCTCTTGAAGATTTTGTCTAACACATTCAAATCATCTTTTCTTGTCAAATATTTAGCCAAAAGGTCATCTACGTAATCTTCCATTATCTTGTGCATCATGTCATGAAATATCATTGTCATAGCTCTCTGATACATGGCACATGCATTCTTAAGACCAAAAGACATGACATTCTAGCAGTATGTACCCCAAGGACAAGTGAATTCTATTTTATGTTTATCTTCAAGGGCAATATGAATCTGATTATAACCTAAGAAACTATCCATGAGGGACAACATCTCATATCCTACTGTGAGGTCAACTATGATATCTATGTTTGGCAATGGAAAGTCATCTTTTGGACATGCTTTGTTTAAGTCTCTAAAATCTGTGCAGACATGGATCTGACCATTTGGCTTTGTGACTGGTACAAGATTGGATATCCATTCAGCATAGTTGATAAACTGTATGAATCATGTGTCTAGTAGTTTCTTAAGTTTAGCTTTGACTAACAGGGCGATCTGAGGATGCATTTTACATAGCTTTTGTATTACTGGTTTAGTGTTTGTAAATAGTGGAAAATGATGCAAAACCAGTTTTGAATCCAACCCTAGCATATTGGCATATGACCATGCAAAATTGATCTTCCACTCTGCAAATAATTTGTGGAACTTAGGTTTCTCTTCTTTCTTCAGGGATGCCACAAAGAGGACCATTTTGGGATCTTCTGCTGTTGATATGTTGACTTCTATGGTGTCGTCTATGAGCATAGCTGATTTCTCTTGAGTCACAGGGAGAAATTCTAGTCCTCCATCTTTGGGCACCTTAGAGAGGTTTTTACCCACAGATACATCCTTTATTTTTACTTTTTTGTCGTCAGTTTTTTGCCCTTTGGTTTTCACCCAAAGACGTTTCATTTTTTGTCTTATTTTTATTTTTCATTTTGTGACTAGAGGACAAAGCAATCTCCCCAAAGTAAGCTGCACAATCTAGGTCAATAGAAAATCCAACCTTGTGATCACCACTGGGTATTCCTTCATGTAGTCCCATAAATCCTGTAATGGCCTCATCATTCTGAAATATGTCCATGACTAGCGGACCTTGTTGGTCCCAATTGATTAGTTGCAGGTAGACTAAGGAGATACCATCATCAATATTAGTGAATTGTGGAGAGGACATGGAAAGCATGCAAACAGATTCAGAGACATTGAAAATTAAGTTTTCATCATCCAATTCCCAATCATATTTTATCCAATATTCTCCTTCACTTGATTCATACTCATTGTCAAAATAAGGGACAAAAGAACTCTCATTATGATTAGCAATATCATGTGACAACTCAGATGAATCTAGATGACTGCCATTAATTTCAGATGGTTGGGCAGATAGGTTAGGTGTTTGGCTAGTAGGACTAGAAGACGACTCATTTTTGTCACTATTTCTTGGGTCAAAGAGTCTATCTCAGATTTCTTGTTTCTTTGGGATCTTTGGATTGTCAGTTATGTCAACTTTAAACATTTTCCAAAATCTCTATTCAGAGGTAAGCTCTCCAGGTTCAAGGAACAAGTCATCAAGGCAATAGTCACTTAAGGATCATTGGGAGCCATATTCCCACTCATGGGAGTTAGTTTAAATAATGGATTCCTCAATAGTCTTGACACTTTTTGAAGCATTCACGCTCTCACTCAAAATTCCATTGGTACATCAATTGTCTTTTTCAAGTAGACCATACCCTAACCCAAGATACTTTGGTCATTTTGAAGGTTCTATGGGCTCTCTTCGTCCAATTCTATTTTTTCCAAGGCCGCTAGTTCCATCATAACCTTTAGGCTTCATCATGTTTCCTTTGCCATATATCTTAACTAGTAATGGGGGTAAGTCTTACATTTCTTTATAAAGCCATCTTGTTATATCAGCAATGTCCTTGTTGTTCATGTCTCCCCATTTTATGAAAACTATTTTTGGCGGCACCTTAAAAATTTCTTTAGGTTCCATTTTGAAACATGGCCAACCATAGACCTTAGGAGACTTGGGTATTGTTGTGATGCTATATGTCATATTCAGTTTGATTTCTCCACAGCCTAGGTCCTGGATCTTGATAGTGGACTTAGCCTTAAGAAGTGAGGAAGATGATGGCATGGAAAAAGATGTGGACGAGGTGGATGTGGATGATGATGTTGGTGTGGATGGGTTAATGAATTTGGAAGAAGAAGATCTAGGAGCCTCTTGATTGATGGGAACTTGATGTTCAGAGATAACCCTTAGATTGGTGCAATATTGAAAAGGATTGAGGTGTCCATATATGGTGAACTCTGTGCTGTCAAAGGGAAACTTTAGGCATTGGTGGTATGTGGACGGGACAACTTTTAGGGCGTGAATCCAAGGTCGGCCAAGCAAGATGTTATAGGGAAATTCAAGATCCAGGGCTTGGCAAGTTGTGTCTACAATGACTGGTCCAACTCTTATGGGAAGGGTGATCACACCTTGAGAGGAATGTTCCTCATCATCATGCGCTTTTATGACTATGCTCTTTGTTGCATCTACACAAGCATCAGAAAATCCTACAGCCTTAACTAGTTTTAAGGAGCATATATTCATTCCTGCTCTGCCATGTACTAAAACTCATCTGACCTTATGCTTATGGATGAAAACCTTAATATGTAATGCGTTGTTATGGTTGGACTTTGGTGATGAATAATCTTGGTCTGAAAATGTTACATGATGGGGTGTAGTGAGATAGCCCACCATGGCCTAAAACTGGTTGACATCGATGTCCTAAGGGACAACAAACTTTTGCAAGGTTTTGTCAAGTATAGCCTTATGCACAGGTGAAATGAGAAGCAACTTGATTATGGATATTTGCACAGGGGTTTTTCCTAGTTGGTCCATGAGGTTAAACTGACTCTTAGGTTGGGACTGCTTAGCCAATGGGCTTGATTGTGGTTGTCTTGCAAATGGACCAGGTATTGTAATTTTTGGTTGCCGAGGAGGCGGACCAGCTATGGTGATTTTTCCATTTCAAGTAGTAGAATTTCCTTCAGGTGCTCTTTTGACAGTGATGGTATTGACATATTCATCATTGGTTCGAACATTATTAATGATGGTTCCTCCTGAATAATTGAATGCAGCGCAAGCATAATTAGCTTGATTGTTATTAGTCTTGGGACTTCATGTAGAGGCTTTATTATAACCATGGTATTGCAATGGGTTCTTGTGAATGGTATGGTTTTCATTGGATGCAAATTGTGGCCCACCCACTTCAATTACTTGATTTTCAATGAGGTCTTGTACAATGTTTCTTAGTTGTCGACAAGAAGATGTTTTATGCCCTTTAGCCTAATGGTAATCACAAAAAGCATTATCGTCCCACCATGATGGTTTAAACTGCCCTAGGTCATATGGCTTAGGGTCCTCAAGTGTGATGAGACCATTTTGAAGGATATTTTTAAGGACATTCTCAATTGCCTCTCCCAAAGCAGTGTATGTTTATCTTTTTGGAAATTGTCTTGTCCAGCGGGGTTGTCCTTGATTTTGACTATTTTGACCATTTGGTTATTGGTGAGGGGTGTCAATATTGTTGTTGGTTTTTTTTGTGGCTATGCTCCTATAAGAGCAAGCACTGGTCCCATCATTTTCACAGCCTTGGCATCAACAACACTGTCATTGGTAACATGTTTATTTTTTACCCAATACTTATTTTTGTCTATGGGCGATTTTGCATTTGTGTTTTTAGGACCATATTTTAATTCCCCTTTAACAATGAGATCCTTCTCAACCTAGACACCCTTTTCGAATAGGTTTGTGAAGGCCATGTAGCAATGAACTTGCAATCCATATTTCAATGGGCCTAGGAGTGTTTGGACAAACATGTCAACCTTTTCTTTCTCAAGTATATCAATGTGGCAGCGACTTGCTAGACTTCTCCATCTTTGGAAGAATGGGATAAATGTTTCACCAACATCTTCCTGTGTAAGCTTGCATAAGCTAGTGATGGAGGTGTCCATGTCAATGTTAAACACATAATTTTTTACAAATTTTTCTTTAAGTTCATCCCAGGTTTTTATCCCTTTCAAAGTGGAGAACCATTCAAGTGCAGGTTTTGTAAGACTCTTAGAGAAAAGTCTCATCAAATAAGTTTTTCCATATGCAATGTCCATATTGTTGGTTGTGTTCAACAGGATTTTTCTTGCCCTTGTATTTGGTAAAATGTGGTGCCACATATCCAGAAGGGAATGGTGGCATGTACAAATTTGTGTCAAAAGGATATAAGCATAGGCCATATGACATGTGTGATTTCTTGTTGGATGTTTGCATGTTTTCTATGGTCTTTTGTAAGTGAGCCACTTGAGCTATCAAGGCATTGATTATGGGATTATTTGTTGCATCACACATGGGAGTGATAGGTATCACATGGGTTCCCATTTGTTGTGAAAAGATGTTGGTGCTTTGTTGTGGGATGTGTTGTTGCGAAATGTATGATGTGTTTTGGTTCGCATGTTGTTGGTATTGAAAGTTTGGATTAGGGACTTGTTGATGAGTGTGAATATGTGATCAATATGTCAGAATGTACCCTCCAACCATTTGAGTTGAAATTTGGGGAATATGTTGACCATGAATATTTTGGTGTCCAAATGATGCCATGTGTTGCGTAATCACGTTGCCTTGTCCAAATTGCTAGAATTGTCCATGGGGAATGTTCATGTTTTTCCCTTGGGAAGTATTGGTATTAACTTGTGATGGTGTGTTAACATTTGGTTGTGGTCCTCGAATAAAGACACGTTGTTTACTTCCTCCAAAGGGGTTGAATGAGGTACCAATGAAAGGATTTGATGATGAGGCACCCATGGCACTAGATGAAGCTCCAAATAGAGGATTTCAAGAACTTACCCCCATTGATGAGGACCCAAAGGTGGCATCAACTAATTGCGATGATATTGTGGACATTGTGGGAATTGAATGTTTCATGGCTTGTGACATGGTTGGTGTCCCTCTAATGGATGTTGCATTGATTGAATTGGAATTGTTTTGATTGGTTGCATCATTGGAGGTAGCATTAATGGTACTTGTGGCAATCTGCGAGGTAACACCACTAGAAGTATTGAGCTTGTATTTTTTTGAGCTTGATTAGTGTTTGGCATGTTTGTATTGTTGACATTATGGTCGGGTGATGTTGGTCTCAAGGTGTTAACGTTAAAGCCACGTGGCAATTTAGCTCCTTGACTTACAAGTATGGCCAAATATTTGTCTTTATTGTGTAAAACCATTTCTTCCACAAAGGAGGCCGCTTCGGGATTTTGGGCTATAGCTTCTAGGAATTCCTCAAATATTTTTCCATGTTCATCCCTACGTATGAATGGTGCAAAGGGATTATGTGACAAGGATGGCATGTTCATGTTGCTGAAAGGATTGATGAAATATGTGTCTTGGTTCATATTTTGATTCATGTCATTGGAAAAGATATAAGTGTTATTTTCTTGTCCAAAGTTAGCCATTTTTCTTCTCTTTCTTTGAAGCCTAGTCTCAACCATATAAGGAATTTCTCAAATTAGGAAGAGGATGAAAATGACAACTAAATGACACTATGTTTTTTGGATTTTTGGATTTTTTTGATAAAGGATGACAATGCAAGGTGATAATGATGTTTGGCTAAGGGAAATGACTAATGCAAGGTGATAAAATTTTCAAGAGAGGATGTCAAATCCCAAGGTGACAATGAAGACTAATATGACTAAGGAAATGACCAATGCCAAATGAGGACTATGATGAAAATTATGACAATATTTTTGGATTTTTGAGGATAATATATGCAAGGTGAGGACTAAAATGATTGGAATGTCTAAAGTATGCAAATGTAAAGGTCTAAATGATTTGGAAGAAGGTTGCTTAATCACCCTAAGCTTGATCTATGTCTCAATTTTGGAATATCAAAGGACTTGTTTGAAGGACTAAATGACAACGACAAAATGACAAGTGAGGTTTTCCTAACTAGACTTATGAGATGGAAGAGTCTCACAAAAGGACTATGGCTAAAGAAGATCATGATGACTAAGTCCAATGATAACCTAATTTTGAAGGCCAAGATTTTGCAAAGGTAGGTAAGGTTTCCCTAATCCAAAATATGCAAAATGAGATGAGGACCTAAGTGTTGGTTTATGACTAAAAATGAAAATGGTGAGGACTAATGATGGGACTAAGATTTGCAAAGATGACCCTATGGAAAGATGCAAGCTAAAGTTTGCAAGAAATGGGAGATTTGAGAAATTTTTTGATCTAGTTTTGACATAATTCCTCTAGAAAAAGATGTTTATGGACAGTTTGGACAAGTTTGACTTCAATTTTTGGTCTGTGATAGTCTTGCTTTTGTTAGGCGAATGTGTCAATCTAGGTCATAGATGCATCACAATATAGCAAATGCAGCTTGATTTCAGTGAATGCAGCATTATAGAAAGTGAGTACGACTCTCTGACAAGAAAATGTAGTGTGAACCAAGAAAATGCGGTGTTCTGCAAGGTGAATGTGGTGTAGCAGAGCGAATGCATTTCAGCAAATGCGGTGCAGAAAGCAAAAAGTTTGATTTGTTTGCAATTTTGGTCAAAATTCTAAGTTGTTTGAGGTTGACTATTTATTTCTAGATATGAGAGTGATGTCTTGTTTTGTTTGAATGTCTAAAAACACTTGGAAAAAATAATATTTTGTCTTTTGGAACAAGCACAATCCTAGGTTAGGCCAGGAAATATTCTCTAGATTCCACATGTGTTTCCCCAACTGCACGTATTCTTAGCGTGTGAATCCAGAAGCTTGGTTGCACGGGCTCTCCCTTAAAGTGCACTAATTTTTAGGCCAACCAAGCTTCCAACCCCCATAAATCTCCCATGGCAGGTTGATCACCTCTACTAAGAACTGGGAGAATGTGGATTCCTTCACAACGACCATTTTTGCGCTAGCAAATAGAAGGATTTCGGCTACTACACAAAGGTGTTTAGTTCGGGACCCCCGTTCGAGTGGTCATACATGGGGAAAATATTAAGCTCTGTTAAAGGAAGGATTCTAGCCTAAAGAGGTTATGCTCAACAAGGTTTTGGGGAATCCGACTTTGTTCCTATGACACATTTGCACTCATAATCCTAGGCTTTCCCTTAGGATTCACATTTATATATCGGTCAGGGGTAGCTTGGCCAAAGAGCTTTGTTGTTGGTTTCAATCACCTTGGGGTGAGTACTTTTTTCCCACCAAGGAAGGCCCAAATTCTAGAGTCAATAACACAAAAATGGATGGGTCTAGTTTTCTAATCACCTAGTTTGCACAAGGTGAGAGCATAATCACCTACCACCCAAAGAAAAGGACAAGAAAAGTTCTTTTTAGTGCACCAATTGAAGTTTTTTCTAATCTAGAAATAAACAAACACAATGTTTCAAAGTAATAGCCTTGGACAATCAAACCTACAAAACCACAAATTAGTAGTTTTATTGTAAAGAAGATGTTTTGGACCCATGAAAGACTCAAAGCCACATGCTGCAACAACTCATTAGTGATTAGAAAATTTATAAACTAAAAATTGCAGAAAGGAAAAGCAAAATGTAAAAAGAAATCAAGTCAAATTTGGAAAAACTCGAGAGGAAAAGTTTACTAGACAAATGCGTCACAGCAGAGCAATTGCGTCATTCCGTACAACGAATGTGGCTTAGCTCTACATTCTGGATTTTGTCAAACAAATGTGACTTGGTTCTGTGTTCTGGAATTTGATAGACAAATGTGGCGATCTGCAAGATGGATGTGTCGCAACAAAGCAAATGGGTATGTGTAGGATCATGATGGGCCAAAAAGTGGCAATGGGGAAAAAATTAAGTTTTTCATCAACCAAAAATTGTGAAAATGTTGAGTTGATTTTTTTGTGGCGTGGCTGTCAGTACATTGCTCCAAAGCAATTCCCAAACCAAGATTTCCATATCAGATATCCGATTTGAGGCAAATATATATATATTGGGCCTGTTAAAATCATTTTCCACTTTCATGAGCTACAAGCACAAAGTGAGGAGGTTTTCCACATAATAAATATCCAATTTATGGCCAATATTTGTTTTGAAAGGTTAGATTTTGGATTTTTCTTTGCTTTGATCGAATTTTCAATTAGATTTGTATAATTTCAGTTAGTTTTTTATGGACTTTTTTTTCAAAATAGGGTTTTTGATTGATTTTTTATGAAAAAAATAAGTTTAGAATGGATTTTGATTAAAGATGAATGTTTTTTATGGATTTTGATTTAAAAATAGTGTTGTTTATGTTTTGTATTAAAAATTAGAGAATCTTATAGATTTTTGTTAAAAAGTAGGGTTTCTTTTGAATTTTTTTTTTAAACTAGGGTATTTTTACAATATTTTCATTTATATTGTCTAATTTCAATTAGATTAATTATTTTTTAACTTTAATCGAGCATTATGGCTGCTAAGAATGAAAATACACAAATTCCAAATGATCCACCAGCTAAGAATGAAAATGCACAAATTCCAAACTATCCACCAACTGAGAATGAAAATACACAAATTCCAAACGATCCACCAGCTAAGAATGAAAATGCACAAATGCCAAATGCTCCACCACCTCCATAGCCATAAATTGAAGACTTAATTGGTGAAAAATTACAGCAATTGAAGGGCATTTCTGAAATTTATACGAGAATCCCTTGATTATCTGAGAGGTCAAACACATTGAAGGAAATAATTAAAAATATAGAAACCCTTTCCACCCAACATAATTCCTTTCATTCATGGCGAGAAGACATGAGGGAATATTATGCATGTGGATTGTCTTATGATAACGTGAAAGATCTCGGAATAACCAAAGCCAAAATTGCTTATTTATTTGTTAAGCCCACACTACTTTGCTAGTTAATGTTAATAAACCAAAAATTTCTATAAAATGGTGCATGCACAGGGACATTGTAGATAACTTTTGGGATAATTGGTGTATGGTTTTTGATAAACCAATGAACAAAATTGTGATATACCATTTTACTTTATTAAAAAATTATATGCTAAGTTTGTGTTAGGGCATCATGTCAATTACTTTGACATTAAACCCTTCCAGGGTGTTGGTGGAAGTATGCCCCAAGATAGACCAGGGGAAATTAGAGTAGTCCCATGCCCATATGTTCCCCCTCCTCCCCTTCCTCCACCACCTCCAATATATCATCCAGATATTATGCAGGATGCAGCCACATAGACTATCCAGGCTATTCACTCTTTGAGTGGTCTTTTGGTTTTGCATGCTTCTATAGTAGCTTAGGCACATTCTAGTGATGTTGGAAATGGCTTGAGTGTCGTTGTGTCATCCTTGTCAAGTCCACATATTTTCTCTAAGTGCCACCATATATGCTTGGGTCCTCTTGTATATCCCATCGAGCATCCCTTGGACACTTTTGATTATGACCTCCATGATGTGGACATTATAGATCAGACGTAGGGGAGTGGAGCACACCCTACAAAGTCCTCTCCTAGTAGAGAGGGGGACATTGGAATAGTGACATAGGTAAGATTTAAGTTGTAAATTAATAACTTGATTTTTTTTTTAATGAATATTAATAAGAGATAGTATAAAGTACTAATATTTATTTACATGATCTATTTAATAGTTGATGTTTGAGGAGGATCTCACACAGGTGACTAATATCACCTGTAGGGCCATTTCATTTGGCCTTGACACGCACACAATATATATTTTTGTACTGAATCGTTTACATTTTTTATTATATACTTGCTTGTCATTTGAATTGTCATTAATGAAATTATATAATAACTTATATGTTATTTTCCTCTTGTAGGAAATACCTAGTGCGAGCGAGGTGCAGCCTTGTCCAGATTATGGAAGTGCAATGTTAGATAAGGGGAGGGTAATTGAACTCAAATTCTATTGAATTAAGATTTTTAAGATCTTATATTGATTATACATACATCGAAATAGATTGGTAGTTTCATATGTACTTGTCATTTTTATGTACAAGAAGTTATGAGCTATACGTCATTGTTGACAATTGCCACAATACCTGAAGGAGTAGATATTGGAACAATTCAAGGAGTAGGTGTTGAAACACCTCAAGGAGGAGGTGTCGAAACACCTAAAGGAGATAAAGAAAAAGATCAGCCTAAAGAGGTATGTACATTATTTTATTTTGTGTTTGGTATTTATATGTTCCTATTACCAACAACTGTATTCTAACTTGGATCAATTTTACGTTTTTGTTCACATATATATATTGACATTATAAAATTTGGTTTGGTCAGTTCTTTGAGAGGGGTATATTCTAGGACTCCTGGCCCTTTGAAGAGATGGATATTTCAGGTAATCAAGATTTCAATTTTAGAGTTCAATTATAATTCAATGTATATTGATTTTGATGTTAATTGTTCAATTTTAAATCATATAGTATAACTAATCTCAATTGTGGTTTGAATTTTTCTTGTGTAGCTACCTTCATAGCCAACGAGTGCTTCAAAGAGGCTCCATTTTGATGATCCACCAGTAGTTTAGGATGAGATAGACATTTTGGCATGTAAATTTTGAATAGACATCGAGATGGTATATGCCACATTTTGTAAAACTTTGTTTGAGTTGGAATTGATGCCATTTTTGTATATGGAGATACCCTCAAGATTATTGGATAATTTGATATATAGAAGTTGAAAATCAAAATTTAATTTCTTCCTCATGTGCATGATTAAACTCTTTGAAAATTTAATCAAATGAGCAATGGTTAAATATCAATGTACAATAGCATAAAAAAGAATGGTTTTATTATGTATTTTATATTCATATCGCTAATTACATTGCATTGCGCATTTTCAAACTAAAAGCATTACTTCACATTGCATAACTAACAACTAGATGCTGATAGATGAAAATATTTCAATTACAATATAGTTTTTACAAAGTCAACCTAAGCAGTTATGCAATTACTTCACATTACATAACTAATAAATAGGAGCAATTGTCAATTACATTTGCTTGTCATGGAATTTTACGAGACCACATTTCTTTGAGGCATTTTTTGAAATAGTTCATTGCCTTGTCTATGCTACCACATTTTTCATACATGTGTACCAAATATTTTTATCAAATAGTTCACTGGCTTGTTGTTATGGCTAAAATCCTAAAACAAGTGCTTTCAAAAAAGCTATGGATTGATGCAGAGTGGGGGTGAAAACATATGTGAAAACTACCCTTGACTCCTTTGGACCAAATTTGAGAACCAATAACATACCCATGTTCTAGGCTAGTGCATTAGCCCTCTTTCACAAAGTGAGTTCCCTTTAAACACTTTATCTTCATAAGAACACCCCAAAAAAATCTTGAGTTGTGTCATAAAACAACAAATACAATTATTTTGCACCTACAGGTCCTTTAGCAGGTTGTCCCATGAAATTGTCTGTTTACCATGCAAATGTATAGGGTTTATTGAAAGTCCCACTTGCACAACTCCCCTAACCATTCCACCAACTCAGAAACCTCTACTATGACCCCCAATATGCTTAAACGTTAAAGAGATTCTACCACTCTCATTGATTTTAACAAACCCTAGGCTAAAAGCTCCATTTTCATGCAATTTAAGCAATGATTTGCTTAGGACAACAACTCCAAGACTCGCAAATCATTTCCCCTTTCTTAAATGGACCTACACACATTCAAATCATATTGTACACAGCCTCTCCAATAAGCCACATGAAAGGTACAGTAGGTGGAGGGCTTCAATAATTCATTATTTACTCAAAATCCAAAATCTAGGTTCACTACCCGCCTTGAGAAAACTTGGCACAAAACTCACAGAAAATGAAAAGAAAGCACTCAAACCAACTTTAAAGGGGTCTCAGGCCTGTTGCTCCCTTATTCCACACGCTATGTAGCCGTTTACTTGTTGTGTAGGGGTCAAACAATGGAGAAAACACAAATTTTTTCTATAGAAACCATAGTTTTTGCAAAGTAAATCAATATGATCTTATTGATTCTTCACAAAATTACATTCATCAATCCCAAAAATGACTTCCTCAACCTTTTTTAGGACTCTCTCCCACACAAAACAACTAACCAACTCCCAATAACTGACTTACAAACTAAGTTACATGTTCGAGTTTGGGTTCAGGTTCGGGTTTGGGGGTTCGGTTTGCCAGTTCAGCTAAAAAAATTTTGGGGGTGGTTCGGTTCATTTTGGGTTCATTAGTAAAAAAACATGTAAAAATTAAATATATATATATATATGCAACATAGAAGCAGGAATTAGGATTAGAATATCACGTAACATCATATAAACAACAAAACCACCATAAACTTGAATTGTGGTAGCTTGATATACATATTCTATTGATGCCAATGTTCAATTTGTATGATTTTGAAAAAAGAAGCCAACTGAGTAGAGTTATCAAAATTCTTTAGAAAGCATAATAATTTATTTAGTACACTAGCCATTTTGATGTCTTTTTGCAATCTCAAATGCTAAATCTATGAAGAAGTTGATTTTGTTACCCACTAGTTTCCATTAAAAAGAAAGCAACAAGCTATGGTCTCATGGTTTTTTTTCACATGAAAATCAGCATTGGAGTTCAGTTGGAGGTTGAAAACTACTTTTAATTGCATAAATAAATCTTGTTCTACAACTCATATGACCTAACCGACTATTCCATCATGTCCATATGGTTACATTTAGGTTAGTTATGGTCCCCTTTCACACCCAAACAAGCCGAAAAAATTTGAGCTATGTTCAATCAGCAAAATCCCTTAAGAGTCCAAAGTGCAAAAGGGAAGCAATCTTTGACGGACTATTTCTTGGAAACTGTGATGCCTACAAACTTTTTCTTTAAGGCCATGAGATTGTATTGGGCCCCTCTACAATAACCTCTCTCGGTTTTTTCTATCTCAGAGGCATTTTCCCGTGGTGGAAAGTTTTCAGTTGAGGGAAAAGTTGTCAGATGCAAGCAGTGTAAAGTTGCAAAGTGGTGCAACTTTCATTCAACAACTTATACAACCAAACGAACTATTCCAACACATCTAGATGGGTACATTTACACTAGGGATGGTCCTCTTTTGCACCCAAATACGCTGAATCACTTTGAGCTACATTGGACCGACAATTTCCCTTAAGAGTCCAAAGTGCTAAAAGGAAACAATCTTTGAAGGGCTATTTCTTGGAAATCATGACATTTACAAACTCTCTGTTTGAGGCTATGGGATCATGTTTGTCCCATCTAGAATAACCTCTCTTAGTGTTTTCTATCTCAGAGGTGTTTTCCCATGGTGGCAAGTTTTCAATTGAGGGAAAAGTTGTCAAATGCAAGTGGTGTAAAGTTGCAAAGTGGTGCAACTTTCATTCTGCAACTCATGCAACCAAACAGACTATTCCAACATGTTCGGATGGGTACGTTTACACTAGGGATGGTCCTCTTTTGCACCTAAATATGCCAAATCACTCCGAGCTACATTGGACCAACGATTTCCCTTAAGAGTCAGAAGTGCTAAAAGGCCATACCATTTATTGTATGGTTTGTAGTTGGATGGTATGGACATGGTAGATTTTATTAGGATTGTATAAGGTGACTATGTGGGTTTAGAGAGCTGGAAACATTTGTACTTGAGTTGGTGAGTTGCCATGCATGGCAAAAATGAGTGAAATTAGGTGAAAAATGGTGGTTACAACTTGCAAATGTCAATGAAACATGAGGGCAGCAAGATTTAAGGTTGGATCAAGCTTGTACATGTCCTAATAGACATGTTTGATGAGTTTATAGAGTGTGTTAAGGTTGGAAACATTGATTTCCTTAAAAACCTCATGAAAGTTGCTAAAAATGAAGTTGCACCCAAATTGGATTTGAGGAGAAAAAGTGGTAAGCCTATGTAATTTATTATTTATAAATAGGAGATATTACAATACCTAGTTCAAACGAGCATACTGACAGGAAAGAACTAAGAAGAAAACCTTCAGTTGTAGCTTGATTAAGTACAAAAAGTTATAACATAATTGTCCCAATAACAGTAACAAAGCATACACTTGTATGACTAATTCAACCTATGAGTTTCCAAAATATGGACCCCTTTACATTTTAAACATACCCTTTATACAATGCTAGACATTTGACCCATATTTCAAAAAACATCACTGGATATAGATTATTCCCATACACAGTTATGACCTTTTTACATTGTTTCACATTTGAAAATTCAAATTTTACAAAATTTTCCTATTGGAGGCATTCAAGGCATAGTCTTCCACAATAGTAGTATGTTCATGTTTTGGACTAACAAGCACCTGTACAAACCATCAAGGTAGCTTAGAATAACCAATCTATATTATTCTAAATGACACAAAATATGATGAGATGGTAATGCAAACTATAAAAGACGCTTAGAATAACCAATCTATATTGTTGTAATATGTTGCACACCTCTCCAAAAGGATCGAGCTGGCTATTGTTGTAGCAGGTCCATGATCAATCATGCTAGGAATATCACAAAAGTGGGAAAATGAGAAATCTATATTGTCACAATAGAAAAGATGCTTAGACTAACAAATCTATATTAATCTAAACAACCTGAATGATGATGAATTGGTGATGCAAACTATAAAAGATGCTTATAATAACCAATCTATATTATTCTAAATGACACAAAATATGATGAGATGGTAATGCAACCTATAAAAGACACTTAGAATAACCAATCTATATTGTTGTAATTTGTCGCATACCTCTCTAAAAGGATCAGAGTTGGCTATTGTTGTAGCAGGTCCATGATCAATCGTGCTAGGAATATCACAAAAATGGGAAAATGAGAAATCTATATTGTCACAATAGAAAATATGCTTAGACTAACAAATCTATATTAATCTAAACAACCTGAATGATGATGAATTGATGATGCAAACTATAAAATATGCTTAGAATAACAAATCTATATTGTTCTAATCTATCTATATTGTTCTTAGACTAGCAAATATGCTTAGAATGACAGATCTATATTGTTCTAATATGTCACATACCTCTCCAAAATGATCAGAACTGGCTATTGTTGCAACAAGTCCATGATCAATTGTGCCAAAAATATTGCAAAAGTGCATACAAAATATCACTATTAAAGACACCTGCATTGCAATAGTATACAAAATATTAGTATTAAATATAGAACACTAATGAACTTAAGCATAATGAATGTAAGCATTATGCCTTCCATTCTTGAAAAAATTATTCAAGTGTGCCTAAAGGGTCATCTCTTTGCTTAAGAGTATCCAATATTGCTTCATGATCAGCATTACTAAGTGTTCATAGTTGTTTTGTCTTTGGTCGAGCATGATGCTTCAACAACTTAACATTTGTTGCTATAACAAGGTGCGAATACATAAGAATGGTTTTGTGTTTCTCATATTCTTTAAATGCAGTTATGCGATTCGTTCTAATCATGTATGTTCGCAACCAAGTTCCTGCAACCACAACTGAACCTGTAGGATACAAGAAACCATCATCATCTTCCATTAGTTGTGTTAGCTTATGTTTTAACCACACACATTGAGCCAACCAATAGTCTGATCTCTCTTCATTCCCTTGTAGTGCAATAATTGCAAAAACATGTCCTAGTTGTAGTAGATCTGAAAGCTGGTCATATTCAACTAAAATTTCCATTGTGTCATTAATCATGGATATTGTTTGAGATAAATGAGCTAGATACTATGAAACCCATGTATCCACCCACTCACTTGACTCGCATTGAATACAACTCTAACAAAAACAAGCCAACTCTCGTGTTGAAATGATCCATGTGCCTGCATCTGAGCTTCAAAATTAATGCATCTTTGAAGAATCTTTGATTGTATAACAATCCAATCTACCTCCCACTATACCCTCCTCAACCAATCAAAAGAATCGGGGCACTGTTGAATCAAGTGTCCCTCCTTGTGACAATGTTGAACTACACCAATCAACAATAGAGTGTGCATCACTGAATTTTTCTCACTAGGGCAGTTGTAATGACTCTTTGAGCAGCTCTCTTATCCTTTTCCTTGTTATTTTTTCCAATAGACTTGAGAGCACTAAAAATATTTTTGACAATAATATAATTTTTTTCGGTCTTCTTGTTCACATGAATCTTCAATTTGGCTAGCAAAGGTCTCACCTTTTTCATCTTTAGCAATTGTACAAAAATTTGGCATTGCTCAGTCAATGTCTTATCACTAAAATATTGGTTGAAAAATCTTCTAGCCCACAACCGAATAGTTCATGTTGACCTCTCTCCTTCAATTTTTTTTATAATGTTCTCATCAATTTCAAGTAACCATTTAGGGGTTCTTGAAGGTCTTGAATTTGGAATATGTCTTTAGGGGTTCTTAAAGGTCTTGAATTTGGAATATGTTTTTCTTCCACACAAGGTTCTTCATTTCTCATGTAATCTGGTGAAACATAATTTACAATTACTTCAATATTATGTTCAAAATCTTCATTTCCAACATTTTCACCATGAACATTTTCAATATCAATTTGAATAATTTCATTCCCAATTTCAATATCATGTTCAACATCTTCAAATCCAACATTTTCACCTTGAACATTTTCATTATCAATTTCAATATTTCCATTCCCAATTCCAATATCATGTTAACATCTTCAAATCCAACATTTTCACCTTGAACATTTTCATTATCAGACTCAATATTTTCATTCCCAATTTGAATATCATGTTCAACATCTTCAATTCCAACATTTTCACCTTGAATATTTTCACCTTCAACATGTTCAGTTTCCTCTTCACTTGAAAGACTATAAGGGTCATGTTCACCAATATTTAACATACCATGTCTTCTCTTCCTATGACCTTCTCTATCTCTTTGTCTATATGCTTCAATTTCTTCTTTTGTAAGCTTTCTCTTACATTTTTTCTTTCGATGATTGTTGCTCCCCATTATACCTCACAAAAGATGTTAAAAAATCATTGCTTATGAAAAATTTGAGTAGAAGATGCTCCAAAAAGTTGATCTTTGTCTCTTCCTATCTAAAACCGCGTGTTTGTCGCCTACAAAGTCTGCAAACAGAATGTAGGGTCCATTGGAATGCACAAAATGGCCCACATGGGGTTTTTCTATGGCCCAAAAATCCAATATCCGTTATAATCGAATATCTAATACAATCTAATATTTGATTTGAAAAACATTTTTAATTTTTTTGTAATGGTATGATTTTAGTTCTAGAAGTCAGATATTTGATTCAAATTAGATATCTGATTCAAATCGGATATCTGATTCAAATTGGATATCTGATTTGTGTACAGATAGACCTAAGGGTTAATGGTAGATGGTAGAGGGTTCAAGGGTTAAGGGTTTAGGGTATATGGTAGAGGATTTAAGGGTTAAGGGTTTAAGGTAGAGGGTTATAAGGGATTAGGGTTTAAGGGTTAAGGGTATAGGGGAGAGAGATAGATGGAGTGAGTGAGAGAGAGACCTGAGAGAGTGAGAGGGTGTACGTGGAAGACAATTGAGAGAGAGAGAGATAGGTGGGAGAGAGAGAATGGGAGAGTTTCGGAGAGGGTGGGAGAGAGGGAGGGAGAGAGTTGGAGAGATGGGAGAGAGGGAGAGAGGGATGAGAGGGTGGGGGAGAGTAGGAGAGAGTGGGAGAGAGGGTGCAAGAGAGTGGGAGAGGGTGAGAGTGTGAGAGAAAGGGTGGGAGAGAGTGGGAGAGGGTGGGAGAGAGGGAGGGAGAGAGTGTGAGAGGGTGCGAGAGAGGGCAGGAGAGAGTGGGAGTGTTAGCTCTCAAAAACATAGGCAGAATGCCTCAAGAGGCTTCCAATCTCTTGATACGTTTTAGGGTAACAGACAAGGCCAAGAGAACTCAACCTTATACTCTTTAGGTGCTACTAAACCTAGGCGGGTGTACCTTTTTAATTGAACAGACTTATCTTATGATTAGCCTTCTGAAATGCTTTGTCCACAATGGTAGATGACAGTGAACAAAATGAATTCAAACTGGATAACAATCTTCTGATCTAAATCCTAAAATGCTTAATTAATAGATATAAAGAAGTTGAATGAATTCAAATAATGAAATTGCAGAGACTAGTGCCTTGTTGGGTATATGGAGTCAAATGAAACAGAAGTGGGCAACTTATTCTGGCAGAAAATCAAATTGCAGGCATATGATCTATTCATAACTTGTATAAACAATGCATGATTATGACTACTGAGCTCTTCTTTAATAATCCATATGAATCTCCCTAATTACTATGATCAACAAAAAGGATTTAATCTCTACTTGAGAGAACCAATTGATTAACCACACAAATGTAGCAAATGTGCATAGATAAATTGAAAATAAACTTGTTACATCAATTTAAATAACCAGAAAAAATCAACTTGGAGACAGCTTCAGCAATGCATTTCAAATAACTCAACATACAATTGATACCAAAAATAAACTGCCACACCAACTGAATTTCATTGAAATCACCATTTGAAAACATGCACATAGTCTTTAATGAGAGAAAATTATCCTACTATGGCCATTAAAAATCTACTGTCTGTGATCTAAAAAAAATCTCCTCTTTCAATCACAATTTGGGTGCATAAATATACACTAGCATTAGAAGATAAATCATAATGAAAATCCATGTCGGCCCTCTACAGAATTCGGGAAAAAATCATGTTGGCCAACAGCATTTGAAAATTGCTAATCATTAGTGAACCAGTCACTAAGACAACACAAAAGATATGCCAAAGGTAAAATATTGCTCATCGCTGCCTGCCCGTGTTCCCCTGTTCTTTGTGCCATTCGCCTTCGTCGTGACCACTTGTTTGCTATGCTGAAGACAAGAATTATCACTATAGCTTATCACTCTCAGGGAGACCTTTTGTAGATTTCATTACCTTTCCCCAAAAGCCCCTAGTGTTTTCCCAGTTGCTAAGACATAGGAAGTTTCTCATCGAAAAGCACCTTTGTTTTAATCACTATCGCTGTGACAACACGATCTCGAAGAGACTTCTCATAGATTAGACCTTGTTTCACCAAAGATCCTCATTCATTTCAAGTCGCCGAGATAAGATCACACCCTGTTGACAAGGTCCTTCATCACTTTCCATCGGCAAGACTGAAGGTCACTCACTGAGACCTTTCATCGAGAACCCTAACTCACACCGATATTGCATCTCTTTATGTTGTCGGTTGGTGAGACAAAATGAAATCGCTATGACACTGCGCCGATACTGCTAAGCTCACACCAATGGATCACCATATACATAGTCGGGGAGACATGTTGAATTCGGTAAGACGCCACCCCGACGGCCGAAAGATATGCCAATAAACGTCTCCACGGTCACCAAAACAACATGGATGCAATGCCGAAAACTTCCAACAGATAAATGCCAATCGCTACAACAAAGAACATGTCATGCCGATATGGACCAAAGTGTGGAAAATGCAGACATGGACGAATTCTATGGGGCAATATGGGTAGAATGTGGATAAAGCATCATGAAAAATGGGGGAAATGTGGCAAAGGTAAACCTTACATGGAGACTCAGGGGGCATGAAAATATGTAAAAAATCATCAGATTTTGAAAGTTCCAATAGTGGCTCCGTCTAGGGATGAATGATAGTAAGATCATTGCAAGGATCCATAATCTTTGGGTGAGCAGACAGACACAAAATGAGAAAACTGGAAATGGACCAAAAGCATGATGGAATGGATGCAAAATGAATGCAAGGCGGAGGTGAACCAAAACCCCTAAACTACTGTGCATGGAGAATAATTTTAAAGAGAATAAGTAAGAGTTGTCCATCCACTAGCAACCCTCCATCCTTTGTGTGTTAACTTCTCCTATCTTGAGTTGTTACAATTTGAAACTCAAATCATACTTTCCCCTGTCAAATACCTAATTTTGTTTTGAGTTCATCAGATTTCTCTTGAAGACACAGATGCAATCTTTCATGTCACTGAAATTTTTTAGAGAATCACTATGCTCAGCTTGGCCCAAAATCCATACACCATTCTGTAATTTATATTCTTCATCATCAGACAAATCTCTGCCAACATACAAAATGCATACATATTTAATGCAAAATTTTGTATTATCTGTCTCATTGTTATGTATTATGAAACACTCTCCCAGCTGTATAAAAATTTCACAATCAAAGTGCTTCTCTTGAAAAACAAAAAACTCTGTCATATCATTGTTGTTTGAAGAAATCCAGTTAGAAACCTTTTGCACCTCTTCAATATCTCTATTTGGAGACAACACTGGATCATGACTCATATCCTCCATATCATGCATATGTGAACCAATAAAATTTGGAATTCTATCATCATTGGTATGCAAACAAATGTCTTCTTCACATGAATTAGAAATTTCAAAATCACATACCTCATCCTGAATGGAAACAAACTTTTGATCAACACCAAAAGTAATGCCATCATTCCAAGAAATGCACAGGGAGTCATAAGAATCTTTACACAAATATTTTTTACTGTCAAAACAAGTGTAAGCTGGACACAAAACTTCAAGATCATCTTCGTGTGCACACCCCTAGCATTCAGAAGTAAACAAATCTGCAATTTGTTCACTGAAAAGTGAACAAGTCTCAACGTTTTCATCACTACAATTATACTCCTCACTTTTGTCATCATCAAACAGAAGTTCAAGACCATCAGAGAATGGGAAATCAAAAACATTATCAACGCAGTCATTTGTTCCATAATCACTTTGTTTGTCTGAGATTAATTCCTCTCTTTCATAAAATGGATTTGAGAAAACCTGAAACTCATTCATGGACATACCTCCACAAAAAATCATATGATCTTCATTAAACTCTTCATCATACAATGGGTTTGAAAATTTTGGGAAAACATTTTCATATGTACAAACCTCATCATCATCAGTTGTATCTTCATAAATTTCAACTATAGCTGGAGGTTATGTACATTCACTATCAACATTTCTCATTGCCTCTTCATCCTAATCTTCATAAGAGGTAGAAGAATCCCTTGACTGCAGATCAAAATCCTCAAGTTCATCATTAGAATTAGAATATTCACTGGATTCCTCACAACATGCATTGCCTTCACTGTGATAATTTATTGTGCAAGATAGATGCCCTGCACCTTCATCCTGCTCAACGTGGTGAAAAGTATCTGAAGTTAAATATACCTTGTGATCTTCTTTATTGTTTCCCATCAGCATTCCCTTTTCTTGCATTCTTTGGGCTACAACATAATAATCTGGGGAATGTGACCTATCACAAAAATCACAGAAGTAATTGTTACTTACCATGTAGGTTCCTTTTGTCAATGGATCAAGAGCCTCCTTGTTTCTAGGCCTATCTGTTATAGGCTTGTTGTCCTTCCAGCCTATATTATAAGGCATGTCATGCAACCTCAGCCTTTCATTCCTGTATGTATTGCTTTGCTGAGAAACCCTAGGATTGTATCTTTTACTGATTATCCCAGTAGCCTTCCTATTATTTTCAATTGTTTGTGCCATCTTCTATGCTTTAACCAAATCTCTTGAGAATTTATTTCTCAGTTCATACCCTACCTTAGGATCAAATGCATTCAAATAAATACTCAGTGCTACAGAATCTGGAAACTTTGATCCAGGAGGTATCTTATTCTACAACTTATTGAATCTCTGATTAAAATCATAAATTGTATCACTTTGATCTTTCTGAATGTGTATTAATTCATGAAGAGTAGCATCTGGTACACTTAGATTCCCAAATTGCTCGAGGAATTGATCTTGAAATCCTTGGAGAGAATCAATAGAGATAGCCGGTAAGTTGTTGAACCAATCCCTAGCATCTTCAACAAGTGATATCATGAATAGCCTCATGTGTAGATCTTCATATGGCACATCCAAATCTTGGATGAAAGCATTGAAACTTCTTAAATGCTCCTCAGCAGTGATTGCATCACTCCCTGTAAACTTTGGAACAATACCTCTCCATCTGCCATCCATTGGATAAGGGGATAATTGAATCCTTGACAAATCAAATTTTCTGATCATTGTTGTATGCTAATGAGGGGGGGCACTATGTGGGTACTGATGCCAGTACGGTGGATGATGTGGCACATAATTCGCTCCATACACAAATTCCATTTTTCATCAAACTTTTTTCAGATTTGCCACCTACTTTTCCAAAAGTAGGAAAATGATTATTTTCTAATCTTCTCCCCGCGGAATCACTCCTTTCTGATAATTTTTCCAATTGTAAACCTTTCTTCAATGACTCTATATGATGGTTTTCGACTTAATTTTCTTATGCAAACCCTAGCAGAGTCACCAATTTGTTAGCTCTCAAAAACACAGGCAGAATGCCTCAAGAGGCTACCAATCTCTTGATACATTTTAGGGTAACAGACAAGGCCAAGAGAACTCAACCTTCTAATCTTTAGGTGCTGCTAAACCCAGGTGGGTGTACCTTTTGAATTGAGCAGGCTTATCTTATGATTATCCTTCTGAAATGCTTTGTCCACAATGGCAGATGACAGTGAACAAAATGAATTCAAACTTGATAACAATCTTCTGATCTAAATCCTAAAATGCTTAATTAACAGATATAAAGAAGTTGAATGAATTCAAATAATGAAATTGCAGAGACCAGTGCCTTGTTGGGTATGCGGATTCAAATGAAACAGAAGTGGGCAACTTATTATGGCATAAAATCAAATTGTAGGCATATGATCTGTTCATAACTTGTATAAACAATGTAGGATTATGACTACTGAGCTCTTATTTAATAATCCATATGAATCTCCCTAATTACTGTGATCAACAAAAAGGATTTAATCTCTACTTGAGAGAAGCAATTGATTAACCACACAAATGCAGCAAATGTGCACAGATAAACTGAAAATAAAATTGTTACATCAATTTAAATAACCAGAAAAAATCAACTTGGAGATAGCTTCAACAATTCTTTTAAAATAACTCAACATACAATTGATACCAAAAATAAACTACCACACCAATTGAATTTCATTGAAATCACCATTTGAAAACATGCACATAGTCTTTGATGAGAGAAAATTATCCTACTATGACCATTACTAATCTACTGTCTGTGATCTAAAAAAAATCTCCTCTTTCAATCACAATCAGGGTGCATAAATATACACCAGCATTAGAAGATAAATCATAATGAAAATCCATGTCGGCCCTCTACAGAATTCAGGAACAAATCATGTTGGCCAATAACATTTGAAAATTGCTAATCATTAGTGAACTAGTCACTAAGACAACACAGAAGATATGTCAAAGGAAAAATATCACTCATCGATGCCTGCCCACGTTCCCTTGTTCTTTGTGCCATTCGCCTTCATCGTGACCACTTGTTTGCTACACCAAAGACAAGAAGTATCGCTGTAGCTTATCGCTCTCGGGGAGACCTTTTGTAGATTTCATTACCTTTCCCCAAAAGCCACTAGTGTTTTCCCAGTTGCTAAGACATAGGAATTTTCTCATCAAAAAGCGCCTTTGTTTTAATCACTATCGCTATGACAACATGATCTTGGAGAGACTTCTCATAGATTAGACCTTGTTTCACCAAAGATCCTCATTCATTTCAAGACGCCAAGATAAGATCACACCCTGCCAACAAGGTCCTTCATCACTTTCCTTCAGCGAGACCGAAGATCACTCGCCGAGACCTTTCATCGAGAACCCTAACTCACACCAATATTGCATATTTTTATATTGTCGGTTGGTGAGACAAAATGAAATCGCTATGACACTGCACCGATACCGCCAAGCTCACACCGATGGACCACCATATACATAGTCGGGGAGACATGTTGAATTCAGTAAGACGCCACCCCGATGGCCGAAACATATGTTGATAAATGTCTCCACGGTCGCTAAAACAACATGGATGCAATGCCGATAAATGCCAGTCGCTACAACAAGGAACATGTCATGCCGATATGGACCAAAGTGTGGAAAACGCAGACATGTACGAATTCTATGGGGAAATATGGGTAGAATGTGGATAAAGCATCATGAAAAATGGGGGAAATGTGGCAAAGGTAAACCTCACATGGAGACTCAGGGGGTATGAAAATATGTAAAAAATCATTAGATTTTGAAAGTTCCAATAGGGAGAGTGGGAGAGAGTGGGAGAGTGGGGGGGAGAGAGTGCGAGAGAGTGTGAGAGAGTGCGAGAGAGTGCAAGAGAGTTGGAGAGGGTCAGAGAGGGTTAGAGAGGGTCAAAGAGAGTGGGAGAGAGTGGGAGAGAGTAGGAGAGGGTTAGTTTGGAGAGGAGGAAGATAGAGACTCAGATGATGAGGATGTGATGAGGGTGAGAGAGGGAGAGAGAGGAGGGAGTCAAGAGAGAGATAGGAGGGATCGAGAGATAAGAGTGATGAGGAGAGACTTGGGAGAGAGAAAGATGGAGAGAGAGGGAAAGAGTTTAAATATTTTATATATTAGTAATATATATATAATTAATATTTATACATTAACTAAAATATTGAAATAATATTTAAATATTATACATAATAATATAATATATTATATATTAAATACATAATTTGGTAAGAGATTATCATAAATTGTATATTATATATTACATTATAAACTATACTGTATATTATATATTAAATTATAAACTTTATTGCATTTTTTAAATCATATATTATAAATTGTACAACATTTTTGCAACTCTATATAAAACATATCCGATATCCAATATGTCTGACACAAAATTTAATGCATAGGGATTAGCCTCGGGCTTGCTTTGGATTTTAGTTCAAACCTACCAATCCTAAGAACTCAACACAAAAAACACGTTTAACAACGTACCTTGCTTTTCCACGCTTCACCAACTTTTTTTGTACCCAAAATTGATGAAACGAAAAGGGTTTGTAAAGGAGCTTCTTAACTTTCCACCAATATAAATTATAATTTAGTTTTTATCTAATAAATAATTATTATTCATTTTCTATTAGAATTACGACTAAAGTCCTGATTGAAAAACATCTATATCCTTCAAATGGTATGACATTTTTTGAATCCAAAACATGCATCACATTCTATGCTTTACATACTATAGGATTAAAAAGAAATGAATTTCATGAAGTCTTGACCAAGTTAAGGTGGTCAGACTTACAAGTTTTTATATTTTTCAAAAGTTGTAATAAAAAAATCATAATTAATTATTTACTTGGAAAAAAATTAGAAAAAAATATGCATCACATTCGGACATGAGTCCTCTACTTATATCTAAAATCTTATAAAAAAATATTATAATTTTATTATGGTTAGGGTGGTCAGACAGACACCTACTTATTTTTTCCCTAAAATTTAAGTACTATTGCATTGAAATTTCAATTTTTCACCAAATAGATTTTTTTTTTGAAAAATAAAACTAGTAGTTTAGAAACTGCATTCAATTTTCCACAAATTCTATTCTTACATATTTTTGAAATAATATAGATAACTTATTCAAATTTTTACATCAAGTTGCCTAACTTTGATTTTTCTGAATTTTCCTTGCCACTTAAGGGCCTGTTTTTTCCATGATGATCATGCACATACCCAAATGCGTCACTATGCAAAGCGTATGCATCGTAGCAAAGCGAATGTGTCATTTTGGGTAGCAAATGCATCGTGGAATATCAAATGTGTCTTTCTACAAAGAAAATGCATCATGGCCATACCTATATCTACAAAACAAAAAAATGCCATATGGAAAAACAAAATATGCGCAATTTTCATGTCGTGTTCACCAATGTAACTAAGGGAATTTTCCTAGGGTTAACAGATAAAAGCACTAACATAAAAACTCAAAGTGATATTGAATTGTAAAGGAAAACATGAAAAAAAATGAAACAATCTCACCAAAATGTCTTCATTCTCCATGGCTAACCTCCATTATACCTTCTCAACTTGTTGCAAATATGTTGTTGCCCTCATATTTGATGTGACTAATCTAATGACAATGACAAGCCCTAAGCAAATTTTGAAGGATTTGAGATGACAACATGCAATACTAAGCTATTATGCAACTAGTAAGCATCTAAACTATGTCTAAATTATGCCAAATGAAAGGAAAATATGCCTATGACAAGAGCTAAGAGGACAAGATTGCAAGGAAATGACAAGAGTGCATGAGATCTAGATAGCATAAGGTGACAAAATGAGACCAAAATTGCCATTTTATAGAAAATGTAATTTTGAGAGAATGGCCAAGACCAAAAGTTGAAAAATGCTCTAGAATCAATGGACAAGATTCAATTTGACACCCACAATTAGGGTTAGGGCAACATTAGGTCAAATTCAAAATGAACAGACATGATTGATTTTTAGAAAATCAAATCAAGAGTTGACAATGTATGTGACAAGAGATAAGATTGGCATAGAAAAAGAGATGGCTGGAAAATCAAATAATAAATGGAAGTTATTTGATTTTTGAGGAAAAAAGACTATTTTGAATTAAAAATTAATTTAATTCAAAAAGGTGGGACCACATGACAATAAATAATTAATTTTAAATTATTTACTAAAAGAGGGAAATGTCAAATAAGATAATTAAAGATAATTATTTAATTTAGAGAAGGTGACCAATAATTAAATAAATTAAATAATTTATTTAATTATAAGAAGACTTAAGAATTAGTGATGTATTAAATAAATAAACATAATTTATTTATTTAATAATCAAGAAGACATAAAGAATAAAGATAATTAAATAGATTGAGAAATTTATTTAATTATGGGAAGATATTAGACAATTAGTAGCATATATAAAATTTATTTATTTACTAATCATGAAGAATAAAAAGGCATGAATTATTTAATTAATAGTCGAAGGTGGACCAAGGACATAATTAAAATGTCTTAATGATGCTAGGAAGAAGAGGGTGAAAAATAGAGCTTGCAAGCCTAGGTCATTTTTAAGTGTCTACAATTGCACCAAAAGATTAGCCTTTTAATGGCCCGATACAACTTCCAAAGTTAGTGAATCCACAGGAGGCAGTTAAGCCATGTCACAAACCCGAGCACTAAGTAGCACAACATAAGGAGACCAAGGGCACACACCTTCCACTATTGAGTTCTAAAGAACCTTTTGGGCCATTGGATTCCAAAGCTTATACCCCCTCCACATTGACACCATATTATGTATTTAACCACCTTTCTCTGCAAATTAGACCTCTCCTCAATCAGAACATGAGCATAAGCTTCACAACCAAATACTCTAAAATGCCTAGGCTTTTTACTACAACACACCTCCATAGATGTCTTATCAGCAAGATCCAACGTAGGATGGCTTCAACCTAGAACTTGTTGCATAGACATTTTTTTTTTAACCAAAAGATCAACCTTTTAATGCCCTGATACAACTTCCAAAGTTAGTGAATCCATGGGAGGCAGTTAAGCCATGTCACAAACCTGGGCACTGAGCTGCACAACATAAGGAGACCAAGGGAACACACCTTCCACTCTTGAGTTGTAGAGAAAATTTTGGGCCATTGGATTCCAAAGCTTATACCCCTCCACATTAACACCATATTATGTACTTAACCACCTTTCTCTACAACTTAGACCTCTCCTTAGTAAGAACATGAGTGTAGGCTTCACAACCAAATACTCTAAGATGTCTAGGATTTTTAACTAGAACACACCTCCATGGGTGTCTTATCAACAAGATCCAATCTAGGAGATCTATTAATTAAATAATATGGAGTGGCTATGGCTTCAACCTAGGACTTGTTGCATATAAATTTTTTGTTGCACCAAAAGATTAACCTTTTAATGCCCCAATACAGCTACCAAAGTTAATGAATCCACAGGAAGTGGTTAAGCTTTGTCATGAACCCGAGCGCTATGCTACACAACATAAGGAGACCAAGGGCACACACCTTCCAACATTAATCCCTTGTCTCAAGAAATGGATTCAAACCCATGACCCATGCTCTAATACCAATTGTTGCATAGACAGTTGTCATTGCACCAAAAGATCGACCTATTAATACTTGATACAATCTCTAGAGTTAATGAATCCATGGGAGGTGGTTAAGCCATTTCATGAACTCGAGCGCTACACTCCATAGCACAAGGAGACCAAGGACATACACCTTGCAATATAACTTCTCCTCAAGGCTAGAACCACTCAATATACTTGTAGCCATCTCCATCAACATCTTGTTCACCTTCTTCACAACTCCATTTTTTTGTGGGTTTTATGGATTTTTCTTATGTCTCTCAATTTTGTGCTCTTTACAAAACTTGTCAAATTCTACCAAAACAAATCATCACTGTAGCACCCCTCCATTTTGCTCATTGGATCAATCATTGTTTTTATGCATTCTTCACTTTTGTTAGCACTCTGTTTTGGCACATGGTTATTTTAACCGCTATCTGTTAAGCGGTGTAAACACTATATTTTGATGTGATGGGATTGTATTTAGATATTATCATTATGCCATGTTTTGTATTTTCATAACAATGATTTAATTTAAAATGTTTTATGCTTTAATTATATTGTTGATTGATTAGACTTGTCAGTTTTAGAGCATGTATTGGTGAAGAGGATGGGATTGTATCACTCGCTTGTGAGCACCCTACAATTCTGATACTTCCACTTCACGGTGTGTCTTATTATGTATATATATTTGCATGTTCGTTATGCCCTTTGGTTGCAGATTAATAGGTACAGGACATCGACTCCACCTGGCTTCACAGGTTTGAGCGTGTCCACTTACCAATAGTTATCAATTGGGAGACAGTAGCTAGGTTTCCATGTCAAGTCGTCACCCTGGCCATAGCTGTCAGGTTTAACAGTTTTGGTTGGTTCATTCTTCCTTGGTTAACTATTTCTTTCCTTATTTTAATGGTTATAAAAAAATAGTAGATATGATTTAAAAGAGGATTTAACAGTTTTAGTTTCAATGTTGTAATGCAATTTATTCCATTGGTTATTTTGAGTTAATTAATAAAATCATTTTTAGTCTATGGATTAACTAGGTAAATGGTGATAAATTAAATGAAATGGTTATTTTTCCATTATGGCATATTTAAATTTAAATTGATAATGGAAATAGAAATCATACTAGATATTTAAGTTAAATGATAATAACAAAATAGGCATGTATTTAAATGTCACATTTTGGAGATTTTGAATAAGACATATTATTGCAACCTTGAGATTTTGGTTTGCTATAAAATTTTGAAAATGCAATGAAATAGGAGTTGAAAATAAATGTGTTTTTAAATTTTTGAAAATAGGAAATATCCTCCAAAAGCCCAATAAACTTAGTGGGTGGGATATTTTGTGGGGTTGACCAAATTTGGGGAAGTTCTATGTAAGCAATAAAAAAATTCATTTGTTTGGAGTTTTGTTTTTGGTGGAGAAATTGCTTTGGTTGTGGCTGAAATTGGAGATTGGATCACCATTGTTGAAGCCTTCAAGCATTTGGGAGAAAACATCAGGTTCACCCTTATTTCTTGTTTCCTTGTTGTTTTACAATAATCTTCATTTTCTAGTTTGTTGTTTGAAAGCTTTTGAATGCCATTTTAGATGCAAAGAAAACATGTGAAAATGATTTAAAATCTTGCAAATTTGTTGGTAAATTTTGAAAGGAAAACCAAAACAAAACTTACACCATGAAATAGGAAGGAAAACCAAATAAAATCTCCATTTACAAACCCTTTGTTGTTTTGGCATTCCAATTCTATTATTGCAAAAAAAATTGTGTTCATTTGCCCAATAAGACTGTAAATGATGATGTTGGGTATAAAATTTATAAATATACCTGTGTATATAAGCATATATTTCATTTATATATCAATATACACACAAGTATATTTATAAATATATTGTGTTTGCTTATTTTATTTTTGGAATCAAATTTTCTATTGTTTTAAAATTTCACAGGGTAACCTCTGTTCCCACATTTTGTTTTGACAGTGGAGATTATTGAAAAAAAAAGTTATATAAAATAAATTTAAATTTTTGTTTTGGCAGAGGGCAGGGTCGAAGCCCTGCACCCTCGCGCCGCCCAAGTGGGAGGCGCTACTCCCACGCCCACGCAGCACCCACACGCAGCCCATGGGGAAGGCTGCATGGCAGCCGCGCCCAGGTTAGGGCTTCGCTGCCTTAAAATGAAATTTTAATTTCATTTTTTTTTAATTTTATTCTAATATTTTATATTATTTAAATATTATATTAATATTTAAATAATAATTTATTTAAGTATATAAATATATATATTTGTATGTTCTTATATGTGTAATTTAGTTGATTGATTAAGGCTAGGTGGGAATAAAGATTAATCGATTTTAATTGAACGCTTCAATGATTAGAATATTCTGATTATGAAAATAATTGTAAAACTTAGAGCAAGGGAATTGATTTAAATTTTAATCAGATGACTTATTTTATTAAATTGTTTTGATTATAAGTATAATTGTGAAATTTAGAGTTAATGAATGATTTATTTTAGTCAAATGACATTAATCATTAAAATGCTTTGATTATGGAATTTAATCATGAAACTTAGAGTAATGATTGATTTTAAACATATCAATGTCGTGAAATGAAATTGGCGTATCTGATTGGATAAATGCAAGTAATGAAAACTGTGATTGATTGGATTTAGGAAATCCGAACATTAGCTTATTTAATTGCTCGAAATACTTTTAGTGTTTATTTGTTCTTTCTCGAGGTTCGTGAAATAGAGTAAAGGTCTTGAAGTCTTCTAAATAGGGGTTCGTTTATTGTTTTGGGTTGTCCTCTTGGATAGTCAACCTTTGGATTCTTTGGGTAGTGCGTCAAATCCTATCCAACTTTAACCCGGTTATTGAGAACGAGATGTGTGGACTTGAGGTCCTCTATAGGAGTCATTCTCCTTAAGTTGCACTTGTGTACCCTTGAGTGTGGATCCACTCCACAAGTTGTCTTAGAAGAGTGGCTTGCAATGGGGACCGACACACAAAGTGGTGTCAGGGAAACTCTTTGCAAGTTGGTTAATTCAGTGATAATCTAAATAAAATTTTAGAAGCTTAGGTTGCATCAAACATTAAACAAGATTAATTATTCCTCGCTCATGGACCCAAGGGCTTGTCTAGACTTGGGATGAGACGAGAAGGCCTGGAATGGCAAGGTCATCTATCTTGTCTTCACGAGAGGTATTTGATTCCGCATGAGTGAGCATGGGTGCTGGGATTTCGATAGAGGCCACCAGGATAACCCATGGTGGGGGCTGGAGCCTAGGAAGATTCCCAGAGGATATCCCTTGATGAGCTATGCGATGACACTCTTCCTAAGTCAACAGTTTGTACTTGGTCTTTGTGACATTCTCAAGCTATTTTCTGTCTGGAAGCAATGTGACTTGTTTAGTGGTGTGAGAGCCGTACTAGAGTTGTTCTTATGACCGTTACAATCATGTGATGTGGTACTTGTATTTATTTCGTATCAGTTTTGTGAAGTCTATGTCTAGAGGTAGAAGGTCTTGCCTGGGAATCCTTGTTACTATCTCCTAGCACGGGGGGTGAGCCTTCGGGTATCACATGGTTGGGTGGAACATGCATCTTAATTCGTTGGGTCAGCTGTTATTCTTTGGATGAGAAATCCAGTTGGAGAGCTCGTGGGATCCAGTTCTTCATGTTTTATTCTTTCAGTTATAAATGTAATTTAATACCCCTCTTGGTATTGAGGTGGAAGTTATATATTGTAATCTTATATTCTGGAAGTATCTCATTCAGGGAATGAGTGTTGTAACCTTGAGGTAAAGCATATCATTGGGATCATGTGGAACTCTTGTATCTTTGATTTAATTTTATTATGTATGGAATGTATGTGTAATTAATTGTTAATCAAATATATGTAATGGTTTTAATTCATGTTTCATAATCGGGTTAATGTAAGCTCAGTCTTGTGACCCTAGGGGTTGTTGGCATTGTGTAATGAACCTTCATTCACTTTGTTTTGTTTTTTTAAAAAAAAAAAAACATTATTACGTTTATGCTGTTAAGTGCAACTTCCCCTAGGGTTGCGTGGCAAGGGCGTTACACATGGTATCAAAGCCTAGGTTTAAACATTGGGTACTCTGGGATTGTGATGAACCCATTAAGCTTTTAGTTGTGTGAATTTTATGTTGTGTACCTTGCCTAATACCTTGATGTTTTTGTGCAAGATTATACCTCCCAGGCGCAGAAAGGGTAGAGGGTGTGGTCGTGGCCATGTAGGCGGTCGCAGTGAGAGTCAGCATGACTCTCCTCATGAGGTTCCCATGATACCTGATCAGGAAGAGCATCAAGCGTCACAAAATGTTTCAATGGGTATAGCTCAGTAGTAGGATCCACCAGAGATTGAGGCTGCATGTAGAGCTTTAGAGGAGGCATTGGCACTCCTTGGTTAGAGACAGCCCATAGTTCAGGTTAACCCTACTAAGAGGGAAGTACCATCTCAGTCTGAGACACACATGAGGTATTTTCTTAGAGCACGTCCACCCTTATATGATGGAGCTAGTATTGGCTTAGAGGCAGAGACCTAGCTTATAGATCTGGACAGGTGCTTTGCCATGCATCCTTATGGTAGCAATACCAAGGCGCGATGCACCATCATGCACTTGCGGGGTTTTGCTTCCACTTGGTGGAGAGTAGAGGAGCAGAAGCTCCACTTGGACATCAGTTCTGTGTCTTGGGAGATTTTTGTAGAGCGGTTCAAAGCCCATTTCTTATCAGAGCACTAGCGTCAGTGACGAGGGGATGAGTTTCATGCCTTACATCAGTTAGCCCTATCTGTTGAGCAGTATGAGCGATGCTTTTACAAGCTCAAACAGTATGCAGGGATAGGTGATGATGAGAGCATGTTGGTCCATCATTTTGTCAGGGGCCTTAATGCCCGTCTTAGCGGAGGGGTGAGGGTTTTCGAACCCAAGACCATGGAGGTTGCAATAAAGAAGGAGTGGTTGGTAGAGGAGAACTTGGCTTTGGCACTAGGAGGCCATATGGGAGCTCAAATTGGTAGTAGTTCAGCAACAGGTTCTAGTGCTAGAGGATGTCAGTCTCAGGGAGGTGTACCTTCCAGAGCACAGCAGGGACCATCTTAGAGTGGGCAGCAGCAGCAGGCATTGTAAGGGAAACGTAAGGGTTTCTAGCAGCATCAGGGGGACAGGAACTGGAGGCGCATTAAGCGCTTCAGCTATGATCAGCCATCACAGAGTTCCCAGTCCACCTTCAGGGGTAGTGCACAATAGTCTAGTGCACCATCTGGAGGCAGGGGCTATGGCAGAGGCACTAAGTGTTTTGCATGCAGCCAACAAGGCCATATTGCTAGAGTGTGTCCCAATAGGGGTGCATCTGGATTTTCTCAGGGACCAGCGGCATCTGAGCCTATAGTTGGGGATGCTAGTCGAGGGCATTAAGTTTTCACAGTGGTTGATAACCACCAGGCAGAGCATCAGGGTACCATGGTGGAGTCTTATGGTATGTTATTAGGTAACCCAATTACCATTTTGTTTGATTCTGGAGCGTCAGACTCCATCTCTTCTTCTGACGTGGCGCGATGTAGATTGGGTACGGTAAGACAAGTCGATAGGTGGCAGGTTGAGTTAGCCTCGGGTGCAAAGGTTGCATCCCATTCCCTTGTACTAGATTGTAGATTGGAGGTTGGACCTCTTCATACTACATTGGACCTTCGAGTCATTCCTTCAGGTTCTTATGACATTGCCATAGGGATGGATTGGCTAGAGGCACATAATGTAGTCATAGATTGTTGACGTAAGTCGATTCGATGCATTGAGGCATCTGGCAGATTTGTGGAGGTAGTGGGAGTTCAGAGGCCGATCTCTTTGAGGGTCATCTTAGCTATGCAGTTCAGAAGGTGTTTGCGTCAGGGTTGCCACTTATTTGCTATTTCAGTGGATGATTTGGATCTAGGAGGTGGAGAGGAGAAAGTCTCTCTTGATAGTCACCCCATCCTTCAGGAGTATTCTGATGTCTTTCCAGATGAGATTCCAGGGATGCCACCTTAGAGGGATATAGACTTCAAGATAGACCTTGTACCTAGATCAGAACCCATCTCTTGAGCTCCTTATCGTATGACCACCCAGGAGCTTAAAGAGCTTCACTTGTAGCTTGAGGAGTTGTTAGAGAAAGGTTTTATTTGCCCTAGTGTTTCTCCATGGGGAGCACTAGTCATCTTTGTGAAGAAGGACGGTTCACTTCGATTATAAATTGATTACCAACAGTTGAACAAAGTGACCATCAGGAACCGTTATCTGCTTCCTAGGATTGATGATCTTTTTGACCAGATTAAGGGTGCCATAATCTTCTCGAAGATTGACCTTAAGTTTGGATGCCATCAGCTTCGTATCTTCGAGTCAGATATCCATAAGATAGTGTTTCAAATGTGGTATGGTCACTATGAGTTCACAGTGGTACCTTTTGGGTTGACGAATGCCCCCTCAGTGTTCATGAGTCTGATGAACGGGGTATTTTGTACTTACCTAGACATATTCATCCTTGTATTCCTTGATGATATTTTGATATACTCTAGGACAGTGGAAGAGCATGAGGAGTACTTACGACAGGTATTACAGTGTTTGTGGGATAATTAGCTTTATGCCAACCTGTCAAAGTGTGAATTCTTTAGGACTGAGGTCCAATACCTTGGGCATGTGATCTCAGGAGAGGGTATTTCAGTGGATCCTGCAAAGATCCAAGCGATCTCAGATTGGCTAGTGCCCACAAATGTGGCAGAGATCTGTAGCTTCATGGGGCTAGCGGGTTATTACAGGTGTTTTGTGCAGGGCTTTTTGAGGATAGGATATCCTATCACCTCCCTTCAAAGGAAAGGGAAGAGGTTCAAGTGGTCAGTGAAGTGTGAGGCAGCCTTTCAGGATCTGAAGGGGAAGCTAACTAGTGCACCAATACTTGTGATACCAGATCTGACTGGGGACTTCATAGTTTGTATAGATGCGTCCTTCGAAGGATTAGGTGCAGTGTTGATGCAAGAGGGTCGTGTCATTGCTTATATGTCTCAGAAGCTCAAAGATCATGAGCTGAACTATCATATGCATGATCTCGAGTTAGCGGAAGTGGTTCATGCATTGACCAGATGGAGGCATTTCCTTCTTGGCCATAGGTTTGAGTTGCACACTGATCATATAAGTCTTCAGTACATTTTCACGTAGCCCAACCTTAATGTAAGGAAAAGGCGTTGGATGGAGTTTCTCTGCAAATATGACTTTGAGGTGAAGTATATCCAGGGGAAAGAGAATGTGGTAGCGGCTGCTCTCAGTAGGAGGAGACATGAGATATCTAAGTTGACTCTTGTTGTGGATTTGCAGAGTTAGATTCTTTCTGCCCTTCCATTGGATAGTTGGTATCAGGAGGTTAGGACAAAGATTGAGGCAGGAAGACCCCTTGGGGGAAGATATTCAAGTTATTCCATGGATTCAGATGAGGTATTGAGGCACATGGGATGCATATATGTTCCTTCTTTAGGTGATCTTTGCACCTTGGTCATGTCTGAAGCACATCGAGCACCTTATTCAACCCATCCTAGGGTGAAGAAGATGTATGCTGATCTACGTGAGTTGTACTTTTGGCCAGGGATGAAACTTGATATTGCTGATTATGTGTCGTGATGTCTTGAGTGTCAGTGGGTGAAGGTTGAACACCAGCATCCTGCAGAGCTTTTGCAACCACATCTTGTACCAGAGTGGAAGTGGGATATCATCTCATTGGATTTAATTGTTGGTTTACCCAACTCTTCGAGATGGCATGATGCAATTATGGTAATAGTTGATAGGTTGACGAAGGTGGCACACTTCTCACCTATTCACTCTTCTTACACAACATCGTCCATAGCTAGAGTGTTCATGGAGGATATAGTGAGGCTACATGGCATTCCACATCGGATTATTTCTAACAGGGATCCAATGTTTACCTCAGCTCTTTAGACTTCATTACAACATGCGATGGGGACATAGTTGAACTTCAGTTTAACTTACCACCCAAAGATAGATGGACAGACTGAGAGGGTCAATCAGATCCTTGAAGACATGTTACATATGTATGTAATGGACCAACATACATGATGGGAAGACTATCTCTATTTGGTAGAGTTTGCCTATAATAATGGTTTTTAGAGTTCTATTGGCATGCCTCCATTCTAGGCATTGTATGGGCAACCATGTCGCATTCCTTTGAGTTGGGATCGACTTGAGGACAGAGTGACTTTGGGTCCTGAGATGTTATAGGATATGGAGTAGCAGGTGGATAGGATCAGAGAGCACTTGGTGGCAGCGCAGGATAGGCAGAAGAAGTATGCGGATGTGCATAGAGTGGACCATTAGTTTTCAGTAGGCGATAGAGTTTTCTTGCGGGTGCATCTGTGAAAGAGCCCTATCCGATATGGGAATGGTTCTAAGTTGGCACCTCGCTTTGTCAGACCCTTTGAGATACTCCAGAAGATTGGTCCTATTGCTTATCGTCTTGCTTTGCCGCCCAGTCTCTCACGCATTCACAATGTTTTTCATGTTTCAGTTCTTCGGCCGTACCATCCAGAAATTTCTCATGTACTTGATTGGAATGCATTATAGGTAGAGGATGGGCAGCTGGCTTTGTAGCCCATGGCCATGGTGGAGCTCAGAATTTTCACTCTTCGAGGGTGAGATATTGATCAGGTTAGGGTCTAGTGGGATCCTAGGGATGACATGTCATCCACTTGGGAGGATGCAGCTAGGATGAGGGAGCTCTATCCCTATTTGTTTGCAGGCTTCTAGGAGTAAGCTTGACCCTAGGGGGGGAGGATGTAGCACCCCTCCATTTTGCTCATTGGATCGATCATTGTTTTTATGCTTTCTTCACTTTTGTTAGCACTCTGTTTTGGCACATGGTTATTTTAACTGCTATCTGTTAAGTGATGTAAACACTATATTTTGATGTGATGGGATTGTATTTAGATATTATCATTCTGCCATGTTTTGTATTTGCATAACAATGATTTAATTTAAAATTTTTTATGCTTTAATTATATTGTTGATTGATTAGACTTGTCAATTTTAGAGCATGTATTGGTGAAGGGCACGCGATTGTATCACTCGCCTGCGAGCACCCTACGATTCTGATACTTCCACTTCACGGTGTGTCTTATTATGTATATATACATTTGCATGTTCGTTATGCCCTTTGGTTGTAGGTTAAAAGGTACAGGACATCGACTCCACCTGGCTTCACAGGTTCGAGCGTGTCCACTTACCAACGGTTATCAATTGGGAGATAGTAGCTAGGTTTCCGTGTCAAGTCGTCACCCTAGCTATAGCTATCATTAGGTTTAACAGTTTTGATTGGATCATTCCTCCTTGGTTAATTATTTCTTTCCTTATTTTAATGGTTATAAAAAAATAGTAGATATGATTTAAATGAGGATCATAACTCATGGTGGGGGCCAAAGCCTATTAAGATTCCCAGAGGATATCCCTTGACGAGCTATGCAATGACACTCTTCCTAAATCAATAGTTTGTACTTGGTCTTTGTGACATTCTCGAGCTATTTTCTATCTGGAAGCAATGTGACTTGTTTAGTGGTGTGAGAGTCATACTAGAGTTGTTCGTATGACCGTTATGATCATGTGATGTGGTACTTGTATTTATTTCGTATCAGTTTTGTGAAGTCTATGTCTAGAGGTAGAAGGTCTTGCTTAGGAATCCTTGTTACTATCTCCTAGCACGGGGGGTGAACCTTCGGGTATCACATGGTTGGGTGGAATGTGCATCTTAATCCGTTGGGTTGGTTGTTGTTCTTTGGACGAGAAATCAAGTTGGAGAGCTCGTGGGATCCAGTTCTTCATGTTTTATTCTTTCAATTATAAATGTAATTTAATACCCCTCTTTGTATTGAGGTGGAAGTTGTATATTGTAATCTTATATTCTGGAAGTATCTCATTCGAGGAATGAGTGTTGTAACCTTGAGGTAAAGCATATCATTGGGATCATGTGGAACTCTTGTATCTTTGATTTAATTTTATTATGTATGGAATGTATGTGCAATTAATTGTTAATCAAATATATGTAATGGTTTTAATTCATGTTTCATAATCGAGTTAATGTAAGCTCAGTCTTGTGACCCTAGGGGTTGTTGGCATTGTGTAGTGAACCTTCATTCACTTTGTTTTGTTTTAAAAAAAAAATATTGCGTTTATGTTGTTAAGTGCAACTTCCCCTAGGGTTGCATGGCAGGGGCATTACAATCACCATTTTCATTCCTCAAACACTTAATCTCTCTACTAGTTTGATTTTCAACAAGAACCTTAAACTCCTTAAGCAAACTAGAGACTTCAACTTAACTTCTTGTAGTGTAGGAAAAAGTATCCATTTTACACACTTAATTTGATATAAATAATTAATAATAAATGAGCTTAATTATGCCTTAATCTAGTGTTGTAATATGTATTTTACATATTCACATTAAGTTTAGGGCCTTATTTATTAAAATAGACTTAATTGTACCTTATTTTTGGTGTTGAAAGGTGCACCTTTACACTTTCACACTTATATAGGGATTTATTAATTATTTGAGGTTAATTATACCTTAATTGGCCCCTTTAATTCAAATCCAAGCCTAATTAATTGCATTTTCTAAAGGGTAAACCCCGACATTCATTAATGCCTAAACATAACACTCATCCTTGAAGAATGTGTGTCCTAGGTAAGTGACCTAGGACCCATTCACCATAGGGTGAATGGTTCCTCACTTAGGGCTAAGACCTAAATATAAACTATGTTTTTTGTTGTATTTTAATGATTTCAAATTCATATTCACATGTTAGCTTGTGATATTTGAATTTTGGGAATTAATGTTACATACCAATAAATAAGAGGTCATTTCACTAAGTTTCATCTAAGAATTCCAAGCAATCGAAGAGCATTCAAGTGAGAATTATTAGAGAAATTCAATAGCACTTCAAGGTATTCAAGAGAAAATTTATTGAAGATTATTGCAGCAATCAAGATTCCATTATCATGTCAAATATTTCTTGCATCATGCATGTTGTTTGAGCTAATATGGTGATGTAGATTTCATGATCCATTCAAGCATTCAAAGGCATTATTTCAAAATCAATTTTCAAGATTAAGATTCACATCCATTAAGGCCACTTCATGCTAGTTGTAGATTTGCATTCCAAGGTTTAAACAAAGGTTTGGTGACTGGTGACATTACATTGTTCATTCATCATTTTCTTCATGTGATTTGATTTCATTACAAAGTTTTAATACTCAAATAGGGTTGACTAAGGAAAACCTCCCATCACCAAAAACAACAATTTTCTCCTCTTGTGTTTGTGTTTGCAGGTTTTAGATGGAAGATCCTTTGAAGAGAAAATTTGAAGAAAGTTGCAAAGTTGCAAGGAAATTTTTCATCTCATGGAAACTCTTCTATAGGATTTATTTTTGGCTCTCCAATTGTGAAACTCAAGAATCTAGGAGTGTAGACATAGGAGTAGAGAACCTAGAAAACATTTTTATAGAGCCCTAGCCAGGACCCATTCACTATAGGATGAATGAGTCCTTAGTGAGACTCAAAAAGACACTTTTGGTGATTGTTACACATCATTCTCCCTTTTCCAAATCTCCCATTTGATTGTTGTTTCCAGTAGTTTTGATTACAGTCTTTCATTTTCCCTTTATAGCTTGCAATTTTGAGTTTATTTGATGGTTTTAATCTTTCTCCCCAAAGTGTTATTTAACTCATACCCTTGTCCTTGCATAAAGGAGAAATTTTCTAATTCATACCTTGATTTGACTCACCTTTTGGTTGTTAGTCATCTCATTGTTTGGATCTCATTTTCTTGAATGAAATAAGAGAAATAGGTCCATCATACTCCCTTCATTATCAATTCATTGTGGTGAACTCTTCTCAAACCCTATTTTTCTATTTTTCACTTATGATAAAATAAACAAATTTATATTGTATTCTACTACAATCAACTATAAACAAGATAAAGTACATATATATAGATAACAAAGGAACATTCACAAGACCAAACAAATATACCTACACATAATCCAAAACCCCAAAAGACTTATGAGAACTAGAATAAAAAGAAACCTGATGTTGCTTTCCATATTCAAAATATTCACAAAAGTTGAAATTGAGATAATTATAATCATCAAGGCCTTCAACAAGAATTTTAGATTTTAGGGTTCTAAGACCCTGAACTCGCCAATGTGACCAAGTTGTTGGTTCTACAACATTGTCTTCTCTCCAAGAAGCTCCATTTCTAAGCGATAGTCACCCTTAGGTACCCAAAATTTATAACCATAAAATCAAGATGCTACAAAATTCTTCTCTACTCAATCCAATGGTGAGGATGAAGAATCCAAATGTCTCTTATTTGTCTTGTTAGAAGAACTATTGCACTGAATCATGCATGCATCCAACTTGTACAAGGTGTTGATCTAAACACCCCTATCCAAAACTATTGCTCCTCTATTCATATTACATCCTCCACTCAATAAAACAACCTACACACTTGAATCATTTAATTTACTCACTAAGAGTAGGTTTTGTGCCAAACCTAGGATACGTAAGACACCATCAATCCCCCTCACTCTACCATTAGGGAAAATGATCTTGACTTTACCATGACCAACAATATTTAGATGAGAGTCATCACATAGATATACCTTCCCATTGTCACATTCTTCATACTTTAAGAACCAACCCTTCTGTAAATTCATGTGGAAAGAAGCATGAGCGAGTCTATTAACCACACACCTTCTAATGCATGGGTTGCCAAGGTTGTGACAAAAGCATTAATTTACATCATCTTGAGAGGATTTATCAAAGTTGGAGTTTGAGAAATTATTTTTACCTTTCTTTTTTCTTCTCCTCCTTATACTCTTCGAAAATGACTAGATTTAACATAGTTCCAACATTTTTCCTTGGACTTGCTAAGAGACTTAAATATCCACAAAGATTTGGATTTTGAATTCTTGTCCTTTTTCTTTCCTTTCTCTTTAGATATGCAGTGAATAGAAAGAGCCTCCTTATCCATCTCAAAATATTTCCTCCACATCTCTTTAGATAATAATGATGCAACCACCTCATCTATCTTGAAGTTGGTGGTAGTACTCCCAATGGCCATTACCAGGTGATCCCACAAGTTCAGTAAAGAACATAAAAAAATCATGCAATGATTCTGGTCTTTAATTTTGTCACCAATAGAACCTAGTTGTGGTATCAACATGTTAAAGGAATTTAGATGATCTACAATAAACCTTCGATATTCCATCTTCAAAGAATAAAATTTCTTCCACAAGAATAAATTGTATACTAGGGATTTGTAAGGAAGCTAAGGTAGTAGAACAACTTCGTACACTAATCTCAAGAGAGGAAAAAAATGTAAAACTTTACAGATCTTTTTAGTTACAAAAACTTAAAAATAAATAAACATAAATATCATGCATACCACAACACAATGATTTACATGGGGAAAACCCATTTGGGAGAAAAACCCCACACTCCAAACGTTGCCCAATAAATTATTCAGAAATCACAAAGATTACAATATACTTGCAGAGCAAGCTTCTCACAGGAGTGTCACCAACCAGAGATCCAGAGGAAACATGACCACTATCAAACTCTAAGAATACATCACAATACATAGCCATAATACAATTCCCTCATAAAATAGGGTTACCTTTGATGGATATTCAAGCCATTGAACTATCAACTTTTAGATATAAGACCTAATGATGAATGGTCTAGATTTACAATAGTAAAATAAACATAAAATGTGGCTTTTGGGGGTGTTTCCCCTGAACCATTTCCTGGGTGTGTGGCCCCTCGACGGACCTGTAGGGGGTACCCCCTTGCACCCCATTGCATTGATGTATCAATAGTACCTTATGTATTTTTAAGGTTGAGACATATTTTCCCAACAAATCTCCCACTCATTAAACACCTTACAACAACAAGAGGATGTACAAACATTATCTCTTAATTGCTAGGGGAAAAAGGCCCATAGTCTCTGAACACCATCTAAACTTCTTTGTGCTCACAAGATTAGTTAAAGAATCAAAAATATTCATCCAAGTATTTACCTTAACTAGGTTGGCCCTACCATCTTCAACCATATCTCTATAAAAATGATATTGTACATCAATGTGCTTGGTCCTGGCATGAAATTTCAAGTTCTTGGCTAAGACATATCGCACTCTAACTATCATATAATAAATTGTCATTGCACCTTGTTTTATTCCAATATATGAACACAATCTCTTAATCCAAAGGGCTTCTTTACAAGCATGAGTAGCTCTCATATACTTTACTTCAGTAACTTAGACAAAGCAACCACAACCTATCACTTTCTCATCCAACTAATTGTACCACCTAATAATATAAACACATAAGCACTAGTGGATTGTCTGCTATCAATATCACCTACCCAGTCTAAATCCACATAACCATGATTATCAAGGAAAATCTTGTCTTCAATAATATTACTTTCATAACACAAGGAATAATCTAAGGTATCACACAAATATTTGAAGACTCTATTAATTGCATCCCAATGAATTCTACCAAGATTAGACATATATTTGAAAAGAACTCCCACTGCTTGGGAAATGTCTAGTCTTGTACAAACCATAGCATACATACAACTTCCAACTACACTCTAGTAAGAAACTTTTCTCATGTCTTCCATCTCTAATGGGGATGTTGGAAAATTTGAAATAGATAACTTTGTTCCAGATGAAATAGGAACACACAATGGTCTGCAATGATGTATATCAATTCTTTATAAAATTGAATTGACATACTTACTTTGGCCAAGCCATATATTTCTGTTTACTCCATCTCTTTAAATTTCCATCCCAATAATGTGTTTAGTTGCACCTAGATCTTTCATTTCAAATTTAGCAGCAAGTTAAGATTTTAGTTCTGAAATCATACATTTCCCTCTACTAATAAATAGCATATAATCAACATATAATGTAATAAATAGGAAAAAATCATCATCAGTTTTATAATAAATACAATAATATGGTTTAGAATGCTCAATTCTGAAACTCAACACATATGTATCAAATTTTTGGTACCACATCCTGGGACTCTATTTTAGACCATTAAATGATTTCTTTAATTTACAAACCAATTTACTTTTACTTTTCACCACGTAGTGCTTTTCCTGTGTCATATAAATATCCTCCTCCAAGTCACCATAAAGGAAAGCAGTTTTCACATCCATTTTCTTGACCTCTAAATGATAAGAAGCAGTAATAGAAAGCAAAATCTAATGGATGTCATTTTTGAAATAGGAGAAAATAATAGAAAACAGTTCTTGAGTTAATTGTAAGGTTCAAAGTGTTGAACACCTAGATGAAAGGTTGAATTTTGTTTCTTCTATGCTTGGGGGATAGAATAACAATCTTCACACTCTCTCATTCAAGGAAAACCCTAGATATCTCAACCTACAGTGTACAAAGAAGAAAGAGATCTTGCAATAGGGTTGTCCTAGGGTCTAATTATAAACTAAAGAGGGGTTCACCACCAAGCTAGGTCTTGGAAAGACTAATGAAATGTAGGACCTAATGTTCAATCCTGATACAATTCAATACTTTACTAAATGACCTAGAAATGCATGTAAATCAGAACAAAGAGATGCAAGATCATATGTGTGCACTTGGAAATCTGAAGATGACTGAACATGAAGACTTGAAATGATAAAATCACTAATTTTAATGTCTACTGGGACTCATACGACAGTTTGGATGATTTAGTCCTAGATTAGGGTTTCTGGGTAGGAATTGAAATATAACAGAGAGGTGTCTAGAACTTCTGAAAATTGCAAACTTTCCTATACTGGGATGACCATATGCTATAAGTGACGTATCAATCTAGTTAAGGTTTTCTAGAAATTTAAAGTCTGAATCTGCTATTCAATGTATGCTTTGTCCTTTCCACCTAATTTTTGGATCCAAAACTCTGATTTGAAACCTATAGATGTCTTCCAATGATCTCCAATGAAAGGTTATAACTTTTATGTAACTTTGAACACTTGACAACTTTCTCAAAACTTTCTCTTCAATATGTCTTCAACCTAGATCTACAAATCACACACTAAAGAGAGGGAAAAAATGTTGTTTTGTTAGTGGAAAGGGGTTTTCCTTGTTCAAACCCTATTTTGGTAATCAAACCTTAAAATGAAATGAAATAGAAAATGAGAATATTGAATGAACAAAAGGTAATGTTGCAACTCACCAAACCCTAGCAATAAATTTCTATAAATATGTATGAAGTGGCTCCAATGGATGTAGATCTTGACTCTTTCTTGAATGTTGTAGATCTTTAATTGAATGCTAGCTTGAATCATGAAACCCTACATCACAATTGTTAGCTCAAAAAAAACATGATGCACATGATGACTTCGACATGATTATTGATATTTGAATTATGCTCTAAAACACAAGTGATAATCAGCTCTTGAATGCTCTTAAATGCTCTTGTAGACTCTTGTAAACTCTTGAATGTTTCCTTGATCACTAATTTTCTATAATGCATGAATACTTGAAAGCTTGGGGTGAAAATAAGTGAAAGAAACTTGTATTTATACTTTTTATGCCAAATTTCTTGAAATTACAACACTACAAGCTGACATCAGATCTGGGAGAATAAAATCCCACCAAGAATTTGAATTAAATTTTATTTTGGGTCACACAAGACTCATACACCAAAAGTGGCATATGAGTCCCATTAGGCTTAACTATGGGACACATTTTCAAAAATGCCTAGAACGATGCAAAATCTAGATTGGGGCCCAAAACCCTAGGCAAGACTCATAAACCCAAGGCGGCGTATGAGTCCCAAATCACTAAATCTAGGCCACACAACCTTAAAAAACCTGAATTATGATTGGATGTTGGTTTATGTTGGGATTATCCTCAAAAAGATGCAATAAATGGGGCTTGTGGATGCAAAATAAAGCCAATTAAAGAATAAAGAAGCTCAATTATTTAATAAAACCCTAGAAAAGTGTGAAAGTGTGTTACAACACTTTACAACACTCCAAATAAGGTATAATTAAGGTCATTTAGTTCACAAGGGCCCAAGACCTAATGTGAATATGTTAGAATTATTACAACATTAAATGAAGGCCATGTTAGGGAGTACTTTTTCCATCATTACACTAGAGTACTAAGAGGGGGGTGAATCAATATTCATTGAAATCCATTAGCTTCATCAACTTAAGTTCATGCATTCAAATAATCTCATCAAACTTGTAAAAATGTGATGTATATCAGGGGTGGATAACTCAGAACAACCTAAATCAACCAACCTTGAAACCCTAAAACATCACTTGGTGGGTTTTTCCTCACATGGGGGCAGCAAATTAGGTTGTTTGGTCATAACTTTCATTGCATACATGATATAAAAAATGTAAACACAGTTATAGATACCCATTTAGGCCTTATACAAAATACCAAAATTTCAAATGTGGTCACTTTGTACGAAACCCTTCAAAAATTGGTTGTCCTCTTCGTAAATAGGCTTGAAACATGAAAAGATCAGACCTAGTGCATCACCAAAACACATGCCAACCAAAACCTTGGAACCTAAAATTTTTATGGTTGAAAATAAATACAATTATAAGCCATTCCACCAATTTTTAGTAAATTTTACCTTGGGAATGGCAAGAAATGCATTTTACAAGTCCACTAGGAACCCCAACTAGGGTTCTGGACTATTATTAGAAAAATGGCCATAAATTTCTCCAGAATTAATGAAAAAACACCAAACCAATTAAAAATGAAAGGTGTTTCATTCCTCTACAAGATTCAATCATGTGCAAGTCAAAAAAATTCTGTACAAACTGTACAAAATCAATAGAATGATAAAAAAATGTGATAAAACTCAGAAAATTGTGTTATTCATTCATCAAAATCTCCAATAAAAGTTCTCCAACCCCTTCAATAAAGTTGGAAAGAATTATTAATAAATTTTCAACCATTTTGCACCATTACACAAATATGACAACTTTTACAATTTTGCCTCAACAACTTTTATTTGCAAAATGATAATTTTTAGCAACTTTTGTAATTATTTACCAAATGACCTATAGCTTCCCAAAATGGATCAAGATGACCCTAAATGGTATTAAAATACCTTATAAGACTCCAAAACACCTAAACCAACCTAAAACTAAAAAATGACAAAAATGCCTACTTATGAGGCTTATGGCACCCCTGCACCATACCCCGGGGAAAAGAAAAAAAAATCAAGTCCACTTGAATGGAAAGCTTTTAATATTTTTCAGCTTGGAATCCTTTAATTGATTAATCTAACATGTACTATGCTACTCCAACTCTTTCATCTTGCTTTGTACCTATACTTTGGTGAAACAAATCAAGAATTGTCTCATCTTAGCTTTGGGTCTCCTTAATGCCTTAAAAAAGTATTTACCCTTGTCAAAAGGAGAAATTATTCTCTCATATGCACCTTTGAAATCCTCTATCCACATTGCCTCAATAGTGAAAACTTTACCACTACATTGTGTAGAAACATCAAACTCAAAGCCCTTAGTTTCCTTGGTGTGAAAGGATTGAACTTCTTGTGTAGCATTATGATCATCCCTATTGACTATGTTTATTGCTTCTATAAACTGCATGTCAAACTCTTTCCTCAACTCATAAGGTCCAATAACCTTAGAAAAATCTTTAATGGAATTAAGCATTCCCTTACTCAAAGGAATTTATCCTATCTTGCCTTCATACTCAAGGGTTTACACTCCATAGGAAATACACAAATACATACCATAACTTTGTTTTTCTGCATTCATAATACCTACTTCATAAATCTTCTTCATTTCCTAAGATTGTATCAACTCATGCACTTTCTTTCATTGTTCCTCATTTCTCCATTTTGAAAAACTTTATTGGAATGGACATTCTCAACCTCTTCAAGTGAACATCCCTGGTTTTGATTGGTTTTTTCCTTCTTTATCATCATATCATTACCTACAAACACATACTCACACAAAGGCTTAGTTTCAAAAACACAAGATATTCTCTCTCTTCATATGCTTCTAGCACCCTTCCTTTCAACATATCTTGCAACTCATCCATGCTTGTTGTTGTCATCTTTTTCCTTCTTCTCCTTTGAATGATCTTCTTGATAGTTCATTTGAGCCTCTTTCTTATTAGCAAATTCCAACCATTTTCCTGGTTTTCTCTCTCAAGCAACTACTGCATCTCAAGATCCATTATTTTTTACATTTCTTCCAAAGTGTGTCTCAACTCTATTATCTCTTGCTAAACATTTATCTGTTCTTCCTTCGCATTTTTCTTCTTCATCTCACTTTTATCTTTTCTCATCACTAGTTTCTTGCTTGGTACCTTCTTACTCTACAAGTTTCCATAGACTATCCTCCTCAAAATTTCCATTCTTCTTGTCTTGTGATACCTCACCTTAGGCCTCTTTCTCTTCCTTTGGCCTAGTCTTTTGGAATCCAGGTTCTTCCTTCAACCTACAAAAAGACACATAAACTCCAAAAACTTTCTTGCCAAGATCTTTGGGCTCTGATACCAATTTGATGTAGAGTAGGGGTGGACAACTCAAAACAACCTAAATTAACCAACCTTAAAACCCTAAAACATCACTTGGTGGGTTTTTCCTCACAAGCCTTCAATCCTTAAAGCCTAAAACATAAGGGCAACAAATTGGGATTTTTGGTCATAACTTTCATTGCAGACATGATATTGAAAAAGTAAACACATATATAGATACTCATTTGGGCCTTATACAACATACCAAAATTTTAGGGGTGGTCACTATGTATGAAACCCTTCAAAACTCGATTGTCCTCTTCCTGAATAGGCCTAAAATATGAAAAGATCAGGCCTAGGGCATCACCAAAACACATTCCAACCAAAACCCTAGAACTTTCAATTTTGAGGATTGAAAATAAATAAAATGATAAGCCATTCCACCAATTTTTAGGAAATTCCACTATGGGCATGACAAGAAATGCATTTTACAAGTCCACTAGGAACCCCAACTAGGGTTGTAGACTATTATTAGAAAAATGGCTATGACTTTCTCCAAACTTAATGAAAAACCACCAAACTAGTTGCAAATGAAATGTGTTTCATTCCTCTACAAGATACAATCATGTGCAGGTCATAAAAATTCCGTATAGATCATACAAAATCAAAAGAATAGTAAAAAACGTGATAAAACTTAGAAAATTATGTTATTCATTCATCAAAATCTCCAATACAATTTCTCCAACCCCTTCAATAAATTTGGAAATACATATTAATACTGTTTAAAACCATCTTCACCTATCTAACCAACTCCAACCAACCATTTTGTACCATTACACAAATATGACAACTTTTACAATTTTGCCTTGACAACTTTTATTTACAAAATGACCATTTTTAGCAACTTTTGTAATTATTTACCAAATGAATGATAACTTCCCAAAAACGGATCAAGATGACCCTAAATGGTCATAAAAGGCCTTATAAGACTCCAAAACACCTAAAAAACCTAAAATGAAAAAATGAAAAAAATGTCTACTTATGAGGCTTATGGTGCCCCTGCACCAAAATGGAAAGGAACAATTAAAGCATGTATCACATCAATAAACACAGGAACACCAGATTTACATGGAAAACCCTTGAAAGGGAAAAGACACAACAAGGATTATCTCACATATTATAACCAATTACAATGGATTTATAGAATGGTGGACTCACTATCTAGAAAGAATGGCTCACTGCCAGAGGCTCATTTCCAAGGACCCACTGCCTAGAATAGAAAGAGATAGAAGAAAGGGTGGATCATTGCTAAGGAAGAACATCTAATAATGTATTTGCAACATTTTGGAGGCACAGTTCCAATTAAGCTCAAAAAACTAACTTTACACACTTCATACTTCACCACTATCACCTTTCACACTTCACACTACATCAGATCTCAGTACACACTCTTAATTACATCCAATACACTTTATCACATAATGAATTAACCTTGTATGTATGCTAATTCCAGCCAAAACATCAATTAGGTCAACCTAATTAGATCAAATGTGCAACACAATAACATGTTGGCACAAAACTCCAACACATAGGCTTGTGGGGGGAACAAAATGTGTACCACACCAAAATAGGTCAATGTGACCTATAATCCCTCTCATGATTCCACTTTATATAAAATTCAACTCTACACGACCCCAAAACCTTCAAGTCAGAACTGATGGTGAAGCAACAACTGAATGAACTAATTATTCATTCACAACTTGATACGCAAACCACCAAATCACTTGCCACTTGGTAGTGCACACACATTTGACACCTTCCAACACTTCCTCAAAACTACACAACATAATATTCATCCACAATGGAATGTGGAACATTCCAACATGCACTCTTCACCTATAACACCGCCATTACTAATCTTGATACACTATCAACAATATCTTCAACTACATAAGACATCAAACCCAAAAACTTTGGATTTAGACATGTCCAACACATACCATGAACACCTCAAAACTACATGACAAGATTTTTCATAGTGAAGCAATGCAGACCAAAAAAATATTCCTTTGATCACTAAATATGCACACTAGGACTTAGTCAATTCTCCAAAACACTTGGTCTTTTCCATACCAACACTTTTTCATTTCTGCAATGGGTTACCATCTATACACCATCATGCTCATGTTGCCAATAGAAAGATCATACAAGAAAAAAATCCCATAGGACCACCCTTGTTGAATGACTACAATCCATTGTCTCTCATGTAGAATCATTGAGTGGGAAAATAAACCAGAGGGAACAACATAAATAATTTTACTCAAACAATTTATCATATGAACAAATTAAAGAAAAAATTATGAAATCCAACTTGTGTGCACTCTTCACCAACCCATGAACCAATCAAACCTTATGTGTTGCATGCAAGAGGTTCCCTATCCATTAGTACCACCACCAAGGGATAAAGAATTTTTTTGGGATAGATGGTGGATAGTTTTGACCATCCTCGATGCAATAACTATGAGGTACCACAATACTTTTTGAGGAAACTCTATTGTGAGTTTTTCCTCAATCAGATCCCAAATTAATTTGACATGTGGGAGTTCCAAGGTAGAGGTGGGGGCTCCACACAAGATAGAGTGGGGGCACAATGTGACCCAAACAAAACATCGAGACCACTAGCTAGACCAAAGTTAGATCATGTGACTATCCATAACATTGTGAAAGAGGGTGTTGAGGTGGAGACCTTAGAGTCCATTAACTTGCTCACTCATATCCTTATATACAACATACTAGGCCTCTAGTACAAGGTGATGTAGGCATTGCTCAAAGGACCTAGACCAAATGACGAGGACTTTAAAAAGCCTCCTACACTTTGGGCTCTACAAGACCCGGGAGGGTGATCCCTTAATGTGTTTACAACCTCTGCACCAATATCATAAAAAACATTAACACATAACAGATAATCCCATTGAATAGCTCAACACAATAGGATAATATCGAATAAAATTTGTTGTTCACCGATAATATCAACTATGTGGAGCATGAGATAACTACAACACAATCCATAGTAAAATATAGTCATTAATTTGCAATTTGTAGCAAGCTCTAGGCAAAGACAAACAATTATTGAACTACAAAAATAAGTACAACTTAGATCAATGTCATATATCCATTGCAGGAGTCAAATTCATAAGCATATAAAGGTTTATTAAAAATTTAATACATAACATATAAGATCCCTGACAATATTGCATTACAATTTCATCAGTAAGCATTCTCAACCAACACTACTTATCAAATCCTTATACAGAACATATCGGCCTATAATCCCATTCAAGCATTTTAATTAATTCCTTGAATTAAAGCTAAAATAAGGATTATACACACCACAACAGTGAGATGAATGAAACAACCCTTAGTCATCTTATTCAAAATTCGGATATGCATGTATAGTGGAGAGACATGAGTTTGAATTTATCGTTTCAACCTAAATGCTAGTACTGTTATACAACATTAAATCCCCATGAATTCAAAACCGATTACAGAATAACTTAGAAACTAAATTGTATTTCTCTCTAAAACCATCAGACTTTACAATTTTGTTATGCCTTGCATGACCACCCCATTTTGTTCTGGAACAAAATAGGTCCCCCCTCTTTTCTTTTGTCTTCTTTCCCTTTTAGTTGTCTGTTTTGATCTTTGGAATTCTTTTGCTTTCCTCCTAATTTTGACTTTTGATCTGTCTGATTTAATTCTAGTTTTGTCTCAATTTGAGTTGGTTTTCTTCTTGCTGAAAATTGAATGAAATAATCGTAAGAAACAAAATAGTTTATTTTAATATGCTTTGGGGACTAATGGGATCATTTTTTTTGCAGGATTAAATCCTACACTTGATGATATTTTCCAAGGGAGCTTAGTTGGAATGAATTCCTCAGTCCAATTGGTCATAATTTTCCTTGAAGAAGAAAGTCGTCAAGACCTTGCAGATGTCTTGCCGACTACCAGTGCATTCTGTCGATATGTGTCTATGTTCCCTATCGGCAAGACCCTAGAGATGTCACAGCGATCAGGATTCGTATGCAGTTTCCTACCGACAACACATCAACCATCATCCTGGCAATTGAGGAATTCCCATCGGCGAGAGAAACCATCATCGAAATGAGGTCATGGTGAGATTTTCATGTCTTACTGATCGCCTCATGAGTGAACGCTTCAGCGAAACAAATGGTATTTGGCATGTGGTCTCGGTGACTTTCCAAGTGTCTCACCGACCGGCGACACAAGTGGAGAGAAGGAAAGCATATCGGTATGACCACAAGAGCGGTCTTGGCAACAACAAAATTTGGAAAAAGGGGGCTTCAGTCGGTATAATGTCTTATTGACCGAACGAAGTCCCACTGATGGAGGAGGGTCCCACCTAAGAATCTGAGTCTTGGCAATAATTTTGCCTTCGGCAGGAGGTTTGGCCTATTGGCATGGGTCTCGCCGAAGGGAGTTGCATTCGGCGAAGGATAAAACCTTCGGCATAATGTCTGGCTAAAGAAGTGAGGTCACAGCGATAAAAGCGGCATCGACGTAGTGATCTGGGATCGCTATGAGGTCTCAGCAACTAGGTGATGTCTTCCCAAAATGATAGGAGATCACCAAAAGATAACGCTCTCGGTGAGAAGTCTCACCTACATGAGGAGGTCACGCCGAAAAGGCTGAGCTCGGGGAAACTGAATGAACTCAGGGAGACTCTGAACAAATGGAACAGGTTCGATAAAAATTCTTGCCAACTTTATGATGTATCCCTGACATAAATAAATGGGCTCGCCGACAGAACGAGAACTTCGCCAGGTGGTCTTATCGATATGCTAAAGTCTTGCCAATAGCAGTGGGTTCACAAATGAAAAAGAGATATCGGTATAACCAAGGGGAGCTCGCCATGACCTTGTGTCGATTAAAAAGTCTGGCCGAAAGGAAAATGAACTCAGAGCCAGAGAGAGGGATATCATCACTGTGATGTCCTACCGACAAGCAGCTATCCTATCGATGTTCTTTTGAGCTTGATATGACTCTCACGGCTCGCCGAAATGTCTCACCGACTACCCCATGCTACCTCGATGACAACTGCATAATGGTGAAATCATATCAGGTCTCACCGACATACAATGTTGATTGGAATACCTTTTGACTGCCTGAAAAGCTCGCATGGCGTATGCTTGACCAATCAGAGGAAGCCAAAAGAGTGATTCATTGGTCGCTTTGACCAATTGACTATTGTTGGGAAAGAAGGCCAATAGAATGCAAATCAGATGGACTCTTTCTAAGAACTGATGACAATGGATCAACTCGAGCGATGGCATTCGGATCTGCAAGGAGGCTCGACAGTGCTTCTAGAAGATGGTCAATGAACAGTGAAGTCTAGAATAGAAAGGGAGCCGAAGGAAAGAAGAAACTGTGACTCAGAGGGACAGCTGTGGCGACTACTGGGAAGGAGGTAGGTCAATATTAATGAAGATATTCTAAGCATTCAAGGCGACCCCAACAGAGTTTGAAGGTGGACACAAAGATAGGAAATTAAATTCTGCAGCTACAAAAGGATCCAAAGGCTTCTCCTGGGGATAGAAATCCTCCATCAGTGTGGATAGTAGGGCTTCTCCTTGAATGCAACTTTAACCCTCCTCAGAAAGATCTAAGAGCCAACCCTCTTGCAGTTAGGAGATATTTTGTAAACCCTAATGCAGGGATAGCACATTTTTATTAGTGCATTCTATATATATGGCATTCTGGCCTCTTTAAAAAGGTTAGACGGTGAAGAAGAGAAGTTAGAACTTTTAGAGAATTTCTAAGGTTTGACAGTTAGGAGAAAGTCTAGGAATTAGTAAGTTAACAGAAGGAGATAGAGTTGCCTCTTGATTCTTTGTAATAGGAGCTTCTTCTATCTTCTTGGTTAGGATTTAGATTTAGATTTAGAATAGACTAATGTACCTTTCAGTTTCTTTAGTGTAAATGGAAACAATTTGAAATTGCAAATTATCTCTACACTGGTGATTGTGCCAGCTTTGTAAATGTTGCTTATCTGTTTCACCAACAGTAGAAGCAACCAGATTAAAATCTATTTCATGTTGTGTTTCAGAATGGTGTTTGTTTTGAGTTAATTATTTGATTTGTGAAGTCTTCAAGGAATGAAAAGTTATTTTATGTTTTGTTTAAATAGATAAATTGCAATCTGCTATCAAATTAGCACTGGGAATGAATATAACTGTGTGTATCACAAGTTCATCTCGTTCCTTAGTTTTAGTTTACAATTCCTTGAAGGCAACAGGTCTGGTTAATTCAAATGAAGTATCATTCTTTTCTGCCCCAAAGCCCTGACTTATCTTTTTTATGTTTCTTTGAAAACCCCAGTTAGAATAGGTTTTATTTCATGCTTGATCTTAGAACAATCCAGAAGCTCAACACTAGCAGGCCCCTTGAACATTACTGTTACATTGACCAATTGAGCAACATCAGCACAGTTGAGAACCAACTACATAGACCTTGGGAGCTAAGATATCCAGGTGATCATATTTCTCTTTCAAGAGAAACAGAGTAGCAATATTCTGTTTGCATGTTGTTGTGCCAAAAGCACCGTCAACAAGAACTGGTGCTAGAAGGAGGGCCTAAATAGGAAAACTTGATAAAGATAGGTTTTCCTCTCTAGAAAGGTCCCATAGAGTGCTTCGATCACCTAAAAATCCATCACCCTTGATAGAAATTAAGACCCCAACAAGACACAAGGTTCGCAAAACTGGGGCAACTATCATACCGCCCTTGTCAGCTCCACTCAATCCACCAGGCTTTTCACCAATACCCCAGTGGATACCTATCAATCCACCATCACGTCCATCTCAATTGTCATCACAGCTAATTCAACCCATACAACAGCTGGCTCAACCACAGCCACCACCACCAATGGCATTCTTTCAGAATAATCCTTCTCCATTAGGGACTATTCCTGGAGCTTTTCATGACCTACCAAAGAACCCTGAGAAATTTTGTCCTAACTACATTCATGGTGAATCTAGGAGTGTTGAAGAATACATACAAGCTTTCAAGGATGCTTGTACTAGAGCTCAAATAGCCCACCATTATGTAGTTTGTAGGTTGTTCCCGTATTCCTTAGGGGACATGGCGTACAACTGGTACCTTAACCTTCCTCAAGGTTCTATTCTGACCTAGACACATTTGGAAAATGCCTTCATCAATCAGTTTAGGGTTTATGTCGATCCAACTCTTTTATACCATCAATTCACTACCTTCAAAAAGGAACCAGGTGAACCCTTTCCTTTATTTAATACCAGGTTCCAACGAATGTATAGGAGATTGCAAGATCCCTATTTAGTCACTGAGGATAGTGCCATTCAAACTTACTTTAGGGTTATAGACCCCTTGCTTGGTTTTTTCTTGCAAAGGACCTATCAACCAGCTGAGATTGATTCTCTATCCAAAGTCTATCACCTAGCTATCAAGCTGCAACAACAAATCAGTTTTCAACAAGGAGGCCTAGGAGGAGGTTTCCCTTCAATAGGATATTAGATGCATAGCCCAACTCCTCTATTCAATACTATCCCAGGAATGTCTCCTTCCCACTATGGGCCTATATCTGAATTACAAACTTAGCCTCTTGTCCCATTCTTTGCTACCGGAACTTCTGATCTTTTTCAACAAACATAGCTTCCTCAAAGTTCCCATGGTCATCATAACCAAATTGGAACACCAAATCACAGTGGTCAGCCACCTGCTATTAAGAATGTGGAAACTGAGAAGACAGTTCAGCTTATAAATGAGGTAGAAACCTTGAAGAAAACACTGTCTCAAGTTACAAATGACATGGCTCAACTTCAGTTGAACCCTTCCCAAAACCAGGGTAACTACCCTAGTCAAAGCAGCAACAATTAGGATAACTATCAGAACAATAACAATTACAACCAAAGGGGCTACCAGGGCCAAAATCCTTCTAATCAAGGCTATCATAATTAGAATAGGGGGTATAATCAAAGGCCAAACAACAACAGACAATGGAATACAGGGCCCAATAATAGGGGAGTCTCTCATAACTATCTAGAAAATGAGGAGAGAACACACACTGCAAGCGTGGCTGACCTCAACTTCATGACCAATTGGTGTAGACTGCACAATACTGCAACCCATTCTGAGATAAACTACCCTTAGATGGAGAAAGTTGTCAAGATGGCACATGAAGATGCCCATACATTCCAGGGGAATTCAAACAAAGGAGGTGATTTAATGGATACTGCAATGGCTTATGACCTCTTTGAAGAGGAACCATCATTCCCAAGGCAAGAGGAGAATGAACCAGAGGAAGATTCATATGCTGCCCAAGCCTTTCAAGCCAAAGGAGGACACTTCTTGCGAAATCAGAACAAGGGCCCATTCACTACATCAGCACCCCCTAATCACATGGTGCCTCCAAATCAAGGTGTTGATAATAATCCTCCTCCACCAAAAGGCCTGCCTAACTTCCATAATAAGGGTAACTCCTCTGCCATTTTCAAAAGTAATCCAAGTTATAATATGGAATTTGATGTTGTTTCTGAGATGCAGAGACAAAAAACTTCTTGGTCATTCTTTGACATCTTAAAGTGGTGCCCTACCCAAAGGGAGATAGTGATGAAAGCTCTGGAGCAAGCTGATAGATCAAAAGGAAAAATGCAAAGTTTCACCTACTGCAAATATGAACGCAGCCCTGTACAGAAATAAGGTAGGTACCCCATCATTTCTCCTGAGTTTAAGAATTTGTGGGAAGAATCTACATAATTGTTTGTTAGATTCAGGGGCTTCAGGAAATGTCATGCCATTTTCTATATGTAAGAAGTTAGGATTGGACCCTATTCAAACCAACAAGAAGGTTATCCAACTTGACAAGATAGAGGTCAATGTAGTGGGGGAATTAAGAAACGTACACGTCGAAGTAGGATCAGACCCTAGGATTCAAACCAATATAGATGTCCAAGTGGCAGACATCCCAGAGACTTATGGTATGTTACTGAGCAAATATTTGATGAAAATTCTAGGGGGATATCTTTCCCTTGATTTTTCACATATGTGGCTACCTTGGAGAGGGATCCCAACTCAGATTAGGATTGAAAGTGAGCCATGCCTCAAGCATATCATCATAGAATATGATTTCCCCAATGAGGTAGCCTATTTTGAAACTGGGATAGGTGTTTATAAAAGAGAAGAAATTTTAACCTTTTCTGTTCTTGATCCTAAAGAACTACCCATACAAAAGTCCCCTGATCTTATGATTGATGAAAATCAGCACGCACTAATCATCAAGCTGCAACAAGATCAACTGGTTTTGGGAGAAGATGTAGATCTGCAAAGTCTCCTGCTTCCTGATTAGTGCAGGGTACACTACCAAAATCATTCTGAATTGACTTGTCAACCCTACATTGACATTTTGAATCATGTTTTCCCAACAGAGGAAGATAGCACAAGCCACCCTGAGACCATTGCAGACCACTTCTCATTTGAAGCCAAGGAAGCAACGATGCTAACCAGGGATAGGACACTTCCAAAAGAAATTCCTTCCCAAATTGAACTAGCCTCAGTTACATGTCTTAACCAGCATACTCATGTGGGACAACTCCAAGGCTTGTTTGACACCCCTGCACTCGCGGATATATCAAAATCCAAGGGGTCAGGTAAAGAAACAAGTGACTATCAGAAGGATAGCCACAGGTCAGATGGTATAACTAAGCAGGAATTGGAGAGTGTATCTAAAGAATGCACAGAGCATCCTTTCCCCATACCTGATGCAAAAGATCACACAGCCCCAATTGTCACTCATCTAGATCAAACACCGATAACAACTTCAAAAGAATCAATTCCAACCCCCGATCAACTCTGGACCCTCATGTTTGATGGATCCAAATCTAATACAGGCAGTGGTGTTAGAATTGTACTAACCAGCCCCAAAGGAAAAACTTTATTTGCTTCTTATAGGTTGCAATTCGGCTGTATTAACAATGTAGCAGAGTATGAAGCTCTGGCACGAGGACTGATGTTTGCACACAAGAAGAAAGTTACAGCCTTGATGGTTAAGGGAGATTTAGAAATTGTTATCAAGCAAGTGTGCAGTCAATATACATGTCATAATAGAAGGCTGACAGCTTACAAAAATCAGGTATGGAACCTGATTGAGGACTTTTATGCCTTTGGGAT
>VDFB02353493.1:366279466-366458306 GCA_007258455.2 Sequoia sempervirens | reverse complement strand
ACGCGGATGTATCATCAAAATTACTGGGTGTCTGATGCAGGAGCATCCAGTGGTGTAAGGGCAATCTTGCATCACCCAAAAATAGTTAAATTTCAAGTTTCTCAGTTTTTAGATGTTTTTACATTTTTGGATACCATTTTTGTCATAATGAAATTCCCAATTGATGGTTTTTATTTTCTATTCTTTGGTTGAAAGATATTACAGTTTTAGTTTCCCAGATTTGCACCTGAAAATCTTCTGAGTGGGATTTGAGGCACTTAGAGCTCCTGGATCGGCCCCGAAACTTGCTGAAACTGGTGTAGCAAATTTTGAGTGCGTTCTTGACTTCGAGACCTTTCCAACGGTTCAAACGGTTCGCGAATCGGAGTCCCGGATCAAAAGTGATGGCCCTGGGAAGTTGGCGCACTTTGTAGAAGATACCATTACAAATGCTCTTTTGAAATTTGAACTTTATGTTGTAAATTTTCGGTGCCAAACCACCTAAACTCAATTTGAATGTTGTTTTGGCTCCAAACTAATGAGGAGCTCTATTTATGGGCGGGTTTTCTAATTTTGGGTAACTTTTTGGGGACAAGCTCGCATATTGTGAAAGGGTTATTCTATAGCTTTCTGTAGCTTGCATGTGTTGTAGAACTTGGGGATTTGAGATCCTCTGCATGTAAGAAGCTCCATTTTCTGAATAATAAAATTATTCTCTTGTTTGTGGGTTATTTTCTGTGTCTCGGGTTGCACCCTCATCAACATTGATTGTTGTGTTTTTTTTATGTCAACACTAATGGTTGTCATTGATGGAGATTGTTAGCACCTGAGTAATATGTTGTTAGTTCTTGGCATATTTTGTTTGGGCTAACATTGAAGAGAAGAGTTGAAGAAGTTCATGGTTGGATGTCATTCCTTATCAGAGAAGAGAAGAGTTGAAGAAGTTCATGGTTGGATGGCATGTCTTATAAAAGAAGAGAAGTGTTGAAGAAGTTCATGATTAGATTTCATGTTGTGTTAAGGAAATGTTGTTGATAATAATATATAATTCATTATTACTATTAGTTGATTTCATGATAATATATTAAGATGAGGATTAGAAGCATGAATAATATTGGAGAGGTGTTGTTGAAGGTCTACAGTCTATCTCATGCTCTCTCCTAATGTTCTTGATAATATTTGTGTTGCTAAAAGGAAGTTCTAGTCTCTGCAAGTTGCTCAAATGTTTCTGGTTCAGGAAGTTGCATTGAAGTTTATCTGGGAGAATGCTCCACATTCCTCCACTATTGTAGTTATAGTCTTGCAGTTTGGTATTCAATGTTAGTGCTTTGTGTACATTGCACTCCTATTTTTTCAAGTCACCTATGTTGTCAAGAAGGTTCTTGTGAATTGCAATAGGTTGGCAGTTTTTTGGTTGTCTAGACTCATCCTAGAAATGCTTTACATTCCTCTGCATTGTCTCTACTCCCACAGCTTGGTGAATATATTCACAACATATGTGCAATGCCTTAGCTCCAATATCATAAGCTAAAGTGGTCTAAAAGTTGTTCTATAAATGTTACATCATTCAATTATGTATTCTATGTTTCCTAAACAAAGTTTTATGTACCTGTTTGGTTTGTTGTGGCTATTTATGGCATGACAATATGAAAGAAGTGTACATGGATGTAATTTTGGATGTTCAAGGAACATCCCTATGTGAACTGCATGTTGCTAAGTGGCCTCTTTGATGTTGCATTATATCTTGAGTTGGATTTCTAGGTGTAAGAGAGGGGGACCAACCACGTCAAGGCTCTAGGTCATGGAGAGTCGAGAGTGGAAATCTGCCCTAACTTACCTTACTCTAATGGAAGTCTTGGGGTGAGGATCAAGAATGAAGAGCACTATACATCACTTCTATCACTCTACAGACCCGAATCTCAAGTTTGGGCTAGGCGAGTTGGTTTTTGGAGTCAATACTCCACCTCAGACAACTCTTTTTCTGAGGATGATAGCGTTACGTGCTGGCATCTCTTGGGTGCATTAACGTCCGTACAACCAAAAAATACTAAGTATAGTAGAAAATATCAAAAGACCTACTCACAACCTAGCTAGTGGATCGTTCAATGAAAAATATATATAAGAAAGTACAGAAAGTAAAGACGAAGATGATGAAACAAGTAAATAAGAGCTAGGGTGACAAAAATAATCTCATAGAAGTGCCAATTCACCAGCTAGCCCACGCATACATTCACCTACACACAAGAAAGAGGGAAAATTGTTGGTGTTGTATAGGGGCTTGCCTCAGTCAGACCTCTACTTTGGTGTTTCCACCTCCACAGACAACTAGAAAGCAACAGAGTGGAATATGCGATAAAGGAAAGAAAATAAAGCAATGAATGCTACAAAACAATACAATGCTACTCTATCAAATCACAAAGGAGAGGAGTGAAACATTACCACCTCCACCCAAAAGATCACTAGCCAATGGAGGAGAATGCAAGGTATAGACTTGGAAAAGTCACCACAACTACAGCAGTGATGATAGGAGGTCTAGCAAGACTCCATGCCCACACTTCTATGGCTTGCCTCACACTTGCAATGTGGAGTTGATGGAGCTTCAAAGCTACTACAATGCTCACAATGGGAGTGAAGAAATTTTCTTGAGAGTAGAATGTTGCTTGAGAGTGGAGTGTGAAGAAATTTCTTGAAGAATGAAGTGACTGAATGTGTAGATGATCCAAGAGAGTGAAATGAAGTGAGAATGAATGCTTTTGAAGGTGGGATGGGAAGAATATGCCATTTTAAAGGTCATTTGGTTGAAGAGGGATGTTACTATTCAACCCCAATCAGGTGTGTAATGCCTCTGCTAGCTTCAGACACAAGAATCCGTTAGGACGACAGTGTGCCACACAGATGTTCACATGTTGTGCTTACGTCTTCAACAAATATTCTCTCACTGACACATAGGACTGATGCCAAGTGGATGGAAGGAAAGTGGGTGATGTGGAATTTTTCCTTCAGATCTGATTTTCTAAGGTGAGGGTATGTGAAAATGGGACTTTCCCAAGGGGTGCAAATTCATGCCTATACATTTTTCCCTCACTATAGTGAGCATAAGTATCGATGAGTGTTTGATAAAGTAGATCGAAGAGTTAGTAAGGTTATAAATGTATACTTGAACTGTTGAGGAAGCAAGCTACAATCCCTTGAACTCAAAATCTCAGGGCAAGCAAAGGACTCCACAGGTACTCTCCCTAAGGATTTTTCAACAAAAGGACTCCATAGCTTTGTAGGACTATGAAGTTGCACAAAGTACACCGAAGGACCTCAGACCAATAATGGGCAAATCCCGCAAGATGAAAGTGTATCACATGCCCGCAAACTTGCAAAAAGGAAGCCTCCAAGTTCTCCCTCATGAAGGAATCCCAATGAAGTAAGCGCCTTACAGGCCCCCAGACCTACAAGAAGGAAACCCCCAAGTTTTCTCTCATGAAGGAATCCCAATGTAAGGGGACTCCATAGAGTTAGACTGGAAAGCAGCTTTATAGGTGCACCTACAAAGTGACATGTTAATCTGTAGATAAAACATGACAGAAAATAAAGCAACCACATAGGAAAATAAGAGAATAGTTATGCAGACCATTGACAAGTTGAAAGTATTTCAAAGGTGTCCCTCAGAAACCCTTCAAAAGAAGAAGGGTCCACTCAAGGGATGCACTATTTGAAAGTGTAAAAGAGACATTTTTTCTCAAATCAATTCATCATTAAGGAATCCTTTCAAAAGATGTTCACTTCATCAAGGAATTCGAAAGGAAGAAGATAGCCCCTCGTGAGGGGAAGGTCAAGGCTTCTCCCATAGGAAAAAGTTGCTCCCACCTCAGAGGAAAGTTCTCAAGTTCAAGATTTCTTTGTGAACCAATGATGAAATAAACATGTTCTGTTAGGGGTCCAAGTCAAGAAAGCAATTTTTGAAAAAAGGTTTGCAAGGATTTTCAAGAAAAGATTCATCGGCAACGAATATTTTTTCTGAAAATCAAAGTATCATAGATATGATGTTGTCATGCATGTGAGGGACAACTCAAGAGAAGAAGAGAGAGATAAAAAAAGAGCGAAAGGGAAAAAACAACATAACGAACAAGAGACATAGGGGTGATATGATATTTTGGGGTCAGAGCTAGTCATATATGTATAAGTATAATAGTAGTATATAAATGAACTATCATCAACCCCATACTATATCAGACCATGTGAAGAATGCATGAGAAAACAAAGTAAAAATAAAAAACTGGGTCAACATGGAAGGGAATCCTAAATGCCCCTAACACTTTGCATCTTCCCCAATTTTCCAGAAGTCAAAGCACATAATAGAGGAAGGTTTACGACACAAAATCACTCCTATATCCAAGTACCAACAAGGGTGACAAGGCTCATCCAAGAACACATAGCACAAGGATGAGGGAACACATTACAACAAACACACACACCTATTCTAAAGATAAAGAAGAGGCCTCCCCTTAACACTCATTGACCAAGAGGTTGTCTTCTTCCCAATCTAGATCATTATAAGGGGAAGGAGGACGAGCCTGCAATGGTGGAATATTAAGGGGAGGAGCTTCCAACCCTGTTTCAATAAGGGCTATGGAAGAATCCCCCGCAAGGTCTTCTCTACTCAGTTCTTGTGGAGCTATGGTCAACGATTTTGCAAAGATTGCTGACAAGGCTGAAACTTCATCTAGAGAGTTGAACATGCACTTTACAAGAGTTCCATGTCGTACCTCAATAGATAGAGAGGACAGTGCCTGAGATTCACCACTTGGCTCACTGAACAACTTGGGAGCAGTAACAAACTCAAGGGAAGCTAGGACTTTTTTTGTCACCAAAATAGAACAAGCTAGTACAAGAGCACCCTTTGGAGAAGGTGGGATCCTCTTATGCCCTCCATTGATCGAAGGGGAATCCTCTACATTTAGCTTCATTGGGGGATGTGAACTCCCCACATACGAGGCAACAGACATAGAGGAGGAGGAGAAAACTGTGACAGACACCACCAAGGTATTCAACTTGTCCATGGGTTTTGGGAATGGTGAGATGTCTGAAAGGGACATCAAAGGGGGTGGCTTGATTGAAGGAGTGATAAACACTTGCACCTTTTTAGGGTTAGATGCATTCACACTCATAGGAGCTAGAAGCAAGACCAAGGTTGGTTGAACAAAAGTAGAGGGGAAGAAAGAGGAGGACATAGCAGGAGGCCCTAAAGTAGGTGTGGTCATCTCCTCTTCCTTCTTTTGCAAAGTGGCCTGCTTAGCTGTCAAAGTCTTTCACTGACACTTGCACTCATGTGCAAGGTGGTTTCTATGAATCTTTGAGCTAGAGGCCGGGAGCTATGAAGGGACAAAAGGATCCTACTCAACCATAGGGGTGTCCATCATAGCCATCTTTAGTGGAGAGACATACTCCTGAATGGGATTAGGAGGAAGCGATTGAGAAACAACGAGGGGAGTTGGCTATAGTTCCTCAGTGACGAGCCTCTTCCCATTCACTGCTTTAGGAGCAAGAGCGGTGGGAGGCTTTTGACATCGAGAAATAGAGGATTTCCCTTAGGGACCCTTCCTTCTACCATATAAGTAGGGCCAAAGTCTAGGAGGTGTAGTGGGAAGATCAGATATTTGAATCTTGGGTTTTTGCAAAGTCGGTATCATTGGAATCCTTAGGTAAAAACTGGGAGTATTCATCCAAAACTTTTCTTAAGAAAGAGGAGTAGAAGAAGCACCCTGAGGATGAGTAGGCTTCTCCTTTCCCTTTTGAGAAGAGGGGGTAGCTTGTTGCTACACTATTGGAAGGGTCAAGTTTGGTTGTCCTTTTCCCTCGGTTTTATACTTTATGTAGTTTTTGTAATGTAGGTCCCTTCTTTGGGGAAGCAGACCAATCGGGGTAGGAAAAAAATGATCTAATGAATAGCCCCCATGGGACACCAACGGTTGGTATCGAGTTTCATGCACCAAATGCACAACACCTTTATGGGAGAATTTCAAACACTTATGAATGACGGAAGTGATTTTGTTCATGGAAGGTAGCTAACATATGCCTAACTTCCTTCTAAACAAATCCAATTTTGGAATAACATCAAAGCTTGAGTCTACAACCCTAGGTCCAACTAGAACGGAAAAAATTATTGAGCCATATGGCTTGAGAGAAAAGCCACCATGTGTATGAATGGTATACCTTGTTTCTTTGTACTCCTTCCTCTGTAATGAATTCAGCCACAACATCTCCTCAGTGATGACATTCACTCAGCTCGCATGGTCAACTAAGACCCCTATCACAATGTTCCCATTGAGACAAGTGGGAATGTAGAGTGGAGAGGGCTTGTTGTTCAAGGGCATATCCTATGAGGTGAATATCATTTCAGGCAATCTGGTTGCAAGCTACGTGCAAGGAGTAATTGTGACCATGTTAATGTATGCCTTAGGCTAAGTGGAAGAGTCAGAGGGATCAATAATTAAGTTAGTAGAATGCGACAGAAATGGGTCCATGTATATATGCAACTCAATATTTTCTTTCACCACCAATTTTTTTGCATTTTTTTTTACTCCCATTGAGACAAATAGTAATGTCCTCGATGCGGTCTTGTATCTTGTGATGCAGGTGCATATAGCATTTGGTACCATGTTCATTGACTCGATGGCACTAACAGAAGGAATTTGAATTGTACCAATTAGGGGAAGGTTCCTTGAGGGATCCAGGGTTCTCCAAGGTAATGATCTTATCCTTCAACAACTTCTGCAAGATGGAAGAATAAGGTTCTGCTAACTTTTTGAACTTTTTGTTGTGTCTGAGGTCGTTATCATTTGTTGCGGCTAATCCATTCACAACAACCTTTCCTTTTCCTAAGATCGATATGATGGATTTTCATTTTGAATGGGAGCACGAGGAATATCCCTTGAACTGAACTACCATTTGTTGGTATTCTCATAATGCTGCACACAGATGCATGAAGGAAGGGTATTTCATAAGGGAAAACTTTTCCTACCAAAGTCTCTATGGGTTTGCTATGAACACCTTTTGCACGTTAGAATCAGGTAGTGGGTATGAGATCTGTGAAAAGAGTGCTTGATATCACGCTATAAAATTAGTGATCTTCTCATTATCCCCTTGGTTACATCGGACTAGATCTGAAAAGGTCATCTTCGGTCTGATGCTGGCTTGGAATTTTTAGAGAAATTGATTTACAAGTTGATCAAATGAGATAATAGAATTGTCGGATAAGGAACAGTACCACTTGAGTGTTGTATCCTTAAGAGATCAATGGAATTTCTTTTCTATTGACACATTGTGATGGAAGTCTATACACATGGCATTAAAGGTAGGCACATGTGTGTGGGTCCCCTTTTCTGCTATATTTCTCAAATTTGGGAATCTCCATTCATTTTGGGAAGGGAGTACTTAGGATTGTTACCGATAATGGGTTATGTTAGAAGAAGGGTTGAAAGATAGGATAGGGCGAGGCTTGGGAAAGACTCGCCAGCTGGTTTTGCATACGACCCATATTCTGAAGAAGGGCATTCAAAATAGGGTCAGTCGATGACAAAGGACCAGTGGAGCCTCCAGAACCACCACCACCAGCACCACCTTCGGAACCACCTCTGAAGCCACCATTGTGACCACTGCCAAAACCACCACAATTGGTAGGGACCCCATTGGAGCTGCCTCCACTACCGAAGCCACCTCCATGACCTCCTCTAGAACCACCTCTGTCAACACCACCTCCGCTACCAAAGATGCCACCATTCATTCCACTAGAGCCTCCACCACCAGGGGTAGTAGGAGGAGTGAAATTGAATCCAAGGGGTGTTTTACTCACTTTGATAGTGGGGGGCTTCTGAGAAGCAACAGAGCTACTAATCCAGGGCCCCAATTACGCCATGCAGACGAACATAGTGGGCATTGATACACGTATTTTTCTTTCATAGGCATTGATCACTTCTCCTCGGGTGGTACCCAATCTAGGCCTATACGAAGGGGCATAAGCTTTAGTTAGATTGGAAAGGCCGTGTAGAAATTCTATGCCTATCAAATCTATCCCTAACAACTATCTCACCTCTCTTGCAAGCCTAGCGACTCTTTCCATGTTTAGTGCCTTCTCTAGATGGTTTACAAGGTTTAGTAATCTATTGTCTAATTCCATAATATTTTCCACAGGAACATGCACAACATCATCCTCATCTACGGACAAAGGAGTAGGGGATGGTGGAGGAGTAGGGACACAAGTGGTCTCTTCCATGAAACCCATCTCCTCAACATAATTTGTGGGGAAAATAATGGTAAATTCATTAGTTAAACCAGTGGGAAAATTGGAGGTGAAACTAGGAGTGACATTTGTCTTAACTATTGGTATGTGTTGCACACTTCTCCTAACAACATACTCAGAAGTCATGGACTGGTTTGTGATGCTCATAAACCTTTACAACACTCAGGGCTACAACAATTACAAGGTACATGAGAAAAGTATCAACACAGACAAATGGGCAAATGCTCTTCACGTCAGGTTCACCAAAATGTAAGAGAGGGGGACCAACCACGTCAAGGCTCTAGGTCACAGAGAGCCAAGAGCAGAAGTCTACCCTAACTTACCTCACTCTAATGGAATTCTTGGGGTTAGGATCAAGAATGAAGAGCACTATACAACACTTTTGTCACTCTACAAACTCGAATCTTAGGTTTGGGCTAGGCAAGCTAGTTTTCAGAGCCAATACTGCACCTCAAACAACTTTTTGTTCAAGGATGACAGTGCAGTTATGGGATGACAGGATGACATGCTAGTGTCTCTCGAGCGCATTGGCGTCTATATGGCTAGAAAACACTAAGTACAACAAAAACTACCAAAAGACCTACTGATAGCCTAGCTAGTGGATTGAGACAAAAAAATAATATAAGAAAGTATAGAAAGTAAAGATAAAGATGATGAAACAAGTAAATAAGAGCTAGGGTGATGAAAATAATCTCACAAAAGCACCAACTCGCTAGCGAGCTCCACACATACATTCACCTACACACAAGAAAGAGGGAAAATTGTTGGGGCTATTTAGGGGCCTGCCTCAGCTACACCCCCGCTTTAGTGTTTCCACCTCCACAAATAACTAGAAATCAACAAAGTAGAATATGCAATAAAGGAAAGAAAAGAAAGCCATGAACACTACAAAACAATACAATGCTACTCTCTCAAATTACAAAGGAGAGGAGTGAAATGTTACCACCTCCACCCAAAAGCTCACTAGCCAATGGAGGATAATGCAAGGTATGGACTTGGAAAAGTCAGGTCATAGCCACAACAGTGATGAAGGGAGGTCTCTCAAGACTCCGATCCCACATTTCTATGGCTTGCCTCACACTTACAATGTGGAGTTGATGGAGCTTCAAAGCTACTGCAATGATCACAATGGGAGTGCTAGAATGTTACTTGAGAGTGGAATGTGAAGAGATTGCTTGAAGAATGAAGTGATTGAATGTGTAGATGATTCAAGAGAGTGAAATGAAGTGAGAATGAATGTTTTTGAAGGTGGGATGGGAATAATCTACCATTTTTAGGGTTGATTGATCGAAGAGGGATGTTACAATTCAACCCCAATCAGGTGTGTAACGCTTTTTCTAGCTTCAGACACAGGAATCTATTAGGGACAACAATGCATTGTGTAGAAGTTCACACGCTGCACTTATGTCTTCAAAAAATATTCTCTCACTAACACAGGACAGATTCCAAGTGGATGGAATGTAGGTGGGTGATGTAGAACTTCACCTTCAAATTTTATTGTCTAAGGTGAGGGTATGTGAAAGGGGAATTTTTCCAAGGGGTACAAATTCATGACTATACACTAGGTTATTTGTGGGTACCTAGGCGACTAGGCTTGTTCTTTTGCTAGGTTCGTGTGCTTGGGGAGCTATTCCAATAATGGAAGGTGTGTCATGATACATTTGGGTCCTAATCTATCCTATTTAGGACCACACCAATTTAATTCAATTGAAAGAGTGTTTATGGGTTGACTGGTTATCTGCTTCAATGTCTCATCCACATGTTTCCTTGATGTTGACTTAGGTTGATTTGTGCATACCTGTCAATCATTTGGATCACATTGAAAGAAGTGTTAATTAAGATTATTTTTGGTCCTCTCTATCTTCAAGATAGGGACACATCGTGCTTTGGTGGCTGACCGGTTGAATTCTTTTTTTATTCTCTTTATGGCCGACCTAATTGAAGAATTAAAGTGTTACGGTGGATATAAATGCAAGATCATTTTGGATGCAACAGGAGAGGACAAGTGTAGAAGTGTGAAAAAGTATGTGAATGAGATGTATTGAATATCCAACAGAGATAGTGCTAAATATTGTGAAAGGAAAGATAAATTGTGTGTGAATGCCTTAAAGTAAATAGAGGGTTGTATTGGAAATATTTGTAATTCTCTTATATATCTTTTGTATCCTGCTCTAAGATAGTGAATCTCATCAGGTTCTTCATATCTTTCTCTTGGATTTTGTTGGTACTTTAATGCTGCAAGTCTTTTTGTATCTTGCTCTAAGGCAATGAGCCTTCTTGCAAGTCTTTTGGAAGTGATCCTTTTATTATGAGTTAACTTTCATCGTGGTTTTTCCCTCATTGGGTTTTCCATGTAATATGGTGTCTCTTTATGCATGTGTGTGTTCTCCATCTCTTTCTCTTTGTTGTTGATTTGATTACTACTATATCTTTCATTGGTAAAGTTTGTTGAAGGTGTTAAAGATTCAAATTTCCATATTTTTCTCTATTATTTCCCAGCTTAAAGTTCCATTCTTTTCTGCTAGAGGATTTTTAGTTGTACTAAAATTTTCAAGTTTCAAAAGGGGTTAAGTTTTCCGTAGACTAATTCACCCCCTCTCAATCTATGGAAGTGTTAAAAATTTGGTATCAGAGCAAGGTTCCTCTATAGAAGCTTAATAGCTTGAGGCAAATATCTGGATAGAACATGATGGTTCATACAAAGTTCTTAGGCTTGATGGGACTAATTACTCCTACTAGAAATTGAGAATTGAAGTACACCTAAAATCTCTAGGGTTTGTTGTTTGGAAATTAGTAAAAAGTGGTTATACTGCTCCTACCACTCTTGTTATAGATCTAGCTTAAACCAAATAATATGAATGTAATGCTAAAGCCTAGAATTCTATTTTGTGTGGATTGACTAATTCAGACTTATTGAAGGTGTTAAATTATAGTTTTTCCAAAGATGCTTAGGAGAAGCTTAGTAGAATATATGAAGGATATTCTAAAATGAAGCAAGTAAAGATGAAGATCTTCAAGAAGAGATTTGAGACTTTGCAGATGGTTGAAGATGAAGACATTGCAAGTTACATGCTTTAGGTACAAGAAATTATCTTTGGAATCTCCAGACTTGGTGGAGAGGTAAAAAAAGGTGAAATTGTAAAGTTAAGGTCTTGACATCTCTCCTAAAATCTTATAGTCACAAAGTATCTGTCATTGAAGAATCTAAAGATTTGGATCAATATTCATTTGATGAAATGTTTGGTACTCTTACTACCTTTGAGATGAGAGAGTTTGGTCAAGATGTTCCAAAGAAAGAATTTGCATTCAAAATTAACAAAAATATTGAAGATGAAGTTGTTGATCAAATTGATGAACTTGATCAAGTTGAAGCAAACTTTGTGAGAAGATTGAAGAAAGGAACTAACAAATACAAATGAAAGTCACCATTCAAGTGCTTCAATTGTGGGAGAGTTGGTCATTTTTCATCTAGATGTCCCTATAAAGGATTTGTTGATGATAAACAAAGAGAGAAAATCAAAAGAAGATTCTATTCCAAAGAGAGTAGAGGTTCCTCTAAAGATGAGGAGAATGATTCAAATGATGAAACTCTCTTTATGGATTTCAATACTACTAATAGAAATTATAATGTTGAGATATGTAAGTGTCAAGCTCCTTAAGTGATGAAGACATATTTTCCTCATATTCAAGTTTGGAATCTATGGAATTTGAAGGTTGGGACTTTAGTTTAGATGATTGGGAGGTTGAATTTGAAGGAAAACTCTAGTCTACATTGAAAGACCTGAATGAAGCAAGAGGTCTAAATAAAAAATATGAAATCTTGCTTGCAGAATCAAAAGAAGAATCTAATAAATGAAGAATTCAAGTAAAAGAAGGAAAAGGATATGAAATCATACTAAAAGAGGTAGAAGATGTGATCTCTTATTTGAAAATAAGGGTTGAAGAAGGAAAGAGGACTAAAGATTTCTTGGATAACAAACTCAATGACAAGACTGTTGAATGTTTAAAGCTTGAAGAAGAAAATACAACTCTAAGGAATGCTAAAAAGAGAAAAGGAACAAATTGACAAAGGAGACTCTAAGAAGAATGACTTCGAAGATACAAGGAATATTCATAATAGCAAGAAATAAGGTGGATCTAGTTTTGACTAGAAGTAGGAAGGTTTAAGAAGTCTTATGTCAACAAAACAACATGATCCTAACATGTTCAATTAATTCTTTCAAGGTTACTATTTTTCTTGCAATATTTTTGGGCATGAGGCTATTGATTGTAGAGCTAGATAGAGAAGGAATAAAAATATGGGAAGAAGGTATTTTATACCTAAAAGAAAAAATAATATGTAATTTCATGGATATTTCTTTTCCTGCAACAACTATGGTCACAAGACTGATGAGTGTAGATCTAATGTGAAGAAGAACAACTATGTTCTAGAGCACAATGTTGTGTGCTACAAGTACAATAATATGGTACATAAGGAAAACTATTGTAGAAATGGTTTTGTGAAGCCATCTTCTCGGTATTAGAAAAAGGATGAATCCCTTAATCCACAAAAGGGGAAAATAAAAAGATCTAGAATGAAGACCACGTGAAGAAGGATGATACCACACTTGTGCACTATGCACAAGATTCTAAGACAAACTGAGATAGAGCATTATCTCAAGGGGATATTTCTCTTGCAAAATAATTTTCCCCTTGAAAAGAAAAAGGTGTTGAATTTGACTTTAGCATGAAGGATTATTGGAAGTTGACTTCAACATGAAGGATTATTTGAATTAGATCAATCAGTGTGTAGATCTGTTGTGCATAAATGGAACTTTTTTGGTAGTGTTGGTAGAAGGTGGTAATGTGTGAAGGTTGGTATACCTATTATAATTGGTGTCATTCCAATTTGGTGTACTAAATTTAAAGATAAAGTCCTAGAATAGTAAGTTTAGAAGTTTTCTTAGACATTCAATGTACATTTTGTTGAGGCAAAGCCGAGGTTTTCAGTTTACATCTCTCCACAAAGAAAGTTTTAGCCTTGCAGTCCAAAAGTCTTATTGATCAAGATGTGATCGTATCATATCCATGTTTTCAAGTAACACCTTTTGATATAGTAGATATTAGTAACAGTGTTTTGCTCCTTCTTAGTGAAGAAATTATGAAGGCTTGTTGAAATGTATTACATTTCTCTAGAAGAAAAGTTTTGTTCATGCAAAATGATTTGATGTACCATATCAATTTTCTACAATGCCTATCCATTTGTCAAAACATTTTTTGGGGTGTGTATGCCAAATAATGCTTGAACAGATCAATTATATGGATTGGTATAGTTGTCATATTTTCTCTGCATGTGATATATTTGGTTTCTAGACTTTAAGCCAATCCTAAGCATTCTCATGAGAAAGTTGTGAAAAGAATTTTTAGATACTTAAAGGGAGATTTAGATTATGGTCTATGGTATAAAAAGATCAAAATTTCTCTCTAAGTATCTATACTAATGTTGATTGGGTAGGTTGTGTTGATGATTGGAGGAGTACAAGTGGAAGTGCATTCTTTTTGGGAGACAAATTGGTCTCATGGTTCAACAAAAAGTAAGACTCGGTGTCCTTGTCTATAGTAGAAGAAGAATATATTCCTACAACATCCTGTTGCACTCAACTGCTTTGGACATGAAGTAGACCTTAAAGGATGTAAAGGTAGTGTATGAAAAACCTATTCCTATACTATGTGATAATACAAGTGCTATTAACATTTCTAAGAATCCAGTAATTCAATCATGGACTAAACACATCTCAATATGGTACCATTTCCTGAAAGAGAAAGTTAAAAAACATGAATTCTAAATGGAGTATGTGCCTACAAAGGATCAGATTACAGATATCTTTACAAAGGCTCTTTCAAAGGATACCTTTGAATATGAGGAAGAAGCTAGGGGTTATTGTCTCTCCTTGTTCTAACTAGATACATAGATGGTGCATCTTTCCAAGTGGAGAAATTCATATCATATCCTTTCTCTTTGGTTGATGGGTACTACCCTTTAGGGGATGTAGTAGTAAGGGGGAGTCCTGAAAAATTTATACAGTTTTTGTATATGTGTATGGAAAATAAGTATTGTTGGTCAAAGGGGGAGAATGTATTGCTGCTTCAATAGAAGATCCTTTTTCCCTTTGCTCCTAAAGACAAAAAATTCTTGTTGGCTTATGTAGAAGTCTTTGGCCCTTTGTCCTTGATGTCAAAGGGGAAGAGTGAGTAGTGTGTTGCCATCAATGCCAAAGGGGGATATTATTGGCAGTTGTTGTCATTGATGTCAACATCGATGGTTACCATTGATGGAGAATTTTGGCACCTGAATAATATGTTGTTAGTCCTTGGAATATTCTATCTAGGCTAACATTGAATAGAAGAGTTGAAGAGGTTCATGGTTGGATGTCATGCCTTATCAAAGAAGAGAAGAGTTGAAGAAGTTTGTGGCTGGATGTCGCACATTATCAAAGAAGAGAAGAGTTGAAGAAGTTCATGGTTGGATTTCATGTCTTATCAAAGAAGAGAAGTGTTGAATAATTTCATGATTGGATGTCATTCCCTGTCAAGGAAGTATTGTTGATATTCATATAATACATTATTACTGCCAACGGATTTTATGATAATATATTAAGCTGAGGATTAGAAGCATGACTAATGTTGGAGAGGTGTTGTTGAAGGTCTACAGTTGGTCTCATGCTCTCTCCTAGTGTTCCTAATAATGTGTTACTAATTTTAAGAATTTTCTAGTCTCTACAAGTTGCTCAACTCAAATGTATCTAGTTCAGGAAGCTACCTTGAAGTAACTTGTTTGAGAGAATGATCTACATTCCTTTGTTGTTACAGTTCTAGTCTTACCATTTTCTATTCAATGTTATTGCTCTATGTACATGTAATGGAGTGAATTTTTTCCCCTCACAAATTCCCCATTTGCACTTCTTACCTTAGAAAAATCAAACCTGAAGATGCTATTCCACCTCATCCATTTGCTTTCCACCCACTTGGTAGTTGTCTATAGTGTCAATGGGGGAATTTATGTTGGGAATGCTAGCCTGACATGTGGATATCTACACAAAACACTGTCATCCTGATAGGATTCCTGCCTCCAGAATCTACAAATGCGTTATACTTCTCCATCACTTCTCCATTGGTGATGAAGCGTAATGCCCCTACACCCTTGACCGACCTCAAATGGCTCTTTTGGGCTCTTATTCAACTTCAAAAGACTATCTCTCATATTGGATTCATCTTCTTCACACTTCACAATTCTACACACTTCTTGAGCATTTCACAACACTCTTCACCATTTTTGAAGCTCCAAGTCAAAACTCTATTGGTTTCATTCCTCACATTGTTGCACCAATGTTCACATCTACAATCTTGCAAGCTTGCATCTCCCTTCACATGCTTGAGGGAATCTTGTTGGGGCAGTGGCATCCATTTGAATTAGCATGGTTGTTTGATTTAGTAGCATATTGTTGTTAGAATTTCTTGATATTCTTCCTTTCAATGCTTTCTTTATCATATTTTCTCTATTGTGGCTATTCTAGCTGTCCGTGGAGGTGGGAACATCGAAATAGGGGTTTGATTGTGGAAAGCCTTCAAACAACCCCAACATTTTCCCCCATTCTAATGTGTGTAGGTATTGTGTTTGTGTGGAGCTTGTGGGAGGTTGGATTGACCATAAGTTTGATTTTCACCACCTTTGCTCTTGTCAAATTACATCTCTTAAGTTAAAGTATTCTTCTTGTTATTTAAATAGTTCAACTATTTTTGTTTTCCATCATTGCATAAAATCATATTTATCAAGTAGTTAGAAGTAGTTACTTTAACTTTCTTCGTTTTTTGGTCCATACAGGACACCAATGCACCTGGACTTCAACATGCCGCATAATTGTAGTTCATACTTTGTGCTCTTTTCCTTTGGTTGAAAACTTATGATTTTGTCTAGAAAACCTTTGTGAGCTACTCTTTTTGATTTTGAAACTCTCACTCTGTTTCTTGAGGTAGTTTAGGGAAGTTCACTCCCTAGGATTCTCTTGAGAATAAAGAGACTCATGAGAAGAAAATCCCCCTTCTCTACATTTTGGTGAACATGACGTGAACTGTTCTAGTTTTGTTTGGTAGTGTTGAAAGAGTTTTCTCTTGTATTCTAGGTGTGTTGTGGGTGTGTGTGTTGCAAGGTGCTTGGCCTTGCAACCCAACCTATGACCCCTAGTGGCATAGCTAGAAGAATCCTTAAGTGATGCGAGATGAAACCTTGAATAGGTCACTGCCTAATTGTGAAACCCTTGGGGGATTCTGCAAAATTCCTTTCTAGTGTATGTAAAGATGGCTTCCTTCATGCATCTCCCCATCCCGTTGATGCAACCTGCGAGTGGGTCTCCTGCTATAACATTTACCTTATAGGATTTGATAATTAATGCTAATAGAGAACCCTCTCCTTTGTACATTCCCACATGTATCAATGGGAACACTATAATTGGCATTCTCATTGACCCTACATGCTAGGTTAATGCTATCACGAAGGAGATCTTGTTAATAATATTATTACATGAGGATGTATGATGAGTCTAAAAGAAATATACATACACATGATGGGATTTTTGTCCCTCCTATCAGTTCTATCACCTTATCAGTCTTGGTTGGGCCTAAGACTGTGAATGCCCTCTTTGATATTATCTCGGGGTCTGATTGTTCAAAGTGAAACTAGGCATTCCTTACCTAGTTTCCATGAACACAATCTCCTTGGTAATCCATAAATGCTTGAAGTTCTCTCATGAGGGTTATATGCATGTAGTCCATGACACCACTTACAAAGTGATGGTGGAACATGAAGGCTACTCACTTGATCACTTCTAGCCTTCCCCTATTGGACCACTCCCTCCCAAGAAGCATCTATTGTATCTAACTTATGTGAAATACAAGAATTGGGGCATAGCACTAAAAGTGACATACCCTCCTTCTTCCTATACCATTTTAGTTAAAGCTTCCATGATAGTACAACATAAGGCTACCTCTTCTGCTAAAAAAAGGAGAAGTTTGTTTAGGATTTTTCTTCTTCCTCTACAATTCCACCTACCTTTGCCTCTCGCCTTACTGTGGTGCCTCCAAATTTCACCCCTATGTATCTCTTGGGGAGTCCAATGGTGCCCACTTGGTGGAAGGAAAAGTGTTAGGTGTTTGACCCCCTTGTCTTACCCACAATACCTTGGACCATCTTGTATGGTAAGAGGAAGGGTCCCCAAGGAGCCTCCTTTGCATCTTAGCCTCTACAGTCTCCTATTGCTCGTACCTCTAAGGTAGTGAATGGGAAGAGGCCCGCCATTGAGGTGCTTGGGTCTGCTTCTCCACCTATTGTTGTTCTTGCTTCTACACCTCTTCCTCCTATTCCTATCCAGGAGTCACTCTCTCCATTGGAAACAACCATGATGGATATTCTAATGACTAAAAAGGAGCCTTCCACTCCTTAGGATGTAGTCTCTAGCTCCCAGAGTTGAAGAAACTTCCTTGCACACAAGCGTAAGCATTGGAGGAAGGCTATAGCTATTGAGAAGTCCACCTTGCAGAAGGAGGAAGGGGAGCCAACAACCTTGCTTCAGTGTCTTCTCTTATGTCCTCCTCTTCCACCCCTTATGCTTCAGTTCCCTCCGCCTCAATCTTGCTTTTAGCTCCCCCTACAAGTGTAGATGATCCTTACCCCAAAAGGGTGCAATTGTTCATTGCTCCTTCAGTTGTGCCTCCTCTTCTAATGTACCTTATGAACATGGTGCCTTTCCCAAAACCCATGGATAGTCTGAATACCTTGATGGTGTTCGTTGTGGTTTTCTCCTCTTCCTCATCACCTTCTACTTCATCTGTGGGGATCTCATATGCTCTGATGAAGTGCAAGTTGGAGGACGAACCTGCTTCTAAAGGGGGTCAGAAGAAGGGATCACCTTCTTTGAAAGTTGGTTCTATGTTGGCTTGTGTCATCCTAGCAATGGAGGCAGTCCCAACATCCCTAGAGTTTGTCACTGCCCCCGAGTCCTTCACTGAGATCGGTAGTAGATCATGAGTACCTCCTTCATTTCCTACTTAGTCGACACATGTCACTCTCATAAAGTACATGTTCAACTCTATAGATGATGTCTCGGCTCTATCAGTGATTTTTGCAAGATCGTTGAGGTTTACCTCATAGGAACTGAGTGAAGAAGACCTTGAGAGGCTCTCTTCCTTGGTTCTTATTGCAGGAGAGTCAGAGGGTACCCCCTTTCTATCTTGGCCTTGTAGGATCATCTGCTCTCCCCTTACAATGATCTAGATTGGGAGAATGATGACTCTTGGTTGATGAGGAGTAGGGGGCCACCTCTTCTTTACCTATAGATTAGATTTGTGTGTGTTTTGTGTTTCCCCCATGCTTGTTTTATGTGTTCCTGGAGGACCCTTGTCACCCTCATAGGTGCTTGGATACATGATTTTTTTTGTGTTGTAAACTTCTTTTATTTGTCACATCATTCTTCTCTTTTTTGTGCCTTTATTTTTGACAATTAGGGATGATGCAAAGTGTTGGAGCATTTAGGCCTCCCTTCCATGTTGGCCCAATTTTTTACTTTCATTTTATTTTCACGTAAATTTCTTCACATGGTCTAATATAGTAGGGGGTTGATGACAATTCATTCATATATTATATATTATGTTTATTTATCTATATTTATGAGCAGCTCTGACCCTGAAATATCTAATCCCCCCATCTCTTGATATATGTGTTTTTGTTTGTATTATCTATTCCTTTCTTGCTTTGTGATGTTGTCCTTATGTTTTGTCCCTCACATGCATGACAACATTACCATGGCTACATCTCGTCATGTTCCATGGGCCACAACATCACTTTCATTTTGGATTTTCTCTCCTTAGGCTATCACGTGCCTCTGAGTTTGACACGCCATCCTAAGAGGGATATCATACTGCTTCAATTTTTAGAAGGTGTATTTGGTGACCAACGAATCCCTCCTTGAAAATCCTTTATTTTTTTCAAAAATTGCATTCTTCAACATTGATTCCTAACCAAATTTTTCTTTCATCACAGATTCATAAGAAAAACTTCCTTTGAGAAGGGAGTACTTTTTTTGATGAAGAAGTCTGAAAACTTTCCCTTGCAAGGGAGCATTCTTTCTTTCAAATTCCTTGATGAAAGGAATCTTTCAAAAGGATTTCTTAGTGATAGAATCATTGGTGAAATTTTTTATCTCTTTTTCAATATGTTATTTTTTTTTCAAACAAAGTGTCCCTTGAGTTGACCCCTTCTCTTTTGAAGGGTTCCCAAGGGACCCATTTGAAAACTTCCCCTTCAGTTGTTGATTCTCTGCCTATTTTCCTACGTGGATTTTTGTTATCTAACATGTTTTGTCTATAGATTAATATGTTACTTTGCAGGGGCATCTTTGAAGCTGCTCTTCAATCAACCTTGTAGGATCGAGTACCTATAAGGCCCCATTAGACTCTACGGAGCCTCTCACATCTAGCTTCCCTCAAGAACAAGCACTTGGGGGTGCCTCCTTTGCAAGTCTAAGGACTTGTAAAGTTCTTTCATCCTGCGGGATCTCTTTGTTCAACTTTGTAGGATTGAGCACCTGTAGTGCCTTTTGTTCACCCTTATGTAAGTCTACGAACCTATAGTGCACATTTGTTCAACTCTCCTTGGGATTGAGTACCCAGGAGGCATCTCCTCTTCCTATGCTTTCAAGTGTGTCAGATTTTGGTCTGCTTCCTCAACAGTTTAGTTATAATTTTTTTAAACTCTTTCGATCTACCTTACCTTGCGTTTGGTAGCACATATGCTCACTAAAGTGGGGGAAAAATGTAATGGAGTTAATTTTCACCTCTCATAAATTCCCCATTTGTACCCCTTACCTTAGAAAAATCAAACCCAAAGATGCTATTCCACCTCATCCATTCACTTTCCACCCACTTGGCCGCTGTCTGTAGTCTTAGTGGGGGAATTACTATTGGGGATGCTAGCGAGGAATGTAAACATCTACATGGTACGCTGCCATCCTGAAAAGATTCCCGCCTCTAGAATCTGTAGAGGGATTACACTTCTCCATTAGCGATAAGCGTAACACCCCCATTCCCTTGAATGACCTCAAACAACTCTTTTGGGCTCCTATTCAACTTTAAAAGACTATCTCTCACATTGGATTCATCTTTTTCACACTCTTCAATCACACTTCACAATTCTACACACTTCTTGAGAATTTCACAGCACTCCACCATTTTCAAAGCTCCAAATTGACACTTTGTTGGTTTCACTCCTCATGTTGTTGCAACAATGTTGGTATCTACAAGCTTGCAAGCTCACATCTCCCTTCATGTGCTTGAGGGCATCTTGTTGGGGAGGTGATATCCATTTGAATTAGCATCGTTGTTTGATTTAGTAGCATATTATTGTTAGCATTTCTTAGTATTCTTCGTTTTAGTGCTTTCTTTATCATATTTTCTCTATTGTGGCTATTCTAGTTGTCCATGGATGTGGGAACACTGAAACAGGGGTTTGACTACGACAAGCCCCAAAACAACCCCAACATTTTTCCCCGTTCTATTGTGTGTAGGTATTGTGTTTGTGTGGAGCTTGCGAAAGGTTGGACTAACCATAGGTTTTATTTTTTACACCTTTTCTCTTTTCAAATTACATCTCTTAAGTTAAAGTATTCTTCTTGTTATTTTAGTAGTTTATCTATTTTATATTTTTTGTCATTGCATAAAACCATATTTATTAGGTAGTTAATTAATTCTATGTTAGTTTAGATTGTACTTCATACTCTCTATCTATATGGACATCAACGCCCTACTGGGATGCTCACGCTATCATTTTTCTTCTATGTTGGATTCCTCTAGCAAAGAGTTGCCTAGGCCGTTATAGTCCAGACTCAAGAATTTGATCATCTAGTTTCCTAAACTCTCGAGTTGACAAAAGGACAATGGTAGATCTCTTTCCCTTCCTTTTCACCCTCTCAAACATCAAACTTATCTTAGAAAATCCCTTAGTGAGAGGTGGATCAGGCCAGCTAATTGTTCTAGACCCCCCCATGACCTGGGGTCCTAAGCAGTCAGTCCCCCTCCTCTACAATACATTACACTCCTATCTTTTCAGGTCACTTGTGTTGTCAAGGAGGTTTCTGTGAATTGCAGTGGGTTGGCAGTGTGTTGGTTGTCTAGACTAGTCTGGGAAATGCTCCACATTTCTCCACATTAATGTCTATGCTTTGATGTCTTGGTGAATGTGTTCACAATGTTTTTGGAAGTCTCATTTCCAATCTCTTATTCTAAAGTGGTCCAAAAGTTTTTGTATAGATGTTACATCATCTGATTATGTATTATTTGTTTCCCTAATAGAGTTTTTTGTACCTATTTGGTTTGTGGTGGTTGTTGATGGCATGATAGTATGAAATAAGTGTATGGAAGTGATGTTGGATATTCAAGGAACATCCATATGTGATTTTCATATTGCTACTATGGTTGCTTTGGTGTTGTATTATGTCTTGAGTTATCTTTCTAGGTTATTTATGGGTATCTAGTCAACTAGGCTTGTTCCTTTGCTTGGGTCATGTGCTTGGGGGTCGTACAAACAATGGAAAGTGTGTCATGATAGATTTGGGTCCCGACCTATCCTATTTAGGACCACATCAAGTAAATTCAATTGAAAGAGTGTTTATAGGCTAATTGGTTATGTGCTTCAATGTATCATCCAAAAGTTTCCTTGATGCTGACTTAGGTTGATGTGCACTTGGGTGCAAATCATTTGTATCACATTGAAAGAAGTGCTAAGATTTTTTTGGTCCTCTTTATCCTTGAGATAGGACCACATCATGCTTTGGTGGCTGACCGGTTGGATTATTTATTTATTCTATTTTTGGTCGACCTAATTGAAGAACTAAAGAGTTGTGGTAGATATAAATGCAAGATCATTTTGGATGCAATAGGAAAGGAGAAGTGCACAAGTGCAAAAAATTATGTGAATGATCTGTATTGAATATCCATCAAAGATAGTGCTAAAGATCGTGAAAGGAAAGATATATTGTGTGTGAACACCTCAGTCAATAGAGAGTTGTGTTGGCAATATTTGTAATTCTCTTTATATATCTTAAATTGTATCTTTCTCTAAGATAGAAAATCTCATCAGGTCCTCTATATCTTGCTCTTGGATTTGGTTGGTACTTCAGTGTTGCAAGTCCTTTTGTTCTTGCTCTAAGGTAGTGATCCTTGTTGAAATTCTTTTGGCAGTGAGCCTTATATTGTGAGTTAACTCTCACAGTGGTTTTTCCCTGATTGGGTTTTCCATGTAAATTTGGTGTCTCTTTGTGCATGTGTTTGTTCTCTATCTCTTTCTCTTTGTTGCTAATATGATTATTGTTATATCTTTCATTGGTAAATTTTTTTGAAGGTGTCAAAGATTCAAATTGCCATATTCTTCTTTGTTACTGCTTTCTTTAAAGTTTCATTCCTGTCTACTAAAGGAGTTTGATTTGTACTAAAATTTTCAATTTTTGGAAGGGATTAATTTTTGTGTAGAATGATTCAACCCCCTCTCATTCTTCTAAAGTGTTCAACAAATGTATGGTGTGAGTGGAGAAATGTGGGTTGGATCCATGATTATTGAATGATAATATGTAGAATTTGAGAGAGAAACAATAGTATAGAACCTTATAATACAATCAAATTCCCATTTGTTCCTAAAATTAACCTTTTGCATGTTTTCCAAGAAAAAACCAAAAAATGGATAAATGAGATCTAATGAAAATAACAAGTTCCTAGTAAAATTTTGGAAAAATGGGTCTCTTATCTATGTAGAAGGCTAAACCATCTTTTTGATGCTATAATAATCACAAAAAAATAAGATATAAGCCAAAATTTATGAGCCTTTAAGAGAAAATAGCTTGATCTCACTTCAGAGGCTTATAAAAATCACCAAAATCAAAATTTTGAAAAATCAGTAGCACCATTAGATTAGGCTTGGAATAATCTTTCCAAAAATACGTGGTTTACAAAAGTTGAAGATCGAACACCCAAATTATACTTGATTTAAAAAATTCCCAAATTGGCTGTTGGGATTGCATTGGGATGGGACCCCTAGTGTCTAGTCACTCATATGACTAGGGAAAGGTTGGGGTGGGCGAAGGTGTTGTATCATCAAAGAAGCTATAGGAAGGAAAAAAAAAAGAGTAGTCATCAAGCAATAGCTAGGCAATGAGCAATGGTCAAAATTCGCTAACATTGGCCAATCAATTTGTTGTGTCAATGGGACAACAACTAATGTCACCCATCAAAAAATACCAAAAGTCATTGTTGTTTTCTAGATTTGATAAAAAAATTGCACTAATGACCAAAAATTGTACAAACTATAGGGATCTCTATGTAGGTATGTTGTGGATAGACACAATATAATACACAATTTACAAATTGGCCTAATTTTAGACCCATAAAAATATACTTGGCTTAAGAACATCGAATAAAAATAGTAAAAAATTATTATAATAAATACATATGAAAGTGTAGGTTCAACCTCACACACCAAATATAGTAATGTTATATGACATGAAATTACATCAACTATAGTAATTAATCAAACAAACAAATCTCACCTAGAATAAAGAAAGCAAGTCAAGAACTAAAAATAAGTATAAAACATTAATGAAAGATATTGGGAAGTGTGAAAGAGTTGAAAACTCAAATATCAATGAACTATGAGAATTCTCTTATAGGCTCCCATGGAAATTTAATTTATATTTGAAACCTTCAAATCACTAATTGAAGAATATTTGAAAAATAACAAAAGAGTATCACCTAATAAAAAAGATGTTGTAAAAAGAAGAAATGGTTGTCAAAACCATGAGCCACATCCAAATAATTGTTTGGATATGAATCAAACGCATATTTTCTCTAATTTTGTAGAAATGTATCTTCAAATAAAATTTAGTCAAAGGAATTTTGAAATGAAAAAGCATTTTATGTCAAAATAAATCACACACATGCAACTTTTTTTTATAGAATACATATTAAATTGTTTAATCATTATGATGTTTATAGGCATGCCTTTGTAGGTTTGTATACTAATAATATTTTATAGGAATATAAGATAAAGGTTGTGCCTATGTCTTCAAGAGATTTCATTTCAAGCATTTTATATGAAAGAGTGGATGGACAATAGTTTTACAAGAAAACATGTTAGATGAAACATGGGATAGTTTTGGTGCTTTACAATATTTAATAAGTTATGTACACATGAAGAATCATGCACAATTGGGAATGGACAAATAAGTTTTGAAAAGTATAGGTTAGTGGCATACACTCTACAAGATGGTAAAGAAGAAAAAAGGTGTGAATTAATGAGTGAAAAGTTACTAGTGTATTAATTTATGTCTATTTTTTGATAGAATATAGTGTATGAATATGAAAGATATACCCATATAGATCAAAAGTTGGACTTGAAATTCAAGTTATGCAAGGATGCAATTCAACTTGGTACCATTGTTTCAATTATAGAATTTGTATATAATTATACACAACCACAAATGAGGTTCAATCATAGTATGAAAAACTCACTCAAGTTGCTATATTTGTGCATGTAGCATGCACTCATGTACCTAATAGTATAGATGAAGACAAGAAGATCTTCAGGGAGAATATTTTTTATAATAATTATGATAACGCAATTCTATAAAGTTTGTGCAATTTTTTTTGAGATGTTCTACAATAATTTTGCTAGTAAGAACATCACATTTGGTCAGCGTGTCATATGGTCAAAAAATTTTGCATCATAATTAAAGAACTCATAGACGTTCTATATAGTTTGAATAAAGTGCATAAGATGAGTGGTGTTCACCATGTATTTAATTTCTCTGAGATCGACCATGGAAAAAGGGGAGCATGATGGTTTAGGATCATATATTAAAGGAGCCTTAACACAGAAAGAGTTGAAGTACAAATATAGTTCAAAGATGATGGATGTAGTATCTATCATTGAATGGTGTAATGCTACAATGGTCCAAGTAATGAAGGTAACTCTATAGTTGTAGATTTTTTGGTTGGTAGTTGAAGATAACATTACAAAATATAAAAATTCTTGTACACTATTGTTCTTCATGTATATCTTTTACTTGGAATGATTGCAATTCAAAATATTGGGTTGATGAATGGTGTGCTAGATATGTAAGCCCACTTGTGATGTATCAACTTTCAAGAATACTACAAATCATAAAGATGGAATAATTAGTTGGCTTTGACCATATTTAAAATATATTTCAACTAGGTATTATATGTATAATTTAGTAAAGTTCAATATTTAATCTTATTTTATATTATTTTTATATCATTTACTAAATCCATCTTATTAAATTCACAATTTAATGTAGGGAATTTTTATGTAGTTATTCTAGATGAAGATAATGAAGAAATAACATATTATTCATGTCACTATCTTTAGTCAAAAAATAAAGTGGGTGCCCCTATCATAGATGGAGAAGATATTGAGTATCCTCTAGGATTAGTGGTTTTTATTGGAACATGGTTCGAAGGTACTCAATGAAGAAGTATGATGTGTGGTTTTTTAAGGACCTTGACACACATAGGAACATTCTTCATTACTCTAATCTTGTTTTTGCATCAAATTTTTAATTGATCAAATATAGCAATAGACCATTGAATAAGAATGTGAAATTTTTTGTGAGACTAGCCATGGGGAAATATTCAATATAATAAAGAGTAGAGCATATATAAATGGTGAAAATTAGATTGAATTGTTTGAATGACTCAAAGTTTGTACATATTTTTTAAGTATGCTTTGTACTTTTTAATTTATTTGATTTCAAGTTGTTATGTACTTCATAATCTTGTAATTTAATTTGCTCATGTTATTGACTTCTTAAAATGTACGTTAGTGGTGCTAGAAAATCTTCTAACTTCTTTTGGTTGGTGTTGTTAGTAGAGAATTTTATATTCTTGAAGTAAAGATAATATTTATGTTTTGAGTGATCAAGTGGATCTTTGACTCTTTTGGGTTTCCTTAGTTCATTTTTAATCCATCAATGATAAAAAATAAACTTTATTAGGTATAAGTTCTTCAACCTATTAATTTATGTTCAAATGTAAAACTTCACATTATGTAGCACTAGTAATTTGTCCACTATTTCCAAGGTCTCCATCTTAGTTACACATGATTGTTCTCTTCACTTGTAATAAAGTTAGAATATTTTCAAATCAATAACAAGTATGAATAAATTATCTAGTCTATGAACTAGACTATTCTAAGAATATGGGGTTGCACCATAAGATAAAGCAAAATTAAAAGATCAAGAATATTATTAGTAATATTAGTAATGGGTTATGTTTTCATTTATTGATCTAATGGATATAATGTTGCCAAGTTTCTTAAGTAGGATTCATGCATTGATTGTAGGATCTTAAATCAAGCTCATAAATACTATTGCATATCCTTTAAATATTTTTATTGACCCCTTGATTATAATAACCTCAATATTGAACATATTATATGAGTTTCAAATGGAAATACTTTCCTATGGGTTTGTGTGAACCAAGGTAATTTTGTGTTGAGTAATAAGCCTAGACCCTACATGCTAATATAACAAAACCTTGGAGTGTTCAAATTGGATTAGGAATAATAATGGTGGTGAGGATCAATCTTGAAATACTTGGATGGAAGCGTCATGGTATAGGTTCACTAAATTGGGAACCTATACATAGGTATCTTTAAGAGACCTTGCAAGGAGAACTATCTATGACTTCAATCCTATTTGGAAGCGGGTATATAGGCAGTTCTTGGGTGAACGATGCCCTTGTGGCCTCACGTTCTTACAGGGATGATTTGAGGGGGATAACTCAAAGTTTTGGAGGTTGTACCTAAATTTGTTGACCTTCCCTTCTCCATAAGTTCCAGTTTGAGGCTGAAATGGGTATCAAATGGGTATAAAAAGTTAAGGAAATCTAATAATGTATTTAATACATAGTGTGCTTTTGAATTGTAAATGAATTAAGTAAGGGATTTAACTACTTTATAATTGATATTAAATAAAATTATATGTATATTTTTGGTAAATTCCATCTCATCTTGTTCCATGTAACTTTCATGTAGTTTTGAAATCCAACTCCATATCTAGAGGTCTCTGTGTATAGGATTTTGAATATTATTGATTGTGATATACTTAGTACTTGTGAATATATTATGTAAGTCTTGGGCTAGGGATGACCTAAGTGTGAACCTCTAGGATATCTGAGTAGTAACACGTAGTCATTAGAACATGCCAATGGTTGATGTCTAGGCTACTATTAGGGATTAGTTGACATTCACCGAGTTCACGAACATGAAGATAGCAAGATACACTAGTTATAATATGGTAGCAATTAGTAGGTTGTCATTCAATCGTGCTAATGGTATATTCCTAGAGCCACTTTTGTATTTTTGGATTAGCTTGCATTAACCTAGTTCACTGAGGTAGATTACGAGGGGCTATCTCTAATTTGATATGATAACGATTGCATGGGTATTTACCCTACTGTGTGAGTAATGGTAATCAAAGCTAAGTGTTATATCAAGAGGGTTCACTGGCATTCACTTATAGAATGGGGGTGACCGATGCTTTGTCCTACCTAGGATTGTGAGGAAGATAGCTGAAAATATCACTAAGGTCACAAGGTGGTATATGTCAGAAGCTACTTCTTCCTAGGCGGAAATTTTTTTTGTCAATGGCCTATAGGAAATTGAAGTTGGAATCCACCAAGTTATGGTAGGTTCATTACTTGTGGAAATCGTTGGGTTGCAAATAGATCCCTAGTGTAATATGAGATGCATTGAATCCTCTTTCCAGTTGCCCAATGGTGCAAAAGATCGAGAAAAAGGATGGGACCCAGGGTGTAGTGCACAATGTACCGATATTCCTTTTCTATTGGGTTACACTATGGATAGGTTTGTGTTAGACATTGTGGATGTGTCAATCATTCATTTTGTACATGTTAGTCACTCATTGAGTATATAGCCTTGGGTTTTGTGTACATTGTTAATGATGTAAAGTAGCATGGGTTGCTTGATTGTCATCATAAATAGTGGTGGGTTGGGAAAAGGGATAGGAGCCATGGTATAGGATGCACTGATCTTCCTTTCCAAGTGAGATCTACTAATGGGCTTATGTGGCTATGAATCAGGTAGTGGGATGATATATGCAATAGGTTACATTCATTTCTAGTTTAGCAATTTATCTTTATGTGAACATGTGATGTATTGTGTGGGTTGTCACATTGAATATAAGTGATATATGTTGGATGGACAGTCACTATTGTACTTGTGATGTAAATATGAACTAACCACTTGTGTACTTGTGATGTGTATGAGCTAGTCACCTTGTGTATGTGATGTATGCTTTAGAAAATCATTCTATGTGTGATATTGGAATTATGGTATGATATAAACCTTGCGTATTTGTATATCTTTGTACATTAATGATTAGTAATGTTTGGTATGGATCCAACACTTTATGGTAAAGTTATTATCATTATATTATAATTGACTTTGTGATACCTTATGTTTAATGACTAGTCTTGGGTTAAAGGTGAGATCGTAGATCTCATACAAAAGGAGAGAATGAATTCCCTCTAATATTGGTGGGTGAACTATAAGGCCTCCAATTTCCCACCAATGGATACGTAGGGAGGATCATCATGAACTCACGATGTTTAGGTATGGGTCTAAAGATGACCCTAATCATAAGAGCTTAGAAATTTTGAGTATAAGCATATAATTGGTGACACTGATTTTTCATCACCATGGTGAATGAAGAAATTTTTAAATTAATACTTCTAATCTAGATGAAAGATGTTTGGTTAGTTAAGTTGGTAGTTGATGTGAAATGAAAAAAATTATAGTGGTTGATGGTTGGATTTTACACCTTATTTAGATGCACATGCCTCTCTTACAATTCAGTTGTAGGTGTCTTTTCTGCAAGGCCCAAGAGTTGAAATATTTCCTCCACTTAATTATATTTCTTTCCTACATATCATTTTTAGGTTTCTTATTTGCAAGGATGGTTAGAAGGAGAAGTTCCAACGAAGATTACATTTCTATAGTTGGATGTAAGCATAGATAAAACAAAAACTTTGAATTGTAATTTTCTCTAAAACTATAATCTAGCTTGTAAATCTCACCATGCTTCTAATAGTACTAACTAGCATTAACACTAACCTCAAAACTCTTGCCTTTCTGAAATGATAATACTTTGCACACACTCTATAGCTATAAATAGAGGCCAATAAAATGCCACCAAATTTGTCCTTAGTTAACTCCTCAGCATGTTTCAAGCCCATTCTTAGCAATCTAAATTAATGATACCTTGCACTGCTTTTTGATTCTTTTGAAAAAAGTAGTTTAGTCACTAGCTAAAAATTGAGCTGTTCAATATGGTTCCATGGCAGAGACTAATGAATTATTACAAATAGTGATAGGAAGGTAATCGCTCTTTCATTTCAAAGATTTTTTGGGATTTCTTTAGTGCATTAGTATGAAAGGAGACATTTTAAGAGTTATAAATGTGGTGAAAGCTTTCAATTGTAAGGGTAGGGCTATTCTTAAATAATACTTATTTCAATATTCAAAATAAATTTTGATGAATAAAGAACAATTAATTATTTGAATATATTAAGAACAAATAAAGATTTTCAAAGAGAATAAGAATAGAGAATAAAATAGTTGAGCAAATAATAATTTAATTGTTTGAATACACTCTTTATTATAATTAAACTGTGTTAATGCCGCTTCCTTCCGACTTTAGCACATTGCAGTTTCCAGGATAAAATTATTTGTGTCTATTACATAATGCTTCTTTTTCATTGTTGTTCATAATCATCTTTACTCTTGAAACATTACTGCAGAGGTCCTTTTTTTCCTAATACAGAACACTTCACTAACTGTAAGTCTCTGAGGAATTTATTAACATTCAAACTCCCATTTGAAGTGAATTCAAATAGAATAAACTTGTATTTCTTAAATTCTACCAAGTAAATGTGTGCTACAAACTTTACATCATTATTATAATAGTAAAAAACCATATTAAAGATAATATTCTCTGTATCTTAGACTGACAAGATCAAGCAACGAAGATGAGTATTTTTACAATGAAGTCCAAATAGAGAGAAGAAATTCAGAGATACAAACATGTTGACTACTTTTGACATCTAATAGTTTTCTTATATGTATACTTCTGAGAAAAGTACACATAAGTACAGAAGTTGATTGTACTAAGGCAGGCGAGCAGCCAGAAAAAATAGTCTAGATGGCATTTGTTTAGGTTATTGTAAAACCAACCATGACCATGACTGTTAGCTTGAGAACTTATTTTCTCAACGACAGTAATGAGAATACTGGAGAGGAAGCTTCCAACTCCAATCACACTGAGAAATATGGCAATCCCTAGGCTTGCCATTGTGTCTGGCACTTCACTGTAAAAGAATTCTTGCAGTCCCGCCAGAATGAATCCATCTGTAATTCCAAACAATATGTACTGTGGAGCAAGCCAAAAAACACTCATGGGGATTGTCTCGTGTGGCCTTTCTACTAACCCATTTCTTTTTGCTGTTTGCAACCTCTTGATTTCTACTAGTGCTGCCACCACCATACCGAGAATAGAAAATGTCAAGCCAACACCAATTCTTTGTAGAATGGTTATACCTGTATCATTGCCTGTAATTCTTCTAGCAATTGGAACTATAGTTCTATCATAAAGTGGTAAAAATAATATGGTTGTAGTCACTGAAAAGGAGAAAACAGAAGCTTGGGGAAGCTCGAATTTGGAGCCCAGTTTCCTATCCATGGTGCTACTCTGCTTTATGAAAAAGGTTGTTTGCAATGTTAGAGCAAGTGCAATTGTCAAGCAAGTAAACCAGATGGGTAAAATCCTTAGAATCTGCTTGGCTTCTTCCACTTGAGTCACTGTGCAGAGATTCCAAGGGCTTGGTTCTATCGCTATTTCTTCAGGGCTAATATTCTCTCCTAATCGGTGGACTGCAGCCTTGTCTAACCACCTGAAAAGCAGCATGGAAATCCAGTGAGAGTGAAGGTAAAATAACCAACTAAACCATGTCTATATATTCTATGTCTGGAGATAAAAGGAAAAAAACTGTACATTAGAAATACTCTCAGATGTTGCAATCAATAAGAGATCTTCATTACTTTTGAACACCAATTTCTATTAGAGCAAAGTTAATTTTTTCATTACTGTCTTACTAACATTAATTATCAGATGTAAGTACGTCACAAAGGAATTGACATCTATAAATTCTATTAAAGAATTCTATTTCTATTTACATCATTGAATAAGTCTAGATGTTTTTAAACATAACTTATATATTTTGTAAAGGGATTGTTTTTTAAAGATTACCTTTGATTAATTAAGCAAATGAATTAAGTATTAATTAATTTAGATTAAATGATGGTAGTTGTGATTGTTAAATTTGATAATTTTAATAGTTATATTAGAAAAGTAAATGTGGGATATTATTACTTAATTCATTCATAAAAAAATGATTGTCTTTGTTGAAGATTTTAGAATCAAAATGTTGTATGCTTCAAAGATGTGATCTCTTTGGCATTAAATACCTCAAAACCCATAGTAGAGTTGTGATATGTCTAGGATCAATATTATGGTTTTGAGTCAAGTCTATGTGGATAGATTCATTCTTTGAGTTCAACCTTGTGAAATTTAGAGGTATGCTATGAGATTCAATTGATAGACTCTCTTCTACTTTTCTTTTTTCAAGTATTTGAGGTTTGGTGGTATTTCAAAATACCTAGAAATGGTTGTCATTGTCTTGCAAGAAAGCATGTTCTCCTAGGTCAGCCTTGGTGTAGACACCTAAAATATGCTTTAATATTTTAATCTAGCACTACTAATCTTACTAAGTTTCCTATAATTGACCCATATGATAATTCACCATAATGGATCTTTCTAAAAGTGATTGATTATCTCCACTAGTTAGTTACATAAATCATATTTATTTGATTAACTAAACTAACTTTCTTCCATCACTAATTCATTAAATAAATGTCTTTTTAATTTATTAAGCTAATGCACATTCTTCTTCTCACTTCATATAAAAAATGAAAAAAATTATTTAATCCTCACCACAAAAAGCCAAAATACCTTTTTTGCATCTTGACCCTCCATTGAACAAATTAAGGTAATCCTTAGCCTCCATCCTATGACTCAATCTATCTCAACCAATTTCCCTCACTCTAAGCCTTCACTTGTGTGCATTTCATCTCCCCATGCAAGTTAAGATAATTCTAGCACTTGAACAACTTAATCTTATCCTATCCATCCATTTACACCAATCCTAGCTTGTCCTAGATGCTAACAAATCCTAACCGTCCAACCCAAGACCTAATACCAACCATTCGTATTAGTAGCTAGAAATCTATATAAACCATCTCTCTCAAGGACCTTTATCAGTAAGTAGAAACCCAAGTACATACTACAAAATTCAGAAATCTCATTCAAAAGAGCAACAATTTTTTTATCAAATTCCTCTCTCTCACACACACACGCACACGTACACGCACACACACACACGCACACACGCACACGCACACACACACACACATGCACACACGCACACACACACACACATATGCACACACATGCACACACACACGTGCACACACACACACACACACACGTGCATGCATATATACATGCACACACACGCACGCACGTACACACACACATGCACATGCACACGCACACGCGCGCACACACACACACACATGCACACACACACACACAAATGTGCACGTGCATGCACACATCTTGACCATATCTAAAATAGCAAAGAGATTGGGAGAAGTGAGATACTTCCTTGTTCTCCATTGTTTCATTAGTCTTTTTCTCAATTGTAGATGTAGCTTAGATTTAGTATGGTTGGGTGTTTGAATGCATTTCTCATACTTTTTTTGCATTTTATCTCACACTTAAAAATTGTGTATAAAATTTCAAAGACAATAGGCAAGGGTCATGAATTAAATCTAGGTCATAAATTAAATCTATGCAATTCTTTAATCCTTTAGTACACCAACTACAAATGTTTTTCTATTTATTATACATTTTAATGCCTTGCAATGAGAGATTATTTTTGAGAGATAAGATGCATTAAATTAATTCTAATGAACTACTTTGAATACTAGTACATAGGATCAAATTTCTCAATTTATATGTGTTTAGCTCAAGATAAAAAAATGAAAGGGACCAATAAAATAAGAAAGTAAAAGGTCAAGTCCATAAGTATGAGGTTGATCCCTCAGACCATGGAATTGACCTTGGGCCATTCAACAAGTAGATTTAGGTAGCTAACAATTAGATTTGGCTAAATGTATGGATAAGTGTCATGAATACATTAATAACACAAATATCTTAGAGTACACATGTATAAGCATAAGTAGTGGTCAAGTGCATGCAATAATATGCATGTGTAGGAATGAGTGAAGTCTTGAAGGAATGAGCCTAACTTCATACAAGATTGTATCATTTTTGATAGGTGAATGTATCAAAAATTTCCTTCAAAATAGGCACAAAACTAAACAAAAATGGCATGGGTATATATGAACTTCACCATTGTATCCCCCCCTCCACTTTAAAGTGCATGTGATTATTAAAATGATCATGTATCTTAGAGATGTATCATTCACAAACATGCATGCAGAAAAAACCCCAAACATCAAATGATACAAGAGAGTCCATATTAAGAAATGGAAGCCACAATTTTCATCATGAAAATGCATCCTTTAGTATGTACTTTCTAGAGAAAGCTATAAAATAGAGAAAAAAATATGTAATGCATACCTTATGTCTCACCAATAAGAATGTATAAAACATGAGCTAACTAATTGTCTAGGAAATAAGAATGATAGAAAATGAGTAAAATAAGGAAGTTTCACCAATCACCATTTAGCCATTAGCCTCTACCACTATTTTCCCACTTTCTCCTAGCTACTTCACCTATTGATATTTTATGGTATCAAAGACTTGTTACTGAATTTATTACCAAAGTCAAGTATTTAGATCTCCATGAATCTTGTATTTAGAATAGTTGAGAGAATTATATTTGTGGAGAAATCTCTTATCAAGAGATTTGATTTAAATTATACTTCTTGTCCTAGTTTCATCCTTTTATCTCCTTAAGGAATCCCTTTGAATCTTATTCCAAATTGAAGATATAAAATGGTAGAATTCCAATTTGCAAGAGTTAAAAATAATGGGGTATATATTATTCATCAAGCTTTAGTGGAAGGGTTTTACAAAGTTCCTATTATTCAACCTACAAAATATGAGGTTATAGGAAGAGTGAATCATAATATCAAAACCACTAAATGCTCAACAATTATAGATTTTGTTTCTATGTATAAAAATACTACATTACAAGCTAGGAATTTTAATAAAAAAAATCTTTGAAGTTCAATCTATTGAAAATATTGTTTATCACTCTACGTTCAAGCAATTTGTTAAACCTAGAATAAATGTTATAGAAATTACTTTAGAATATGATCCTTCTAAAATTATAGATAAAATTATTACACATCTTCCCCAAATTCGATATAGATTTTGTCCACTTTCGTGTAATATTAGTCTATTTAGGATCATGTTTACCCAAAAACATTAAATCTATCGTATTTATATTTGTGTGATAGGTGTCAAACCTAATATAAACATTCTTTCTAATTATCTTCATTATCTTTCCTAAATAAAAATGTAATATGTCTTGTATATTATCCAACTCTAACATTTTGTGCTTGTGATAAAGGCTATAAAAAAATAATCATGGTTCTATACATTGTTGGGGTTTGTTTTCATCTACTTATGGATTGGAAATTTTTGGGAAATTCAAGTATTCCAGTGTCTAGATCTAGGTAATATACTATGACCAATACAAACCAACTTAGGATCTTACAAACACTCCCTTACACTAAAATGCTTAATAGTGATAGCTAATTACAAAGGAGACATATGAAACTATTAAAATTACATACATGAATATGAATGGAAAATATACTAGCAAAGAAATATGCTCCTAGGTTAATAGAACATAAGAAACCTATTCATAGAATTCAAGGGAATTATATTCAAATACTACTCAAGAGTATGTCTCATCATTATACCATTATCTCTTCTCCTTGCCCCAATTTCTCTTCAACTAGGTCTTATCTTAAGTTTGAACCTAAAGAAATATCTAGAAAAAGGGTTCAAATTTACATTGAAGTTGAAGAAGAGCCTATTAAATAGGGCCCAAACCTATAAAAGGAAAAGTGGAGAAAGAAGAATTTTTACTATTCACTAATTTGTCAATTCCTTTGCCTCAAGATAATACTATAATTCTATGAAGAAAGTATTACTACTATGCTCAAAGGTGGTAGTTGACCTCCATTTAAGGCCTTTTATAAATCATTAGATGGTTCAATGCATCGTTTTCAATATTATTTATATTCATCCAATCCTTAATAAAAAAATCCTAATTAGAATTACAAGCATAGAAATTATTTCGCTCTCATTTTCAAGAAAAAAATTATGATCTTTGTAAATATGTGTTGTCTATAAACTGTTTTGTTGATAGATTAAATTATTATAAGGATGATAAATCTATATATTTTACCTTAGAAAATCGTATTTATGTACAATAAATTAGACAAAATTTGTTTGCAATCAATACCAAGAATGAATACTCTTAATAATCTATATACTATGGGAGATAATGCTAAAAAAATTAAATAAAATTTTCATTTTATTGATAATAAGCTTGTTGAATTGGAAGCTAGTTTTTATTGGTTAGATGTTGAAGAATAAGACTACAAAATTTTAGTTCTTCCCTAAAAAGGATTTTGTAAAGTAACTCAAAGATTTTACAAAAAAATTCAAGAAACCTTCTTCTAGTATCCCTCCAACAACACTAATAATGGTCATTGTCCATATATATTCTTTGTATTTGGACATAGATGATCATCTCAATCCTAATGGACAAGTAAGAGAATGGAAAAATATGTTCTTAACCAAAGGAAATATGAGTGGTATGACTAGATTATAGATAGCTTCCTTTTTTCTTCAATATACTTGAGGGTTTAGTGCTAATTGGTGGCATGCCAAAGATATGGATATAAAAAATTATCTTTTATATCACCAACAAAGTCTCATGTATGCCCTTTCAAATACTTTATTGGAAGAATTTCGTCTCGAGGAATAATATTTCAAAGAGAAAAATTTGAAGGAGCTTAGTAACATAAAATGTTTCACATTAGATGAATTCAAGGTATACTCTAAGTATTTCATAAAGTTAGCCTAAAAATTGAATTTGTTAATGATTTTCTTGTCAAAGAATTTTTTTTTACATGTCCTTATTATGGTCTACATGATAAGGGCAATCAATATATTCATGTTCATATCCTTAATATTAATACCCTCACTATTCTAGACTTGATCCAATTTACAAAATGTCATGTCCTCCAATTTATCAATGATTATATATATGTACAAAATTTTACAAATAATTAGGCTAAAAATATTGCTCCAATGTTTGATGAAACCATAAGCTATGGTTGCAATAATTTTAGTTCTTAATCCTAGATATAATATATTCAAAATCAGATAAATTGTATTCTATATGATGGTTTTCAACCACCACCATTCTTATACTCCTTGCTACACTTACATTTGCAAGTGAAAATATCCCATACCTCCATCTAAAATATCCATTTGTTACATTTTCAACAAACTTGACTGTATAACTCCTAATTAATCATGTTAAATAAATTTATCATTTAGCCATGTCTATACTACTACTATAGTATGGTGGTACATTATAAATGAAGATGAAGATTTTTACATGCAAGAATATATCTTTGAACTTATACTCAAATAATTAGTTCAAGAATAATTTGATAGTGACCTCGATGAATTTAATAGTCTAACAAATGATCTAGAAGAAGAAAAAATTCTTGCTAATATGGTACATAGACCATGGTTAGAAAATAGAAGAAGAGGCTCCCCTTTCATAGAAAACTCATTCAAGGGAAAAAATAAATAAAATTAATTCTATAGGATACTTTTAGAATAACAACCAAAAGCACTTTGAATGGCTCCTACTTTCGAATTAAGAGAACATGAGCCACCAAAAAATAATAATACAAAGAAAATCTAGAAACTAGAAAATCCAAAGATAAATAACCAAGAAGAAGAAATATTACGTGAAGAAATAGATGATTTTAGCTACTACATTCCTATATTTCATGAAGTTATTAAATAATCAAGAAAAAAATAAAGAAAAATACTACCTAGATCTAAGCTTGAAATCATTGAAACACTAGATCCTACCAATTGCTAATTGGTAATGGCCAACTTACATATTCTAGAGCCCTTAAAAAAACTTGAATACATTATATCACTTATAAATAACAAGTTTTCTTAGTTGATCTATGTTCTTATTAGTGAAAAATACTATGTTTCACAGATAGACACTATTGCATATCTCTCTCTTCCTATAATTTTCTTGAACTAATAATTTGGGAGAAACTAATATAGAATAGTCAAAATATAAGCATTTATGTTCAAGGGAAAGTATTTACTTGTGAAAAATAGAAACACCAAGAAAAAAATTTATAGAAGAAAAAATATCTAGTGGATATCTTGATAGTGACCAATTTAATAGATACTTATTCTCCATATATAAATATTAATAACATAAATTTTACTTTGAATGGAGAAAGGATTCAAACTCCTAGAATATTTTATGCTTCTAAGAAATCTCCTTCTACAATGATATAAAAGGAAAATAATTTTGACCCATTATTTTACGTAAAATAAAAAAGTAGAAAAAGAAGTTCTAAAGACCCTAAGAAGGTTTGGACTAAAAACATGCCAACTATAGAGATCAAGATAATAAAAGGAAAATAGATTAAAATAGAGGGAAATATTCATTGATATAGTGATATTTAATGCAAGAAAGAGGGAGGATTAGGATTCATTGATACCTAATGTAGGAAGGAGTAGGGATTAATATTTAGAGATACCATATATGTTGGAGGGAGAAAGGATTAGGATTATGAAAGACTTGATACATGAAGGAGTAGGGATTAGGATTAGTAGATATTAGTGCAAGTAGGAGAAGGTAACAACATTTGATTAAAAATAATTGATACTTAGCAAGGATTAAGGATTGAGGTTATGACAACCAATACTAGATTGGTGAGGGAAAGTGAAACCTAAAATTTATCATACTAGAGAGTAATGAAGGATTACATATAGGGCTTTGGTTTCTAATAATCTAAATACCCTTTAGGTATTTCATAAGGAAATGGACCTAGAAGCCTACACTATAGTATATGTCAAGACTCAATGATACCTATTACTGCAAGACCTTAAAATTTGGGAGACAATTATTTTTTGACTAACTACAATGATGATTCATGAAACCTTTAAATATCACAAGGGACTAGGGAGCATGGTTTTTAGGGAATGGGGGATGAAGGAAATATATGCCAATAGATAAAAGTACATAAAGGTCTAAAATTTAAGGAATTGAGGAGTGAGGAAATTGAGGGAAAGGAATGGAAAGAAATTTCAACATGATAAGTCTTAAATTCCTATGAGAAACAAAAAGTATGGGTTTGAGGAATGGAGAACTGAGGGAAAGGGAAAAAATGTAATAAAATTGTTGGAATCTTGTAGAATGCAAATGATCAAGAAAGTGGGAAAGTGGGGGATTAAGGAAAGGTGTGATAGAATGAGAAAGCATAATTTTATTTCCAAAGTATATGTTATTACACAGTGCTAAAAAGTGAGGATATTTTTAGTTTCTTTTGTGTTAGCCTTTATAGGTATTTATTTTTCTTCTAATATACCCTCTCCTTTTCATTCATGAATTTTTCCTTCATTGGTAAATAAAAATAGATCTAAGTAAGAAACCTCATAGCCCATGACACCTCAATTAATTTCATTATATCTAGCAATAGTCTAACTATTCTTGAAAGCAACATTCAATCTCAAACTTATTATGAGGAGAAATGGAAAGGGTCCAAACTCTTGATCCATTCTTAAATATTTCTCTTCCATCTTCAACCTAGGAGAAGGAAAGAAGTAACATAAATCTTTTCCAATAAATTAATTTGGAGCCAAATGGATAAATTTTTTAGGATCTCCATCTTTTAAGAAAAAATCCCCTATGAGTCACTAGAAATACATTATATTTTAAATGAACTCCCTTTCTTCTTTAAAAATATCCTATTAGTCCCTTATTTAGAAGTGATCTTCATGTTTTGATAGATGATTCCCTTTGATTTCTTTCATTGGTAACCTTTATTTGAGTCATGAATCCAACTTACTAGTCATATGGTCCCCCTTTTTGAGATCAAAGTAATTACAAAAATCCGCACTACACTATGTTTGAGTTAAGGGAGACAAGTTATCAGTGAATCTTTCCTTTGGCTTCTACTTCCTTGCTTCACTCGTAACCCTTTTATGAACTTTGGTTGAGTCAACATCAATTTCTCTCAATGACCACCCATTGTTAGATCAAATGTTCCATAAGAGTTTGTGTTTACAATAATTCTACTTGTGCAACACCCATCTCTCCTCTCAAATTATATTTTTGAATCATTTTATGTACCTTTGATAAATTTATAATTTAAAATTCATATGGAACATCTATCTTTAAATATAATGATTCAAAATACTTTCTTTATAAATGATATCATTTCTAGTAGGTCCCAACCTATTACTCTCTTCTCTATTTTTAATAACTTTTCAAGCCTTCATCATGTTTTTTTTCTTATCTTGCACCATCCATATATTTTAAGTTCTATCTAATAGTATAGATCACACTACAAATAATCAAATATGTTACCAAACCTTATACTGTTATGAGGCCCACTTCCTTAATCATCTCCTCCTCAAGAATTTTTATAGTCACTACCATGGTGGTGATCAATACATTGATGTAATGAATTATCTAATATCCCAAGTCCTCAAACTCTTATTTGTATAACCCACTTGAGTAAAATTCTCATGTAGGAAGTTATTATCTCTTCAATAATATTAATACATTTATTTCTTGTCAACATTTTCTGGGCCCTCTCAATTAGTACTATTAGATCAAGGTGGCTCCTTTAAACTTATTCCTAACACATATATCTATAATTCTAATAGAATATAATTACAAATAATGTTTAATATACCCCATGGGCAACTAGGATTTATTAGTTTTTGTGTTTTATAGCTTCCTTCCACTAAAGTGTTATAAATAGTGAATACACTTGATAAATGCTATCACGACTCCAATGGATAACAGCCAAGTTCCTAACATTTCTTTGGACTTATGTCTCCTCTATCATTTTTCTATTCAATCTTTCATAAAATTTCCCAAGTTCCTTTTTATTTTCATTGCACAAGGTTGAAACTAGAGCATAGTTATATAAATATGGGCTTAGTTCCTTTATAAATATGTTTTATCTCTTCATGTATATAATTATTCTATTGGCTTACTTTTTTATATCTTGACTTAGGGGGTGTCCCTTATTTGATTTTGTAGGTAAAATTTTAGAATTTTGTCACACTTTGAACCAACAAAGCGGTTTTATGTGAAACAAATTCCCCATAAAATACTTGGTACACCTATATATTCAAATCATTTTTTTATAAATTACTCCTTTTCATTGTGAAAGACCCTTACTTGAGGCTAGTTATAAGTGGTGGAAAAAGGTGTCTCAACCTTGCATTTCTAATGTTCATTTTAATTTATTTTGTATGCACTTTTATTTCATCTTTTAGTGATTTTTTCTTCTATTTGAGAGTTGGTATCCCACTTGGAGACTTACTAGAATTTATATTTTAGTGATTTTTGTCTTCTAATGAAGAGTTAGGTTAAATCCTAGTTTAACATGGCATGGATTGGCCATGTGTCTACATATTTTGGTGTGTTTAATGTCATCATGAAGGAGTCACATGATATATTTTGTGATATGTTAGAGCACATATAAGAGGGAGGTCACTTAGGAATTTTGAGAAAAATTATAACAATTTTTTTTGATAATATAAATAGCATTTACAGGGTATTGTACCCTTCACAAAGAGCCACAAGGGTCAAAGAGTTCAAGATATAAAAAGAATCAAAAAGCACCAAGCCAAAAAACATACACCATGGATTGATAGCAGACAGACAAACAACAGACCAACAACAAACTAATTGGCATCTTCCCAATTCTTTGACAGGAGATTCACAACATCATCTCCAACCCATTCCTTATGGTCTTCAGTCTGTTTCATTTCCATTTCATCTTTCATCACCACCGACAAGGTAATGGTGACACAATGAACCAGCTTAACCATGAAGCAAGTCAAACCACATAATTTTTGGTCCATTTTATCCAATCTTTCCTTTAGCACACATAACTCCTCTCCACCAGCCGCAGTCTTACTAGTATCAGTATGCCCAACAACTAGCAGTTCTGAAGACTGAGAGGCCGAGCCCTCCTTCTAGTCTTTTCCCATATCAGGAATAGAGTAGGGACCTCTAGCATGCTCCTCCTCCTCATCCTCAGACTCCACATCAACCCTGCTATCTTTGCTATCTGACTGCTCCTCTTCCATATCCAAATCTTTAACCAACACTTTTGTCTTGTTCTTAGCCAGCCTACCAGAGTGTTGAATGATGGCATCACAACAAATAACCAAAGTCTCTGCAACCACTGTATCCCCCACAGAGTCCTTTCTCACCACATTTTTGCCTCTACTGAGAGGCTCCTCCAAGCTCTTACCTTCCATTGTCATGGAGCATCTTTTTAAATTTTGAATGAGGATAAATTGGAGCACCCAAGTTTGGGTGGTCAAATATGAAAAATTATTACAATTTAAGAGGTATATGGAATATATACAAAAATTAGTTGGGAAGTCCAAGACAAAAGAGAGTGTCAGAATTTAAAATTACTTTGGGAACCATACCTCTAATGGGATTGCAAATGGTTTCCCAAAATTATTCATGGTTTCCAATTTGTACTTCATATATTTGTTTGTGCTTGGAGTTTTAGTTTATATGGTTGATTTATAGGTATCGTTATGCTTCCATATTTACTCCAATTTTACATGTTGGTGATAATTCTATAATATCTTAATTTTCAAGTATATTGTATTCCTTTGGTTTACTGAATAATAAATTAAGTTGCCTTGAAGTGTGGGTTTTTTCTCTTGAAATGGTTTTCCCCACATACATGTGTTATGATATATTTTTTATTTTATATTTATACGCGTTTCTACTTTTTGTAGTTAATTTTCTTTAGGAATTTGTACAACACTCTCCTCATTAATTGATACAAGAAGTGTTTTTGCATACCTTGCTTTGTTTTAATAAGAAGCTTAATTAGGATCATGATGATTTAAAGGAACAAAATATTCCCAACATCGTTGGTTGAAATTTTGAAGCTTCTATGCACTCTATGTATATTTTTATATATATATTATATTATTTATATTTTGTCTCCTAATTGGGTGAGCATATCCTTTATACCATATGCCATTTTCCTACTATGATGATCTGATACAATTACATTCAATTATGCATATTATTCTAATTATTACAATTAATAATTCTATTAAATGTTTCAGTAATATAAAATTTGAATCTTCTAATGATTTAATATCCTCCAGGATTTCCATGTTTACATCTTATTCTTTTGAGATGATTCTACTAGCTCATGTTTTTGGAAACAATGATGGCATATTATGTTAACATATTTTATAATGATTATAACTTTTCCTAACACTTTTCATGATGATTTCTCACATCTTTTCCTTTCTTATGGTATCTCTATCTAGCATTCATGGTTAAACAACACTTGTTTCATATCCTTAATTAGGGGTAACTTTTGAGGGAACCTTTCTTCATACTTTTATGTGTGATTTCATGAGGATACAAGAAGGTCCTAATATATTTTATGATTTCACAAGAATTTATCCTTGTACATTCCTACATGATCATTGAGATTTATGTAAGTGTATTAGAGGGATCATTAAAGGTCTTTGTTGTTCCTTTCTTGAGGGTGGTTGTAGTTACTAGCTTATGGTCCTATTCCTTTTTTATATCTTACCACATTAGCTTTTTTACTCTAAAAGTTAGACCTATTGATGTTAATTTCCCTAGGTGGTATCCTTGGTCTAGACTGTAAGTAGCTACATATTATCTCTCTCCTTTTCCTTTTTTATTTTGGTCAGATAAAAAAACTATTTTTATTTTAAATCCCTATTAGATCATGCCAACTCATTTTTTATTTTGTGCAAGTTTTCAATAAATAATGCTTATTATAAGGGAGAATGTATAAAAAGCAACATCCATATTCTTACCCATATTATTTTTATGAGTGACTAATAATATTTTGATTAAGGTAAACATGGGAAAAGGTCCCACACCCATTATAAAAATAGCCATAGTTGCAAGCAAGATGAGTCTCACCAGTATTGAGACTAGAAAAATGAAACAAAGACTATCAATGCTTTTGATCGAAGCATAGAACAAAAAGAAGAGGGAAACAAGGGTTCTGGCCCTATGCAATTGAATTATCACTCATGACTCACTAATGAGTATGGGGAGAAGAGAAAAGAAACAACTTTCCTCCTTCTACGAACAATAATCTAAGATATATTATCATCCAAATATCTATTACACTAGGAAACAAGAGGAGAATCCCTATGGAATGCCTAGATCAACACATGAAGGTGGAATAAAAGGACAATGAGGCAAATGGTAGTCATCATCCACATGATAAGTCTAGATCTAATGTGAAGAAACTAGAAAAATAGGATGTGATCATGGAACAAGAGGAACCCCAATAAGGTCCTTAAGACACGACAAGGCCACACCAAAATCAATACAAGTTCAACATTAACATGAGAGGAGTCATCAATCAAAGAGTCAAGAGCTTAGACAACTAAGTGATCACCATTAGCATTCTTAAAATAAGTGGTAGTTCTTTTATGATGCAAGAGAGAAATTTGAGTCCAAGTGACCACTTATGAAGCAACAACAACATCCAAAAGGGAGGCCCTCATAGTCAAGTGGTCGATTCCAAGGCCTATTGGACCCAACCATTAGAACCAAATTCCCATGAAGAGGCTTGGGGATGTCAATATCCACTAAAATACAAGAAAAAGTAGAGTGCCCCATGAAGGAAGTGGAACCATCAACCTTCAAGAAGTGATAAATAGAGTTGCCAATGGCCTCATAACAAAAATCCTCCCAAAATTGAAGAGGAAGATTATGAAGCTTAAATCACACTAGCTACATATTGAGGGGTTGATAAGGGGGTTAAAGGAAGATGTCCAAGGTTTGATTGAGAGAGAGTGCTCTCCCCAAGTCCATAGCCTACCCAAAACCAATTTTTTATCATCAAAAGAAGCAAATGAATCAATGAAAGAACCTTTAGCATAGGGTAAAAGTTTTATCTCACCAACCACAAGGGGTTTCCAAGAACCCAACACCCATTTGTGAAGATTAGGAAGAGAAGGTTAGAGATTAGAGAGTATGTAGACTAGATCCCTATGTTGGTAGAATTACTTATTTTCCACCATAGCTTAACCACAAACCACCATTGGGGAGTATTTAGAATAAAGAAGAGGACACAAATTCCTTTTGGAGGGATGAATAGTAGCAAAACTGATCACATGAGTGAATCTTTGAACATCAACAATATTTCTATGGTTTGAGGGGTAGAACAACCTTCACCCACAACCCCAACAATGAATCTAGCAATGTCCATGTGAGTAGAAACAATCCCAGGGGACCCAACAACAACATAAACAACTTGTGTTGGGGGGAAAGTATTTCCAAACAATGCATCAGGGGAGAGGACATGCAAAAAATGGCTAACACTTGCACTAGAAGGAAACATAGTAGACACAAGGTATCAGGAGGGTTAGTAGGAGCAATGGGAGCAACGAGAGTAGAGATTTTGAATATAAATGGGTTCCTATTAATGTTAATTTCATGTCGACTTCTTGATTCAACTTTTACATGCATCCTCATAGTATTTTGCATACATTTCAAAGTGGGGAAAATATAATGGTGAAAATTTCATGCCTTGCACTTTTCACTTTTATTTTAGGCTCACTTTGATCCAATTATCCTTTATGCAATGACAATTGTGAAAGTGGCACATGATTTCTAGTAAAAATTGACACATATAACTCAATTCTTATATGATGCTATCTACACTTATTCGTATGGAATAGTCCTAATATTGAGCATATCCATTTTCCATCTAGATTTAAATTCAAATTTGGACTAATCTAACCATTCCAACTAGTCATTATGTGTCAAGTCTCAAAAAAAAAACATTTCAACATTTGGAGTTGTACCTAAGGACTAACCATAAATCATTTTGAAGGACTTGGTCTAAACCTCTCACACATACTTGCATCATCATTTAAGGAATATCAAAATTGAAACGTTGATTAGTACATTAGCTACTTGTATCAAAATCTAAGACATTCTCTACATTATTGCCTAGAAACTTTGATCTTTTTCTAAAGTCATTAAATTGGTATCCTAGGGGCTTGAGCAAAAGAGAACTAATCCTTTCCTAGAAAGCTCCTCAAAGGTGTTCATTAAACTACCCTTTAGCTAAAATAGATCACATACATTAAGACAAATTGAAAAAAGTATTAAAGTTCAATAGAGATGAGACTTGCTTACAAAATTCAAAACCATGCATCTAGATTATATCTTCAATTATGCAGACCTAAAATGACAAACAATATATTTCAAATCTTAAGTCATTTTTCTTGCTATTCTCAATTTTCCCATACACTAACAAATCAAATACATATACCTCACACAATGTTTTTTATTAATTAAATTCCAACTAAATATCATTTATTTATGTTTTTTATATTTATTTTTATACATTACTGTAAATATTTTTTAACTCAACTTCGATAATCTAAATTAATTACTTTATTTATTTAATTAACAATATATTTTAGAAAAAAAATGTCTCATTCACTTACAATTATTTAAATAAAATATACCCCTCTAAACAACACAAACCTTCACCATTAAAGTAACCCTTATTTAACACTTTTAAAGTTTTAAAGCCAAGACTGTAGTATAGATTTATAGGGCTTTATTATTTCAAGATCTATTAATGTTGATCAGATTTCTTATCATACATCTTATTATAGTCTTGATTTGGTTATTCAAATTCTCTTAGTGGTAAAGTGGACTTCGACTTTAGTAATGGGCACTATTTAATAAAAACAAAAAAAAACAAAAAAACAAATTTGAACATGCTTTTGATTAAAAAATACCTGAAACTTTGAGTGTGCTCAAGTTGTGTCCCATCCATTTTCGAATCCCCCTGATGGAGCAAGGCTGCATCCGGCAATTCCAAGTTTCTATTGCGCCCTGCTGCAACAAACACCTGAACAATCCGAGTAATTGGGCTGCCATTATTCGGACTAACTTTATATCTGTAAAATGGTGTACCCAACAAAAACACCACAACTGCTACACCAAAAGCAGTCGTCACCGACCCAATCCCTGCTCCCCAACTCACATTTTCCTCCACATAAACCACAACAGTAGTACCCAACAAAATTCCAATACTCAAGGAAAAAAATACCCAGTTGAAGAAGGAATGCTTCTGGAGCCTTTCCTTTGGATTGTTTCTATCAAACTGATCTGGACCATAGGAGCCTAGCGAAGGCTTGAGCCCTCCTGCGCCCATGGAAATGATGTAGAGAGAAAGGAACAGTAGTCCAACTTCAGCTGAGGAAGCATTACCACAATATAAGGAGCTCTTTGAGGGGCATGGAGGTGGCTTTAGAGAAGATACCGATACAACCGCTGTCAATAAGCTAGTCCCTGTATACCCACAAACACATTCATTCCAGATTTTCAGAAGCTCTATTCAGCATACAATCAGATAACAATATATCAAAATTAAAGAACTTGCCATCGAGTTATACTCTTACCAAGCCAGATGACTGGAAGAAGTAAGATTAGATCAGTAATATTACAATATATGATTCCAATGATTGGAATTTTGTAGGAATAATCTAATAAAAAGCAAGATTGAACTTCCACTAATAAGAGATAAGATTAGATCAATAATAAATGATTCCAATAATCGAGATTTAATATACCATTCCAGTGATCAAAATTTTATAGGAAGAATCTAAAAAGACGGAAGATTAGATCAGTAATATATGACTTTTAATGATATAGGAAGAAATTAATAAGTAAGGAAAATTAAATCAGTAATTATGATTTCAATCATCACCACCATTTGAAGAGGGAGATTCTATCATTTAAAGATGGGTTATGTCTAATCAGTAAAAAGTTGAACTGTTTAAAAAAATTAGTTTATCATTAACTTTAAGATAATCATTTATTACTTTTGAATATAGATGAACTGAAAATTTGTTATTGAATGTTTGATCATTTCTATTTAAATATAAATATGATTATTATTTTAGAAAACAATTTTATCAAAGTAAAGTATTTCAATCTTTATCTACTCAAACAAAGAATAAGATGCTATTTATTAAAAGATCTATTCAATTTTTGTTTGCCTGAAATTCTAATATTCTAATAATAAAAGAATGTTTGTACAAGAAAAAAAAAAAAAATCTTTTAAATTATATACTATTATCTCTTTAGTTTAATAGAAAGTTAAAAAAAAAATCATTGAAAAAGTTAAAATATCATTCATATAAAGTGCTCAGATTCTATTAATTAAATAATCTATTATCTAATAGAATTGACTCTCTGCTAGAGGTTCACTCCACCACGTACACATCTCAGAAATTCTTTCAATAAAAAAGTGTCTCCGAATATATTAAAAAAACATTATTTAAAAAAAAAAAATTGTATGAAAGAAATTATTTTTAAATATTAAATTGTTATTTTATACTTTATTCATATCCAAAATTAGAAAACAAAAATTAACTTTTGACCTTATACACAACTTTGAAAACCAAATAGTTGCTTTCAAGATCTTGTAAAACTTAGAAGATCAATGTAGATTAATATGAAATGAAATGAAATCAACTGACATTCAGAAGATCACTTCAGATAAATCACAGATTATTTTGGTTGAAACCTTACCAAGAAATAAATAATGGAGGATGCCACCACCATCCAGTATGTCCCTATATATGAGTCTGCTAAGAACCCTCCTACCAGAGGCAAAACAGTTGTGACACCAGCCCAATTGTTGACACTTTTAGCAGCAGAAGTGAGCCCTTGGTGCAGCACATTTGTCAGATACGTTATCAAACTGGAGATGATTACAAAGTAGGCCATCCTCTCTGCCACCTCCAACACTGGCCATGGCACAAACAAACCAAAAGTCAGAAACATATTACAGAAGAAGGCATAAACATCATAATATACACCATGGAATTGCAGTTACAGATAATGAAGAGGGAGGCCTTCCATCCTCCTGTTGTTGCAATGGAAGCAGGCATTCCTTTGCTGTCTACTGAACCATCTTTCACCCACATCATACTCTCCTTTTCCCTCTTACACAATTCCACCTCCTCCATTGAAGATCAGGTCACTGCAACTCCTTTCTCTCTAAAGATACCCTTTTTTATTTCTAACTTTAATAATGGGTTCTCCACACAAATCCAAAGCTAATAAACATAAGCGAAAAAGTTTACAGGGTCGGTATGCTGTGATCAGCGAACATGGACAGGTCAAATCTCAAAAGATTCTTGCAAAAACAATGATTAAATTTAACTGTTCATAAACATTCTCCACTGCTTTCCAGTCAAAACACTTAAAGTAATATTCTTCTGCAAAGTGTTTCTTTTTAATTTAACAACAATGCAATCGACTAACCGTTTAGCCTTAAAGGTGCTTTCTCAATGATGATTCGTACAACTTATATTCCGCCTTATCATGCAGACCCTCTGTACTTGGCCCAGGTGTTGGGATATGGTAAAGTGTTTCATTCATGGAAATAATGGCGTTCGCCACTTAGTACTCACTTTCACTGTACAACCTTTTTTAAGGAAGCTCTCTACAAAGAAGACGTTTTCCACTTAATTTTCGAATCTTCGTACATGTATTAAACCTGTTCCCTTTGAATTTGAGTAGCTGCCCTATATTATGGAATATCTATTGGTTTTCTCCTATCCTAGAGGGAAACCCTTGCACGAATCCTATAAGATCCACAATTACAATGTCTTTCCTCATAGCAGAGTGTTTTTTATCAACATCCTGAAACTCTTTCCCATGATTGGGAGATGGTGTTTTTCTTTGATATCTTAGAATGAATGGGAGAAGTGCCCAATTTTACGGTAATAAAGGAAAAGTTGTGAGGACTCAAATTGGATTCTTTTCCCTCAAACACTAAGTTTGGAAAAAAATTTAATGGTGTTTAGTATTACCTTATCAATATCAACACACACACACACAAAATCTAGCAAAAACTAAGCATTTCATAGATTGTGTGACATAGTCAATAGATAAAAACTCACCAAGTGAATCAGATATACCTCAAATGATCTCTTCAACTTAGTATTCTAATGGAAGCCCTATGAATTAACCCAAATTGATACCTTATTAAAGCTTTCATGATACATCAAAATCAGTAGATCATCTTTTCAAAGAAAGATTGGATTTACCAAGGAACGAAGGACCTCCTTGCAAAATTCTTGTGCTTTTCCTCAAGGGTTTGGAAAGAGAACAAGAAAAATCCATTTATCATGGTAGCCACTTGAATTTGACCAAACACATGCCATCTATTTTAAACCTAGTATTAGACAACACCAATATTTAGATGAAAGCCTAAGAATCTCCAAATGAGGGCATTCCCCATGCATACAATATCTCTATCTATAACAACATCATAAACCCTTAGAATAATGCATGACTTATCCAAGGTGAAAGGAGCTTCACCTAGGGATAGGTAAAAAATAATCTTGTTTGAATTAGAAGAGGAACTACCCACCTCAATTTGCAAGTTCATTTCAGAATCATATAAAGCCTTAGTAGAAAGGGGGTCCAATGTCCCAAGAATACCAATATCAAGAGGAGGCACTACGATAGGACATTTTATCCTCACTAGAAGCCCCAAGCTTTATGATAGGACAAGATCCTTTGTCCCTGTTGCAACCCTTACAAGGATTAGGTTACACTATAGATCTCAACAAAGGGGACAAGGTAGTCCTTCCTCCCAAAAAAAAAGAGGAGAGTAAGGAGGAGATTGTTAAGGGATTTCAAAAGACTCTCTTTGATATGTGCACCAAGAGCACATACTCTAAGTGTAAATGAAGATAATATCCTAGAATATTACGGGGTTAAATCATGTGCACAAACATGATCTCTTGAAAAACATTATCCAAGTTCACAAACTGGATATATTATTAATTCAAGAATCAAAGATGCAGTGTGATAAGATTATTCAAAATAGAGAACTGCTTATTTAAGGATTGTGGTTTTCATGGGTTCAACTCAGATGGGACTTCGAGGGGAATAGCGAACTTTAGGAACCCAAAGACTATTAGAGGAGCAACCCTTGATGTGGATGCAAATCATGTTGATACTCAATTTTTCCATTTCAAGGATAACACCTCATGGGTTATCTCAAATGTCTATGCTCCTAATTTGAAGAAGGCTAGAAAGTAGATTTGGGGTGAGTTAGGTTCTCTCAAGCCTCTTTTCAAGGATTAGCCTAGTTGGTAATGGGATACTTCAAGACCCCGTTAAAGGATAATGAGAAAATGGGAGGATCCCAAATTCCCTTGGATATTAGATCTTATCTAATGGAGTTTATTCATGATAATGCACTTTTTGATCTTAATTTATAGGGAGCATCCTTTACATGGTCTAACAAAAGGGTAGGTTTGGACCACATTTAGGTCAAATCAGCTGGGCCCTTATTTCCTTGGATTGGTTCTCTAGTTATTCTTGTGCTCTATCTACCTTAACTTGTTTTGGTTATGATCATTTTCCAATTTCTTTCCCTACTGATAAGTTGAGAAAGAAGAAAATGTTTCATTTTAGATTTGAGAGCATGTGGTTGAAGCATCTGGATCTTAATGTGTGTCTGAAAAGATGATGGTAGGTTAATGTTGAGGGAAGTGCTATGTTCAGAGTATCTAAGAAACTCTCCTATGTTAATAATATGGTCCAAAAATAGAATAAAGACTCATTTGGTCAGATCTTCAAGATTAAAAACTATATATTAAAAATGTTGGATGAGGTTCAGCAAGAAATCCAACTCAAGGGGATGGACTCTTCTCTTCATATTCAAGAAAATGAGATGTTATCTCGACTTCATGATATCATAACTAAAAAATAAAACTTTTGGAAACAAAGTTTTGGGGCTTTTTGGTTAAAGAGTGGAGATCACAATACCAAATTCTTGTTGGAAGAATGAAGAAGAACATTTCATTATGTAGCTTTTGTGTTGTCATTGATGTCACCATGTTATATGAGTTGCAACTGCAAGTTTAAGTTCAAACTTGATCCAGTATTTTGAATTGGTATAATAGTTTTTATCCTCCGGTATTTTGGTCCGCAATCCTCCATTGATGAATATCATAACTTGCAGTTTTGGGAAATGGTTCTCGATTGCTAGAAGCTTGTAAGTTTAGAATCTCTTGTGCACAGGTGCTTGTATGGCGAGTTTGCATTATTTTGTCATTGCATTTTGTTATTAGGTCTATCCTTGGCTGACCTAATCAATATTTGATGTTATAATGAATTGATTTTGTATTGCAGATGTATTTGTGACCTATCTTAGGTCCATGCTGACATATTGTAGTGTACTGCATGCTTGCATTATTTTTGGAAAATTTTTGTACAAGCTTGAAGTCAACAGTTAATCTTTTTGGTGAATAAGGGTTGCATCTAATTAGGATGACCTAATTGATGCTTGCGGATGAGTCAAATATATATTTTAGATTGTTTTGAGATTGATTGTGAGAAAAAAAGGTGAAAAGTGGACAGATAAGTATGCAAAGATGATGAAATTTGTAAAGTCAGATTACTGAGCATCAAAGGAACTTAATCAACACTTGTTAGGTGTAACTTTATTAGTTCATATTCTGGATGTAAGCCATTTCCACATTGTATCTTTGTAGGTAGTGAGCCTCCCATATTGGACAATGAGTCCTGGTAGTGATCCACCCTTTGTAATATCTTATAACCAGTTATACTATATTGTGAGCTAATCCTCACTGTGGTTTTTCCCATTTTGAGTTTTCCCTATAAAAATCCTAGTATTTATGTGTTATGTGCTTTTATGTTCTGTTAATGCTCTTGCTCATTCTTACTATTATATGCATTGGAGTAATTGGATGGTACTTGTTCAATAAGTTTAATAAGCTACTAATTCACCCTCGCTCTCAATATCTTGGGTATTCAACAATTGGTATCAGAGCCTAGTTCCTCTGAAGAAGCCTAATAGCTTGAGGAAGATCTTGAAGATTGGACAAATGAATGATAGAGAAGAACTCTAGGCTGCTCTTGAAGATCTTGACAAGATTGAAAATGAAAACAAATATTTGAAAGAAAATCTTGATGAGGCAAATGAGTGCATCAAGAAATTGAAAGAGCAATTGAAGAAATTCAAAGAAATACAAAGAGAAGTAAGTGAGCAATTAAAACAAGCAAATGAAGAGATCATCAGATTGAAGTTGCAAGTGGAGGAAAATAAGAGAATTGAAGAGTGTTTGAATTTAGTGGTGCAAAGCAAGACTGATGAATGCACAAGGCTTGAACAAGAAGTGGTAAACCTGATAGTAGATCTGGAAAAGGAAAAACTTTGTGAAGATAAGTTCAAAACAAGATCCACCAAACTTGATGAGTTGATTGAAGGAAAAAAACCAACTAAATATAAAGGTCCATTTTGGGAATGGAAGCAGGTGAAAGCTCTAAGGCTATACACAAACTTCAAACACGGTGAACAATCAAAAGACTCAAGATAAAGGAAAACAAACAAGAAAACCAAGAAGCTTTGCTAGAAGACCGCTTATCAAACAAAAAAATTATGCTCAAAGGTACCCATCTTTCAATGGTGTTTTTTTTATGCAATAAATTTTGTCACAAGGAAATGGAGTGTAGAAGTAGAATAAACCAATATGCTAGTCCCTTCTCTAGACAATGTTTTGCATGCAAGAAAGTTGGACATAGAGCTAGTGAATGTAGAACTCGGATGATGAATTGGTCTAATGGAGGTAGAATGAATCAATATTTTGTTGGCTACGACTATGCATGTAATAAGTTTGGACACAAAGCTAATTAGTGCAAATCAAGGGTTAATGGAGGTCAAACAAATCAGAAAAATGTTATTTGCTACAATTGCAACAAAATTGGACACATTTCAAGAGTACACAAAAGTAAAGGGAGAAAGTAATCTGATTTGGTAAAGAAGAATGAACCAGTGAGGACAATTGACAAGAATGAGGTTAAGCAAGAAATGAACAAGATTTGGAAAAAGAAAGAAGAGCCAGTGACATCAAATCTATTTGTGCCCTCATCTGGTGGAGACAATTCCTCTGACAATTAGACCCAACATGGTTTTAATGGGTGCATTAACAAAAAATTATTCAACCCCTAGATATCTAGTGTTTCAGACATTGGCACGAAGATATGTTGTAAAGAATGAATAAACAAAGCTTATACAAAAGGAACCGAAAGAAAAGTTGTAGGCATGATCATTTGCGGAGAAAATTAGTGTTTTTTAGTGCAGTGAAGAAAGTTTTTATCAGATTTTTGAATTATTCTACATTTAATGTGAATTAGGGCATCTCATTGATCTATAAATTCAATTTGGAGAGTGATTTGGAGAGTGAGTTGTGCAAACCATAGTTCTGGTTTTTGTGAAAGTAAAGGTATTTTACTCTTTTGTGCTATCGTGGGTTTGTGTGAATCTTCTTTCTAAAATCATTTGAGCTCAGTTTGTTAAAAGATGGAAACCCCTATAGTCATAAATGTGTCAGAAAGACCTATACCTTCCTACAAGAAGTATTCCATGAAGGTATTTGAAGAAGACCCTCTAGGCGCCTTCTCATTGATTCCTCACGGTGTCATGCCTACTAAAGACACTAGAATGTACATTCGTGTTAAAATTGAGGAGTATAATCATAGCAAATTGATAGATATGTGGCACAATGAGGTCACTAGGGATTATTTCTTGATAAAACTAGAGTATGCAAATATTGTTGCAAAGAATTTGGATCGGTGGAATCAATTTCTTAACTTTAGTTCCATTGTTGATGACATGTTAAACTCGCTCTTAGAAAAATTCATGATAAGTTTTTGTGGACTAACATACCTCACCTAATAACCAAAGAAGTGATTAAGGAAGTTACCAAACTCCATGATACTGGAGACCGGTACCAATGTTGAAGTATGTGAAAAATGAAGTGGTGATGGAACTCACTAAAGTAACATTTGATTGAAGAGCTCTTGCAACAAAACCTATTACCAATCCTGCTGTGAAGTATGCAACTATAATGATCGGTCACAAGATCTACTTCACAAATAGGGAAAATTTTATGTCTGCTATAGCTATATACACTAGATATGACATGGTAGCAAATGGAGCAGAATATGATCTGTGTGAACTTCTCTGGCAATAATTGTTTGAAAACCCTAATATGAAAAGGGAGAAGAAATATACATTTAAGTTTGGTTCCTTAATTGTTTTTTGTTCTATTTTCTTAGACGTCTTCCCGAAAGAGATGATGTGGTAATATGGGATACATCAAGACTTGTTGCACATCAATTTTTTTATTATATGCACAGCTTGGGTGATTTGAAGAGTTGAGACAATGCTCTGACAACAGTATTTGTTGTATTCAAAAGCAACATGAATGAACAAGAAAGGATCCCAAGGAAAGTTATTGAAAAGTACAAGAATGACATCATATTTCATGTCTCCATAGATGAGTGTATGATTGAGGTAGTTGAACCCCAAAATTTGTGGATACAACCATTGGGTTATGAAGCTACAAACGATGAAGTAGAAGGCTATGTACAAATTTTATTGAAAATACTAGAAAAGATACCAATGAACCAAGAGTGGGAACATATGAAGAAAAATCTATGGAAATTCACATGAAGCATAAGATGCATGTGATTAGAAAGAATGTAGATCAAATGATTAGAAAGGTTGGTTTCACTGATGAATATATTGCACAAGGAAGAGCCATGGGAGAGAAGATGGTTAGAGAAGCATTAGGAATAAGGAGATCTAGCAGGACTACTCCTTCAAAACCAACTACCACTCCTGCATCAATGAAGGTAGAGCCCAATGCTCCTGGTAAGGGAAAAGGCCTGAATCCTTCTGGACCCACTACAAGATTAGGTAAAAGGAAAGAGACTCCTCTGGTGGCACCATTCAAGAGAGGTAAGAAGGAAAAGGAAAAAAGGGAAAAGAATCTCAGTATCACTAAAGAGAAAGAAGATGATGAGGAAGACCCTGAAGCTAAATTGATAAGAAAGAAGAAGGAGAACATTCCCTCTGGTGAAGGTGTTTCATAGGAAGCAAGTACTAGCAATAAGAGATATCTATATGTGTCATCATCTGAAGAAGATGAAGCATAGGGTTTTGGTGTTCATGTACACACCAAGCCAGACTTGAAGAAGGAAAAGGTGTCATAAGAGGCATCTTCGGACCAGGAAGAACAAAAATCCTCACTGGTAAGACCTAGTTCTCCTCTCATATTAGAGGCGTTGGTTAATAGCTTGGTACATTTTGAAGATATGTTGCAGCCTACAGCCAAAATTTATACTCAAGTAGGTAGAGAGGACAGGAAAACATTGATTTTAACTATTATTCAATATGTTATTACTTTTGAAGTTAGTTGGGACTATGTTAAGAATAATGTACCTAAGAAATTGTGAGATGCACTGATGAAAAGAAGATCGGAGGTTGTTGAGTTGGAAGAAAGGATAAGAAATGATGCATTTGAGAAAATTGGGTCCTCTTTGACCCCAAATGATTTGGAAACCTTGAAGAAGGTATGCTCAAAGATGTTTCTGATCAAGAAAAGGGTAAACACTTTGATGAAAAAAGATAAAAGGAAAATAAGGAGAATAAAGAAAGAAACTACAAAAGCCATTAGAGGCATGGCTGAGAAATATGGTATGTTTGGTGCACTTCCATCCATTTTTGCACCTAAATCGGGAGAAGATGATTCTACAAAGGTAAAGGAAGACATTCCTCTAGGAATAGGTGATTCAAATATCCTTCTAGAAATAGGTGTTACAAATGATCCTCCGGAGATAGAGAAACAAGATGAGGAAGAAGCTGAACCAGAGAAGCTTGGTGTTGTCCCTCTGATACAAGTTGAAGGAGAAAAAAGATAAAAATGAAGGTGAAAGGAATGAAGAAGAAAGAGACAAAGAAGAAAATGTAGAGGAAGAAGAAAAAGTAGAGGAAGAAGAAAGAAATGGGGAAATTGCCAAGAAGAATGAAGAAGATCAAAAGCAGGTTGTGGATTCACAAAGGTCCTCTAGAGAATCCTCCTCCAGCGATGATGTATTAAAAGGCCTGTTATCCAAGAAAATAAGGTTCTAGACGGTAATTCCTCTAGAACTTCTACAACTCCCCATGGTTTAGGGTAGTGTGGATCTGGACTAGATATCTTTCATTCATAAATTGGTGTTAGGGGATGCATTGCATACATTCAAAAGAAAAGAAATTTTGGAAACACATCAAAAGGGGACAGAGGTTATTAATGATGCCCTCAAAGCTTTGCAAGAGGCCACCCCTAGTATATTAAGTGATACATCTCTCACTTCGGTAGAAAATATGAAACTTCTATTAGACTCCTTCAAGGAGTATGTCTCCGAACTTCGTGAGAATACAAGGAAAGAGATTGAGGAGAAAATGGTAGGGAAAAGGCTCTCGAAACTTCATGATAAGTGTGTTTTGGCACACACCAATGTTGAAAAGAGCCCGGAAGTTGTGCAAGCTTGTGATTATGAAGAAAATACTATATTTGTGTACTACACAAAGTGGTCAGATGTCATGCACAGAGTATCAAAGATCTCATGAACTCCATTGAGTCCTAGTTGATAGCTGCTTCTAGTTCATACAATGCATCTAAAGGTAAAGACAAGTCAACTTAGAATGCTATCACTGCTCATAGAGAAAAAATATTTATTCTATAGAAGCAGAAGGAAGACATCATTAGAAGATTCAGCTAGCTAGGTGACCTTGTGAGAATGGAGTACACTCCAATGGCCAATGCTTTGGAAAATGTATAAAAATTAGAAAAGATCAATCTAACTCCAGGAACTCTCCATGATGTAGAAGAAAGCCAAATGGAATACAATATTTGAACATAATTTTAATATCTGCTAAGGAGAGTTGGGAGAATGACAAGATAGCATGACAAGGTATTCTCAAGGAGCTTCAAGGCTCAACTTCCTCCGGGTAATAATTTTTTAGTTTTCATAATTTTGGACCACCTTTTGACCTTGGTGTCAAAGGGGGAGAGAAAAGGGAAGAGAAAAGGGGAGAGTTTGTTGCACATAAGAGGTTTGTAAATTCTTTTGGAACATGTTTCCATCAATGAAAAAGGGGGAGATTGTTGGAAGAATGAAGAAGAACATTTCATTATGTAGCTTTTGTGTTGTCATTGATGTCACCATGTTATATGAGTTGCAACTAAAAGTTTAAGTTTAAGCTTGATCCGGTATTTTGAACCGATATGATAGTTTTTATTCTCTAGTATTTTGGTCTGAAATCCTCCACTAATGAATATCATAACTTGTAGTTTTGGGAAATGGTTCTTGGTTGCTAGAAGCTTGTAAGTTCAGAATCTCATGTGCACAAGTGCTCGTATGGTGAGTTGGAATTATTTTGTTGTTGCATTTTGTTATTAAGTCTATCCCTAGCTGACCTAATCAATAGTTGATGTTATAATGAATTAATTTTGTATTGTGGATGTATTTGTGACCTATCTTAGGTCTGTTGGAAATATGTGGCTCAAACATTATAGGCTGAAACCTCCATGAGTGCCAAGTCGGTGTGATAGGTTCCATTTTGCTTTATTCAGTTCTGACCAGGTCGCTGTGACCTTGTTACTGTCTTGCCGATTTGTACACTGAGAAGTCTATCGCTATTACATAGTGTGTTCGTTGTGACCTTATAGCACTCAGGAGACCTCTGGCTGAAAGGCCATTCAATTATGTATCGGTGAGACTCTTGGTGACTACAGGTTTCAGGATAATTGAAGGTTCTCGCTAAGAAGTCTCAGTGAAGTGTTAATCTTTTTCCGACAACGTATGTATTAAAGTCTTTGAGGCAACTCTAATTATCCAAGAAGATGTCTTAGCGAATAGTGGGAGTCTTGCCGATGGGGACTTATCTAAGCATTCTTCGGAGTAACTCAAAGTGGTCAGAGAAATGTCTTAGCGGACATTGAAGGTCTCACCAAAAGAAACACCTTTTGGAAGTCATTTGGTGTAGCTCTTGGCGAATGATGGTCATTGGTGGAACACAGTGGTTTTGATAAGAAGTCCCAGCGACTTCGACGAGTCTTGCCAATGTTGAAGATACTTCAGGGTAACTTAAAGATATCAGAGAAACCTCTTAGCGATGGCGAATGTCTTGCCGATAGCCGATGGCTATCGGGGTAGCTCTTGGCGATAGCTGGTCATCAAAGTAACATATGGAGATCGGTATGAACTCTTGGCGATAGGTGTGAGTCTTGCTGACTTCTCCTTGGTGCTCAGTAGGTATGGGGACTTTGATATAACCTTTGATGTCTTGCTATGACCTCCTGGCGAAAGCGATAGGTTAGGGCGACTATGTGATGACTCGGTGTATATCTTGGAGCTCGATATAACATCTTGGTGACCACAGAGGCTTTTGGCGACATCGATATGAAGTATAGGTGGCATCGGCGAGACACTGTTAGTGTCTCATCGAGATGCCAGTGCATTACAAATTCTATTGACCATCTGACTGTCATACATGGAATCTCGTGGACGAATAGAGGAAGCCAAAAGTGAACTATTAGCAGTTGGTTCATTGCGATAGTTCTGTGAGAAAGCTCAACAGTCAGGGAACACCATGGATATAGTTGGAAGTTGCAGACACTTGGGGGTTGGATAGTAGTTCGATCAACAGTGAAGTGTGAAGAATTAAAAAAATTGTATCAGTAAAGGATTTAAAATTTGTAAAGGCTATAACTTGGATGTTTTATGTTCGAAGAATGTTCATGATGAATGCTGATGTATAATGACACTAGAAAGATAAGTCTTGAATTGTATGTAATTTTGATTACTGTAATACAAAGTGATTTCTCTTGGTGTGGTGGGTTTTTCTCTTGTAAGGGTTTTCCCATGTATATCTGGTGTTCATGTGTGTTTGTCTAATACTCTGTTTCTGTAATTTGTTTCTTAGTGCATCTCAACTTGACTGTAATTGAAAATTAAAAGTACTTCTGCATTCTTTCCTGAGGTATTGACGTTAGGAGAATTGTTTTTTGCATCTAATTTTCCTTACAAGTGGTATCAGAGCCTAGCCAGTTGTGTTATCCTTGGGGGTATATTGGGTTTTTTGTGTCAATACTGTTCAGTGGGAGTCTTGTAGAGATTGTTATTTTTGATTACAGGTTAAGATGGCTAGTACATCTGGAAAGTTTGAAATAGAGAAATTCAACAGCAGTAACTTTGAGTTGTGGAAACTCAAGATGGAGGATCTTCTTGTTGACCATGATCTTTGGATTGCTGTGGCTTGAGTGAAACCTACAGGCATGAAGCAAGAAGATTGGGACCTTGCAGGTAGGAAGTCTAAGGGGCTGATAAGGCTCTGTTTGGTAGACTTAGTGCTTCTAAATGTACATGAAGAGAATATTGCATCTTCCTTGTGGAAGAGACTGGCATCTATTTATCAGGGGAAGTCCTTGATAAATAAACTATTCCTAAGGAAGAAACTATACTCTTTGAGAATGCAGGAAGGAGGGTCTGTAGCTGATCATTTGAACACATTTAACATGCTACTCATACAATTAACATTTGTTGGTGTAAAGACTAAAGAAGAGGATCGCTATATGCTTCTATTATGTTATTTTCCAGACTCATGGGATCATCTGGTGATGGCGATTGGGAGTACAACATCCAATTTCAAGATGGAAGATGTTGTTGCATCTTTGTTGTTAGAAGAGATGAGAAGGAAATCTTCTAAGATGGAGAAGGAGGCTCTTGCTATCAGAGGAAGGTCAAAGGAGAAAGGCAAGAAGAAGGACAAGAAGTCCAAATCGAAATTAGAGGGGAGATCAAAGTCTCCTAGTAAGAAGTCCAAGGTGAAGTGTTGGAACTATGGGCAACCTAGTCATGTCCGAAGGGATTGTAAAGAGGAGAAAAATAAGAAGAAGGGCTCTTCTAATAATGGTTCTTCTCATAGTGATGGTGATGCCTTCATTGCAGCCTTGGCTACTTAGGCATCAGATGATGTCTGGCTGATTGATTTTGGAGCATCATTCCACATGACATCTCACAGAGAATGGTTCACAAAGTATGAAGAATACAATGGTGGAAAGGTGTACTTGGCAAGTGATTCAACCTTGGAAATTGTTGGTCGTGGAAGAGTTAGAATCCAATTCCCTGATGGCAGAATAAAGAGGATCAATGATGTGATGCACATACCTGGTCTGGCTCAAAATCTTCTTTTTGTTAGTAAGCTTAATCATATCAGAGTACAAGTCTTGTTCTCAGGAAGTGGCTGCAAGATGACTAGAGGTTCAATGGTGCTGGCTAGAGGTGCTCGAATTAGTACCTTGTACAAGCTGGATGCACAAGTTGTTCAATGTAATAGTGTCTCCTCGAAGTCACTGGAAGCTGCTCATGGAGGTAAAAAGGAAAATATCCCTAATTATGTAAACTCTACGGAAGTAAAACTTCCTGCAGAGAAGACTATGCTTTGGCATCATAGGTTAGGCCACATTGGAGAAAAAGGTTTAAAAACCTTGAAGAACAAAAATCTTGTTGAAGGGCTTGAAGATTGTAATCTGGAATTTGAATTTTGTGAACACTATATATATGGAAAGCAGCATCGTGTTTCATTTTATGGCAGTCCTCATAAATATTTTGGTTTGTTAAACTATATTCATTCAGATGTGTTTGGTCCAGTAGATGTTCCTTCTTTGTCTAAATCAAGATACTGTGTCGTTCATTGATGATTATTCAAGAAGAGCATTTATATATTTTTTGAAAAGTAAATCAAAAGTGTTCAGTCGATTTAAGGAGTTTAAAAATCTTGTTGAAAATCAGACTGGTAAAATAATAAAATGCTTAAGGACTGATAATGGCGGTGAATTATGTTCTGATGAATTTGAAAGATACTGTAAAGACCATGGAATCAAAAGACACAAGACTACACCTTATACTCCACAGCAGAATGGAGTTGCAGAAAGGTTCAATAGGACAGTGATGGAGAGAGCATGAAGTATGCTTAGTAGTGCTGGTTTGGAGGAGAAGTTCTGGGCTGAAGCTACTGCTACTGCATGTTACTTGGTTAATCGGTCTTCAAACTTTGCTCTTATTGATAAGACACCTTTAGAAGTGTGGTCTGGTAAGAAGCCCTCTCTTAGACATATTCTAGTCTTTGGTTGTGAGGCATATGCACATGTGCCGAATGTAAAAAGATTTAAGTTGGAGAACAAGGCTATCAAGTGTATTTTTATTGGCTATATTGCTAACATTAAAGGATACAAGCTTTGGAATCCTGTTACAAAGAAGGTTGTATACAACAGAAGTGTAATCTTTCGTGAGCTGAAACCTTCCACCTTGGATCTACAGTCAAAGACAAAGTCAGGAAATAGTAAGGATGTAGCAGCAATTCCTCCTACACCAGAGAAAGAGGAATTGAAGATTCAAAATGTACCTAAAACTGAGGAGAGCTCAAGCAGTTCTGAAAGTTCTAAAGAAGATGAACCTCAACCTCAGCCAGTGAGGAGGTCAACCCAAGAAAGGAAACAACTGGATAGGTATGGGTTCTCATTAATTGATTCTACTTGTGCCTATGCTTTAATTTCTAGCACTGATGAGCCTAAGACTGTAAAAAAGGCAATTAAAATGTCTGATTCAAATTCTTGGTTGGAAGCCATGGATGAGGAAATGGCGTCATTAGATAAAAATGAAACCTAGAGTTTGGTGCCCTTGCCTAAAGGCAGAAAACCTGTGGGCTGCAAATGGGTATTTAAGAAAAAGATTGATCTGGATGGCAGTGTAGAAAAATACAAGGCAAGACTGGTTGCAAAGGGTTATTCCCAGGTAGAGGGAATTAACTATGGGGAAATCTTGTCTCCTGTAGCAAAGCTGACATCCATTAGATTTCTATTGTCACTTACAGCAACATATGACTTAGAGGTTGAATAGATGGATGTGAAGACATCATTTCTTCATGGTGATCTTGAAGAAGAAATCTATATGTCCCAGCCTAAGCACTTTGTTGAGAAAGGTAAAGAAAAAATGGTATGCAAATTAAAGAAGTCTTTGTATGGGTTAAAGGAGTCACCTAAAATGTAGTACCAGAAATTTGATACCTATGTATTATCTTTAGGCTTTGTGAGATCAAAATCTGATCACTGTGTATACTATAAAGTTGAAAGTGATCAAGTGCTTGTTATTGCTCTTTATGTTGATGATATGTTGTTCATAAGAAATAGCAAGCTAATGATTTATGATCTTAAGTCTCAGTTGTCTGCTAAGTTTGAAATGAAGGATCTTGGTGCAGCAAGGTATATTCTGGGGATGGAAATAACCAGGGATAGGAAGAACATAAAGCTTTGGCTTAGTTAGAGTAAGTATATAAGGACTGTTCTAGAGAGATTTTGTATGAATGATTGCAAGCAGTTAGTTGTTCCAGCCATGCAGGGAACGAAGCTATCTACTGAGGACTGTCCAAAATCTCCTACTAAGATGGAGGACATGACCAGTGTACCCTATGCAAGTGTAGTAGGTAGTCTCATGTATGCAATGGTTTGTACAAGACTAGACATTGCCCAAGCAGTAGGAGTACTTAGTCAATTTATGGCTATTCTAGGAAGAATACATTGGGATGCTGTGAAGAGGGTGTTTAGATATTTGAAGGGAACTTCAAATTTTGCTCTGTGTTACCATGGAAATTCAGTTGAATCACAGAGGACTCTCAACATTCATGGATATGTAGATTCTGATTGGGCAGGGGACATTGATAGCAGGAGATCCACTAGTGGATATGTTTTCATGTTGAATGGTGGTGCAGTGAGTTGGATGAGCAAGCAGCAAGCTGTAGTCACTTTGTCCACTATAGAGGCTGAATACATGGCAGCTACTCATGCTTGTAAAGAAGTTGTATGGTTGAAACGTTTGTGTTCTAATATTGGTTTTGATGCAGGGAAAATAACAATCTTATGTGACAATCAGAGTGCCATTTGTCTGGCAAAGAATCCAACTTTCCATGCCAGGATGAAACATATTGATGTACAGTACCATTTTGTACGAGATATGGTTGAGGATGGAAAGGTCAATTTGGAAAAGGTTGATACTCTGGAGAATGTTGTAGATGCATTGACGAAGCCGGTGAGCACATACAAGTTCAGGTGGTGTGCATGTTCAATGGGCCTTAGTGCCCATGATTTTTAGTAAGTATTATTTATGCTCTGGAGATGCCTGTATGATCTTCGTCAAGTGGGAGATTGTTGGAAATATGTGGCTCAAACATTACAGGCTGAAACCTCTATGAGTGCCAAGTCAGCGTGACAGGTTCCATGTCTGGTCGACTAGCAAGTTTGCTTTATTCAGTTCTGACCAGGTCGTTGTGACCTTGTTACTGTCTTGCCGATTTGTACACTTAGAAGTCTATCGCTATTACATAGTGTGTTCGTTGTGACCTTATAGCGCTCAGGAGACCTCTATCCAAAAGGCCATTTAATCGTGTATCGGCGAGACTCTTGGCGACTACGGGTTTCGGGATAACTAAAGGGTCTCGCTAAGAAGTCTTAGCGAAGTGTTAATCTTTTGCTGATAGCGTATGTATTGAAGTCTTCAGGGTAACTCTAATGATCTGGGAAGATGTCTTAGCAAACAATGGGAGTCTTGCCGATGGGGACTTATCCAAGCGTTCTTTGGAGTAACTCAAAGTGGTCAGAGAAACGTCTCAGTGAACATTGAAGGTCTCACCAAAAGAAACACCTTTTGGAAGTCATTCGGTGTAGCTCTTGGTGAATGATGGTCATCGGTGGAACACAATGGTTTTGATAAGAAGTCCCAGTGACTTCGACGAGTCTTGCCGATGTTGAAGAGTCTTTGAGGTAACTTAAAGCTATCAGAGAAACCTCTTAGCGATGGCGAATGTCTTGCCGATAGCCAATGGCTATCAGGGTAGCTCTTGGCGACAGCTAGTCATCAGAGTAACATATGGAGATTGGTATGAACTCTTGGTGATAGGTGTGAGTCTTGCCGACTTCTCCTTGGTACTCAGTAGGTATGGGGACTTTGGTATAACCTTTGATGTCTCGCTATGACCTCCTGGCGAAAGCAATAGGTCAAGGCGACTACGTGATGACTCGGTGTATATCTTGGAGCTTGATATAACATCTTGGCAACCATAGAGGCTTTTGGCGACATCAATATGAAGTATAGGTGGCATCGGCGAGACACTGTTAGTGTCTCATCGAGATGCTAGTGCATTACGAATTCTATTGAACGTCTGACTATCATACGTGGAATCTCGTGGACAAATAGAGGAAGTCAAAAGTGAACCGTTAGCAGTTGGTTCATTGTGACAGTTCTGTGAGAAAGCTCAACAGTCAGGGAACACCATGGATATAGTTGGAAGTTGCAGATGCTTGGGGGTTGGATAGTAGTTCGATCAACAGTGAAGTGTGAAGAATTAAAAAAATTGTATCAGTAAAGGATTTAAAATCTGTAAAGGCTATAACTTGGATGTTTTCTGTTCAAAGAATGTTCATGATGAATGTTGTTGTATAATGACACTAGAAAGATAAGTCTTGAATTGTATGTAATTTTGATTACTGTAATACAAAGTGATTTCTCTTGGTGTGGTGGGTTTTTCTCCCATAAGGGTTTTCCCACGTATATCTGGTGTTCATGTGTGTTTGTCTAATACTCTGTTTCTGTAATCTGTTTCTTAGTGAATCTCAACTTGACTGTAACTGAAAATTAAAAGTACTTCTACATTTTTTCTTGAGGTATTGATGTTAGGAGAATTGTTTTCCGCATCTAATTTTCCTTACAAGGTCCATGTCGACATATTGTAGTGTTCTGCATGGTTGAATTATTTTTGGAAAAGTTATTTACAATCTTGAAGCCGATAGTTAATCTTTTTGGTGAATAAGGGTTGCATCTAATTAGTTCAACCTAATTGATGCTTGCAGATGAGTCAGATATATATCATTGGACAGTTTTTAGATTGATTGTGAGAAAAAAGGTGAAAAGTGGACTGATAAGTATGTGAAGATGATGAATTATGTAAAGTTAGTTTATTGAGCATCAAAGGAATTGAATCAACACTTTTTAGGTGTAACTTTATCAATGCATATTCTGGTTGTAAGCCATTTCTACATTGTATCTTTTTAGATAGTGAGCCCCCCATTTTAGATAATGAGTCTTGGCAGTGAGCCACCCTTTGTAATATCTTATAACTAGTTATACTATATTGTGAGCTAATCCTCACCATGGTTTTTCCCATTTTGGGTTTTCCACGTAAAAATCTTAGTATTCATGTGTTATGTACTTTTATGTTTTGTTAATGCTCTTGCTCATTCTTATTGTTATATGCATTGGAGTAATTGGATGGTATTTGTTCAATAAGTTTAAGAAGATACTGATTCACCCCCCCTCTCAGTATCTTGGGTATTCAACAATTTTCTCATCTCTCTTCACTCAAACATAAGGCAATGAACAAAATTAGTGTTATCTAGGGACCAATGGCTCTATTCTAGAAGATATTGAAGATATCCATAAGGATACTTTAGATTACTTTTAAAATCTTCTTGTTGATGATTTAGTCTATGATTAGATCAATAATGAAATTATTTTGAGGTTCATCCCAAAAATCACTTCTGAATATCAAAACAAAACTTGTATTCATTCAGAGGAAGAAATTAGATGATTGAAGGGAACAAGGCCCCTAGGTCAGATGGTTTCTCTCTTCTCTTTTTAAAATATTTTTGGGATATTGTGGCGAAGGATGTGGTGAATGCTACTAAGGATTTTTTTGATAATAAGAATTTTTTGAAAGAGCTAAACTCCACCTTTCTTGTGTTGGTACCGAAGTATCATGGTGCTAAGACCTTTAGGGAGTTTAGGCCTATTATTCCTTGTAACTCTATTTATAATATCTTCTTTAAATTCCTTGCAATCAAATTACAATTTGTTCTTCCTTGGCTAATTTCAATTCAACATAATGGGTTTGTTCATGGAAGACGAATTTTAGATTCCATAATCTCAGTCCATGAAATAATACACTCTCTCTTGGTGAACAAGAAGGTTGGTTTATTTTTAAAATTGGACATAGTTAAAGCTTATGATAGGGCTAGCTAGAATTTTTTATCTAACATTTTGATAAGGTTTGGAATTGGAAGTAAATTTTTTTATCTTATTGGCCAACGTATATATTTACTCCTTGTTTCTCAATGTTGGTAAAAGGATCTCCCTCTCCTTTCTCTAAGAGCTCTAGAGGGATACAAAAAGGGGATCTGATTTCTCTATTCCTCTTTATTGTTATGGTGGAAGCTTTGGTTAGATGTATTCAAGTTGATGTTTTGAAGCTTCTTTGAAAGGGGTTTATCCATCTTATCTATGTCCTTCATGCTCTCATCAAGAATTTGTTGATGATACTATCATCATAGGGGGGGGGCTTCGGATAAGGAAGAAAAGAAGATCAAATATATTTTTATTGGCTATGAAATGGTGTTTGTTCAACTTATCAACCTTCATAAGAGTAACATTTTCTTCCTCAACACGCTTCTCCAACTTCAGTTTAAGCTCGCTACTATCCTTAATTGGAAAGTGGGAAGTTTCCCCTCTTCTTATTTGGGTCTTCCACTCTATGTCAACAAGATAGTTGATTCCTTCTAGTTAGGGATACTCGATAGATTCAACTCTAAATTTTCTGGTTGGAAAGGGTCCTTATTCAGCCAAGCTTGTAAGCTCAAATTATTAAAGAAACTCTTCAAAACTTACCAATCTATGCTATGATTCTCTTTAAATTTTCAACCAAATTTGTGGAAACATTTGAGCAGATCCAAAAGTGATTCCTGTGGGCTAGAACTGAGGAAAGGAAAATAATACCTTTGGTGGCTTGGGAACATGTAAATGTAGGCCTAAGAAGATGGTAGGTTTGGGTATTGGAAGAATTAGAGAATTCAACTTTTCCATGATGGCTAAAAATTCTTGGGGAATTATTTCTATTGAAATTGGTTGGTCACCCATCTTGAAGAATAAGTACTTCTCTCAATATAGAAACTTTAGAGAAATTCTTGATGGTGATCATCTTCCAGATGGTTCTTGGTTTTGGAAGAATATTCTTCTTTCTAGGAAAATTATTTAGAATGGGTCTTGATGGCTTCTTGATGATGGAAGACAACTTAAGTCTTGGGATGATGTGTGGTGTGATAAAGTTCCACTCAAGGAATTTCATCAAGCTTTTCCTATGAAATATATTTGTATTTGAACTTTTGGTCGTTGGGTTGTTGGTTACAATTATGAAGGTTAATGGAGAAATCTAAGGAATGTTGACCCATCTCTGGAAGAGATTCAACTGTACATTTCTTGGATTTATATCCCTTCTTTTCCCCAAAAAAGAAAGGTAATTTGGATCCCCACTTTGGATGGTACTTTCTTTGTGGCTAAATTTTTGGTATGTTCTTGGAGCAAGGAAATCCTCCTCCCTTTTGGAGCTTTCTTTTGAATCATTTTTTAATCACTAGGACCAATATTTAATTTTGGATTATGGTTCAAAAAAAAAAATGAATATTGATAATTTATGTAGAAGGGAGTTCTCTTACCCTAGAATAGATGTGCCCTTTGTGAATGTAGTTTTGAAGATGACTTTCACATCTTCCTTAGGTGTAGCTTCTTGCAATCCATTTAGGGAACGATTATTTCTCTTTGGAATCTACTATGGGTTTTTCCTAACTCCTTTAAGGATTTATGTGACCAATGGATTTTTCCTTTATCTAATCCTTCGCTTCAAATGTTGGGTGAAAGCACAAAGTTGAGTCCACCTAAGGTGGAAGTTTTGGACTTGGAAAAAATTCAAAATCAGACAAAATGAAATGGGATCTCGTTATTTAACAAATGGGACCCCATTTCACTTTAGGGCCCCAAGCCAAAAACAAGATCCTGTTTGAAATGGGCCATTAAAAAATGGGATCCCAATTTTTTAATAGCCTGTTTCATAAAAAAAAAAATTATATTTTAATGAAACGAGATCTCGTTTTAGAATAGGATCCCATTTTTTAAAATTTGAATTTTTGGTTAGGTTTTTGCTTTGTTTTTTGGTTCGAGAAAAGGCTTAGTGACCCAAACCTAAGCAACTTGAAGGTTATGTCAATGTCACAAGAAAATAGAGACTTTAGACATATGTCTGATGACCTTTTTTGTAGAATTTTTTGAAAAAATTAAAACCCATTATACATGAGACTGTAGATTCCAAATATGTAATTTTTTTTACAATTGGATTTTTTGTTCTATTTTTCAATTAATTTATGATGAAATTGGTCCATAAACTTGAAATATAAGGGTTTTGAGTATCTTAATAACTTTTTATTAAAATATTTTTTAAAAAATGAATTGTATGAAAGCATACTTCAGAAAATTCTTTTTAATTTGAAAAAAAAATCAAAAAGACATAAGTTTAGGTCATCTTATGCATGATGTGCCTAGCAATTTTTCAAAAACAACAAATATGGCCAATAAAAAATTAACAAAAAAAATATTCAATAAAAAATTACAAAAGAATATTGAAAGTGTGCTTCAATTAGTTACAAATATTTTCCCAAAAGGATTTAGAAAAAATATGATTATTTAGGTCAAAATATGGATGATGTACACATGCATGGTATGGTAAAAAAACGTGACTTTTAAATAGTGGTTTTAGAAATGCCTATTGAAAATCAATTTTTATCATCTAGGTATTAAAATTAATTACATATTTGGAAACTAGACTCCACGTACTACATTTTATAATCAGTGACATTTTTTATGATTCCATCTCTAAGTGCTTCAAATTTTAAGGTCAAATACATAACAAATTCTAAAATTCAGGGAAAACACTTCCACTTTTTGGCCAAAAAATGGACTCAACATCTTGCACACACCCTATTATGGTCACTAATGCCCCCTCATGTAGCATGGGGTATTTGGAAAGAGAGAAAAAATCATGTGTTTAGAGATTTGAAACTTAAGGAGGAGGATATTTTAATTAAAATCTTAAGATCCATAAAATAAATTTTCTTGGTTAGGATCTTAGGTGGATGGATACAAACTTATGATATATGAGTATGAGTCTTAGGTTTAGGATAATTGGAATCTCATGGTAGCTAAAGGGAATCTTGGGCTAGATGGATGCATGGGAGTGTTGAGAGATGAGGAAGGAAGGTTTGTTTGAGCAGTGGCACTTCCACTAGGAACGTAGACAAATCACCTAGCTAAAGTAGCGGTAACATACAATGGTATAAAACTTGCATATAGTGGAGGCTCAAAAAAGTATGGGTGGAAGGAGATTTATTAAACATTATTAGATGTCTTAGTAAATTGCATCCCCTTAGTGTTGGAAGATTGAAATCACTGAGAGGGGGGGTGAATCAATGATTTATGAGAGCGACAATATTTTTTATTTTCAAGAGCAAGGATTTGTGTTCACTTTTAAATCTAGAAAAAAATAAATGAAAATTTGAGAAGCAGACTTGAATTGGGCATCAACTAAGCATATGAATAAGACATTGAAATAGTTTTTCACTTGGATAGAAATTCATAACATTAACAAGACAGCTTCAGTATAAACGTTTGCATAAATGTAAAGACAACCATTCAACATTGAATTGATAAGGACAACATCACAATCTTGCAGTACTATCATAACAAAGCAATGACACTATGAGACCATAAATTTGATGAGTGGAAAACCCTCTTGGGGTAGAAAAACCACTCCAAAATGATGCCTCACTGGCTTAAATAAAACCACTATTTACAATGCCTTATAGGCAGAATCTAGAGCACCAACTCTAGGAGCACCAACCCCTTACAAATTTAGGAGCACCCATTCCAAGGAGCACCAACCCCTTTTAACACATAACAATTATAGCATCCTATCAAAAATATAGAAGTGCAGATTTTGCAACTCTAGAATTTCAATAGAAAACTATGTATGTAATCATATCAATAAGCACACTGAATAATGTTGTGCATCAACATCTTCCTTTACAAAGTATATGAGATTCAATTATTTTCAATATAAAATAGTTTCTTGTTACTGTAAAAATAGAGCCTAATGTCTCACAACATTTCTTTTCACCATCAATCTAAGAAATACCAAAAACCCTTCTTAAATAGAAGCAAGATCATTTATGTATGTCATTGAATAACTGAAAATCAACTCGGGTTAGGGTTTAGAAACCCTAAATAGAAAAATAGTTACCCGAGAGAAGAACCATCAAAAACCCTAATTGTTAACCAACCTCTCCAAACTGATTCCTTAACAAAAGCATTATCAACAAATTATTCACAAAACTAATCATCATTTTCCTTTTTCCCAACCAACTGATCCAAAGATCAAAATAAACAAAAAATTGCAAATAAATGATAGAAGAAACTGAATAGTAAACATGATGACCTGTCAAAGAGTTACCAATGACCCAACTGAATGTCACTGAACTGGCTGATGTCCACACTAAAACTCTCAAGTTTACAGGGTATGTGTAGGATCATGATGGGCCAAAAAGTGGCAATATGATGGGTATGTGGCTGACAACTTTTTTTAACTCAAAATTATTGAAATGAAAAGGGTTTTTACAAGAGATTATCAGCTTTCCACCAATATAAATTATGCTTTACTTTGAATTTAATAAGTAATTATTATTCATTTTCTATTTGAATTATGACTAAAGCCCTGATTGATAGGCTAATTGAAAAACATCTATAGTTTTTAAACAATATTACATTTTTTGAAACCAAAACATGCATCACATTCTATGCTTCACATACTATAGGATTAAAAAAATAAAAAAATAATTTCATGAAGTTTTGATCAAGTTAAGGTGGTCAGACACAAGTTTTTATATTTTTAAAATTTGTAATAAAAATTCATAACTAATTATTTACTTGGAAAAAATTACAAAAAATATGCATCACATGAGACATGAGTCCTCTACTTATATCTAAAATATTATAAACAAATATTATCATTTTATTGTGGTTAGGGTGGTCAAGCAGACACCTACTTCTTATTTTTCCTAAAATTCGTACTATTGCATTGAAATTTCAAATTTTACCAAATAGATTTTAAAAAAAAAACCTAGTAGTTTAGAAACTACATTCAATTTGCTACAGATTCTATTATTACATATTTTTGAAATAATATAGATAGCTTATTCAAATTTTCACGTCAAGTTGCCTAACTCTGATTTTTCTAATTTTTTTTCCACTTAAGGGTCTATTTTTTCCATTATGATCCTGCACATACCCTACAGTTAACATCAAACCATCCATTATACACATGTTCTTCAAGAGTATCGATCTGCACTATTGAAAACATATGGCGGGTGCTATGGTTCCAAAACAATGCAAAAGAAAATTGCCCTAGTTTTTTACTTTGTGCCTTTTGAAGACTTTATGTTAAACAATAATGCTTTGAAGTCTGGTAAGCAAACTCAATAATATGCATGATTTAAACAAACATCATAATGTATTTGAATCTGATGTCAAAGAAACATTTGCCACAAATTCTGGCAACATTATTACCACATCATAACCAACCATATGCTATCAGTGCCAAATCATCAAGTCAACCACCGATGACTTATCAAATACAATACCTTGCACTTCCTTCTCATATTTTATGTGATTGTCCCATATAAACATAGAGCCTGAAACATTAACCAAGTCTGCCATATGACTTTTGATAAAGTCATCTCCTTTTAATGATATGAATTGTAATTAAATTAAGTCTAATCCATATACAATATAAACCATGGATACAATTTTATTGCCAAAGCCATATGCCATAACAATATGTAATAGCAATGCCACCAAGAAAATGTGAACAAACAATCACATTAAAAAATGTAACAAGGAAGGCCAAGATCACCTCAGAGTATGCAAGCAATCTAAGTCTGTAAATATTGCAAGCACCAATGAATCATATATTCCTAAAAAAACATACCATATACCTTATGTGCATGCCCTATCATGATGAACACATATTAAACATTAGTACCAACATATACATGTAAAAATTGAAAACTAAAAGTACATGATGAATCATGTGAATCAACACCACATGAACCAAGATCAATATAAATGTGTTCATATAAATGTGCCACCAAACCAAGCTGCCCGAAGCAAACTGAACCCTTATACGATGAACCCTTATTAATAGATTTCCAACCAAAATATCCTTGAAAGATTGTATTATGAAGCATCAAATGTTGGCACACTATGTTTAATCAAAACTGTAATCAAAACCTTGTATGCTTTGTGCAAACCTCAAATGGAACCTTCAAATGATCCTAAAAATGATCAATTCTGAATAACCTGTACAATGCCTTATCAACCATGTGACTACACCATCAGCTATTATGAGAACTAATCAATCCTAACAAACAATGATTGAATGCATCTTGCATCAAATTCCAAACAACCAATATTGAGCATCCAATCTTCACATCAAACCATGTCATCCTCGAAACCAATCTACACATCAAACCATGTCAATCAAAGAACACCATTATAAGAACCAATTTTGTCATCAAGGGAAAACATCACAAACACATCAAGTCAACACTTAGTAGGTCTATTGATTTGTTAATCTATTATTCTTTAGGCATGATCAACTCATTTGATGACAAGGATAACTCATATCATCTACGAGGGTAATCATTTTGTGGACCTCTTTTCTAATGAAGGAGTGAGAAGGCAATCTATTAAAGTTTGTGATGTGTAATCTTCAATAACCATCAAAGCTATCACCATTCTAAATAATGATAGCCAACATGAAAAATATTAGAGGATGGGACATGGATTTAATTACTCCTCATTGTCTCGTATGCTTTCTAGGAAGTAAAAGGGTCATTTTCCCTTTATGTTTTTCTTGGAGTTTAGGAACAATATTTGGGGTTTGTAAACTAGGAGCACTTTTGTGACCATGGGAGGAGACAAAAGCCATGTGGAGCCTCTATTATGTGATGGGGTCTACAAGAAGCGTAAGGTGTGGAAAATTTTGGAGGAGGGGGGTCTAACCCCATACATAGAAAGTCTACATGGGCATGATCTTGAAGCCTCTAAGCTATTCATCAAGGGCTGGAAAAACATAATTCTAATTACTAATGGTAAGGATTTTTCTATAACATAGGACATGATTGTGTAGATAACTAGGTTTTTGATGCAAGGAAGAAATTTCTTCCATGATAGGAAAGCTAACAAAGATGCCATTAATCAATTCTTTAAGGGAAATGAACGAGAAAATATGGTGAAATTGTCTTCTTAGGGATATGATAGGCTCTCTATAAAACCCATTTGGGTTGAGATTGCAGAGGCTATCATGTGTTGCATTACTCTGGATGGAAGGTACATGACTATCCTGGGTGTCCATTTTATTTTCCTGAATCACTTTATGCATAAGCTTTTAGTAGTTTTTCCTTATTTTCTCCTAGCTTCATTGGATTTTTCTTTGAAAGAGATTTGAAAAACCCAAAACTTCCTATTATGCATGAGGTCTAGTCCTTTTAAGCATGAAATATATTAAGACATAGACCCCTATGCTAAATCTGAAGGGTAAGGATATGGTTAAGAAAAAATGAAAGTCAATGGTAGTATACTATTTTGATATCTCAACCACCCTCAAAAAGATAAGAGAAAAAAGCTCAGTGGGATTCTACCTCCTAATGCAAAGAGGGTGGAAGCAAAAAATAAGCTTCCTAAATGCTTTAATAAATTAAAGAGTGATAAAGGGCTCCCATCCAATGAACAAAGTTGATGGAGGTTAATTTCATTTCCTGGAATGTACAGGGGCTTGAAACCCCTAATAGGAAGCATGTGGTAAGAAGGTTTCTTACACAAAAAAAGGAGAAAGATTTTGTCTTGCTGCAAGAAGTTAAGGCATCTGGTTTCACCCTTGAAACAAGCCTAAAATTTATATGGAAATAATTCACTCAATTTGTTACAAACCATGATAAGGGTAAAGGAGGTGCTACAATACTAATAGAAAGCAAGTGGACCCAACATGTGAATAGCTTCAGGATCTCCCCTTGCAACAGGGCAGTCTGGGTGGTCATAAAGAAGGATGCAAGTTGTTTTGGGGTCTTCTTGGTATATGCCCCCAATTACTATAAGCATGGGATTCAATTTTGGAACTGGCTCTATTTAATTCAAGACGATCCTTAGATTTTTGGAGGGGACTTCAACTTTGTAGAAAGAGAAGAAGATAAATGGGGTGGAATTGGATTTGACTGGAAAGGTAATGAAAGATTCTACTGGTAGAGAATGAAATCCAAACTAGGGATTGAGGACCCTATTGGAGGCTAGAAAAATGTTTCCCATGCAATCTGGTTCACATGGTGTAACTTCCAAAAAGGGGGCCAAAGAATCTACTACATACTTGATAGATTCTATGTTAGTAAGGTTTTTTTTCTCAGTCTCCCTGATATGTGGAGGTTGTATGGTGGAAGTCTATCCCTATTCCCTCTCAGATCGCCACCCCATCAGAGCTAGATTCTACTTAAAGGCTGGTGTCCCCAAGCAGTAGGTTGTAACAATGGCTTATGTCTAAACACCAACCTCTTGAGGATAATGATTGTAAAAATGCCATATTGTGTCTTAGACAGATCAATAAATGGATGTATAAGAATATCTCCCCCATTGATAGATGGGAAATGAACATAGAGGGTTGGAAAACTCTATTCCAGAAAATTGCAAAAAAGAGGGCTCAAGACTTTTAAAGGAAGGAGGTTCTCCTCCAAGATATGCTCCTATAAGTGAAGACTAATCTAAAATCTTATCCTATGGATGAAGCCCTCACAAATAGATTAATTATGGACAAAGATTCACTCAGAAGGCTCCAAAATTACAAGATTCAAGGTCTAAGAGTAAGAGCCAAGATGAACTGGCTTGAGAATGGTGACAAAGGAACAAAAATTTTCTTCAATTTTATTAAGGAAAAGCAGGATAGGGAACAAATTGATCAAATCTCTGTAAATGGCTCCTTAGTGGTGAACCAAGATGAGATAAGGGACCAATTTTCTAGTTTTATAAAGGTCTTTTCTCCTTGGAATGGGAGAGGGAGACTAATAAATATGCCAGAGAGTACATTCAAAAAATTATTCCAAAAAATATCAATGATGAAATGGCAAGGGACCTAGGGAAGGGGATAACACAAGAAGAGATAAAAAAGGCTATTCTTTCACTCAAAGATGATAAATCCCTAGGGGAAGATGGACTCCTGACCAAATTCTACTAGATATTCTTGGAGTGGGTGTGTGATGATCTTCTCTTGGTCTACAAGGAAGCCTTTGAAAAAGGAACCCTCAACAATAAGATCAATAAAGGGATAGCCAAGCTTATCCCAAAAGAGGACAGATCTCTAATAAAAAACTAGAGGACCATCACTTTGTTCAATGTCTCCTATAAGATTTTGGCCAAGGTGTTGGCTAATAGGGTAGCCCTTATCCTTCCATCCAACATAAATTCCACTCAAACAGGTTTTATAAAGGGAAGGTACATCCTTGAGAACTTGATCACCGGTTGGGAAGCAATGAATTGGGAAAACATAACAAATTAGAATGAAATAATGTTTCTTTTAGATTTTGAAAATTCCTATGATAGGATTGAATGGGAATTTTTGTTCCTATTGTTGAATGTTTTTGGATTTCCTAATTCTTTCTATAAAATGGTCAAAATTCTCTTTCAGGATGCTACTGCCCAAGTTGAGATCAATGGTGCTCTTACTCCAGAGATCCCTCTTGAAAGGTCTATAAGACAAGGCTGCCCTCTTTCCTTGGTTCTATTTGTTATAGCATCAGATGATCTTCAGTATGTCTTGAGGGATAATGCACTAGTCCCAAAGGTAAGAGGCATTAGGTTTCCAAATGAAAATGAACTCCTTAACCTCCAATTTGCGGATGACACCTCTATTCTACTAATCCTAGAAGAGGAAAATTTTATAAACCTTATGGGGAAATTGGAAATATTTTTCTTGGCCTCCAAGGAGAAGCTTTCCCCCTCAAAATCCTATCTTTTTGGGTGGAAGGACAAACCCCCTAATTGGGTTAGTAAGTTTGGGCTCCAATGGGGTGGCCCTTATAAATTGGTAAGGTATCTTGGGTTACCTTTTTCTATGGAGCCAGATTTAAAAGAGATGTGGCACTGGATTAGAGACAAAATTGAAAGAAAAAACACCAAATGGAACAAGCAATTTCTCTCCCTAGCTAGTCAAATACATGTTTTCTATAAGATCCTCTCTTCATACAATATCTATTTTGCTTCTATTTGGTTTTTTAATTCCTATCAAATTAATGAAATTCAGAAAAGAATAAGGGCTCTTCTTTGGTCATATGGGAAAGGGAACAAAAAGAGACATGAAGTAAAATGGTATTGGTACGTCATTGATAAGTCCAAAGGAGGGATGGGGCTAAAATATTTAAGGATACAAGGCATTGCCTTAGCTACAAAATGTGTGATAGGGACACTGAAAGGGGAAGAACCCTAGAAAGTCTTAGTCAAACAAAATATGCTCAATGTTGTCCCCAAACATGCAAAAGCATGGAGATCTTTACCTCTTAGTGATATTCTTAGTAGTGAGGAGGATATGTTACATGTAGGATCCAAGGTTTTTAGATCAATTTGGAAGCCCTGGGATGTGATGAAAAAGTATCTAGATAATCACCACTTTACCAAGGGGGACTATGGAACTATACAAGCTCACCAGTCTATTTGGTGGAACCTAAAGCATAAAGGGAATCCCCTAGCTCTAATCCAAGTTTGCTCTGCCAAGGGTTGGGCCTATAAAGGAATTAGGTGCTTCAATGATATTCTGAAAGATGGAAAATTGAAGGAATGAAATGATCTAAGCACTCAATTCAATAAATTCCCCTTAGTAATTGGAGAACATACACAATTCTTAGGGAGGCTTGTAATTTTCTAAAATTCCCTTTCATATCCAAGTTGGATAATGCTCAATTTAAATACTATCAATGGAAAAATGGCACTAACATAAGGAAGGCTAAAGTTAGAGAAATGTACACTATGCTAACATATCACATTGATCTAACTGAATATTTGAACCAAATTTGGAGTCTATAGTGGAATAGGGATCAATGGAAAAAGATCTTTCAATTTAACTGGTCTAAATAGATTGAAGCCAAAAAATATTGCTTCAAATGGCTTCTTATTATACATAAACTTTCAATTAAAATAAAAAAAGAGGATATTGATGTGTGCAGTATATGTAGAATACTTGAAATAATTAATCAAATTTTCTTTGAATGCACCTTTGCTAAAGAAATATAGAGAATTTTTTGTGACAAACAAGATATATCGGGAAACAATGGACAACCCCTCCCTGAGAAAATTTTGTTTAATCATAATATAAAAATGGGGAAAATTGCTACTTTATTTTGGTTATTCCTTTCTTCTAATATTTTGTGGTTCATCTGGAAAGAAAGGAATGAAGATAGTTTTCTAGGCAAGAGGAGGATGCCTACCGAGTCCTTTAGAAGACTCACATTTTACAATATTGATATGTAGGTTTATATCATAGTGGCTCTCTCAAAAGACAAATTTTGGAGTTACTTGGAGAACATACAAGTCACAATAGATATCATGGAGGCGAGATATGGGAATATGTGGTTGGAAAGGAACCCAGGGGTATATCTATTCATGATAGCTCTTCATGCTTTCCAACAATATCTAGAAGAGGGACAAAACAAAAAGGTTGACAAGATGGGACATGCAAGGTGACCTTCCAATGAGGAATTGTCTACTGCAGAGGCATTGGTATCCTTGAGTGGTGGTCAAGGGGCAATTTAGAGCACACAAAGGACAAAGAATTTTCATTTTTATATCCTTTTTTATTAGTAATAATTGTATATATATTTGTACAATGGTCTTATTTGTAAATGTTTCTATATGATTATATGATGTAACTAATAACATGTTGATACAGGCTGGTTGATAGACTCCATGTTTATCTCCTTTAGTGGAAGATTGCACTGATATTTTGTAAACAGGTAGTTTAGGGAGGTTGCAGATGCAACTAGGCATCTCTTGTTGTACTAGGGGAAACTAGTTTTTTGTAAGGGGGGGCCTTTTGGTTGGTGTTAGCATGAACTGTCTATTTTTTTGACATGTATTCTTTGCTCATTCTATACTGAATACATATACTATTTTGACATGAGTTCTGACTCCTTGGAAGAAGATGATGATGACGAATGATAGGAGGAAGGGGTAAATCTATTGAACTATTATCTTTGACACCCTCTAATGGCGAAGAGCAAGAGAAAAAAAGGGTTGATGGAAAGAAGCTATCTCCATAAAAGAAAGCTAAGAATACTATATCATGGTTGAAGGGATCTCAAATAAGGGACAATGAGGTCAGATTTAGAGTGGAAAGGAGGGGAAAACAAAAATCAAAACCTTGTGAGTAAGAGGTTGAAAAAGGAAAGGATAAAATTGGGGAGGAGGTTGGTAAATGCATGGAATTTTTTTAAGATAGGATGGCCATGGTCCAAACCCCCATGAAAGGCCCTTCCAAGGAAAACACAAATGATGATAATATGCCCCCTTTATTTGAATATTTTTCTTACCTACATGCCAACAAAGATGAAATATGTGACATACTAGGGTTAATAAGGGATAAAGTGGATAATTATTTCAAATTGGCTAAATGGTTTTTCTTAGAGATAAATAAAACCAATGTCAAAGTTTGAGATTTGGAGGGAGTCTCTAATGAGGAGAGGGACCATTATAGGTCTAGAAACAAGTAGGTATAGAATAGGTTATAAGATGTAGGGGAAGCCATCAATGTGTTAAAAAAATATTATGAGAGTCGTATGTTGGTTATGGAAAAGAAAATTCAAGAGATTAATACCAATAATGAGAATATCCTGAAGATCGATCAATGCTCAATTAAGAATAGTGTTGAGGCTTTGAGGATCATCGTGGAGAAACTTAAGGAGCTAAAGGAAGAATAGGTAGCTGGAGTTATCCCAGAGACTAGAAAAAAGAAAGAGAAGGTTACAAAAGAAAAAGGGAAAAAACAAGTGATAGATGAAGCGAAGGGGCCTAATGCTAGAACCTCTGGTAGTAAAAAGAAGTCATTTGAACAGGAGAAGTCAAATGAGCTGCTGGACCTCACTTGCATTACAACCAAGAGTTAGAGGTTGTTGATAACTTGAAGGATGTGAAGTAGTTTTTTGGTGTTTGTTTTACTTTTTGTTGGTTGTTTTTTAGCTTATGGTTGGATGTGTCTATATTTTTTGTGTAGCGTTTTGATGTAAAGGGTTTTGAGTCCCTTCAAAACCTAATTTCATTACTAATAAAAAATAAAAAATAATATTTTATGTTCAATCATTAGGTTAGCTATGTTGGATATAAAGTTTAAAGATAACAAGATTTATTGTTACCAAAAGATATTGAAATCATGTAGGTTGCATCTATGTTATATTTTAAATAAGAATATAATATTGTTTTAACAAAAAAAATAAAAATTATTCAACTACTAGGGATTCCATGATTAATTTTTGGTCAAATATTTTAAAAATTATTTTAAGGACACTTTACACTAAACATGGTGATGTGGTGGGTTGCATGATGAATCTCACCTCTAAACCTTAATTATGGATAGATAAGAGACCATATCACATTTTTTTTTTTATGAATAGGAAACTATCTATATTAAAATAAATATAAAGTTACATATTCACAAAAAAAAAGGTGGGTGTTAAGAAGGCACACCCTGAGAGTCACATGGACAAAGTCCAGAAAAATCCAAAAAACTAACTAGTCACATGGGTCAAGCCCATAAGTCCATGATTAAAAAACATATAAAAAAGGGCCATTAAATGGACAAAGCAGTGCGAATAGAGCCAGGAGGGTCTTTTTCATCCAAATTCTTCCCCCATACATCAACGAGGTCTAGAGTGATGTTAGGAGGAGGACCCCAACCATCATCAACATCTTTTTCCTTCTCTTTATCTTTATCATCATGTTGGGGCAAGATTTCAAGCACCAAAGGTGGAAAACCTTTGCCAAAATCTGGCCAACCAAAGCCAGAAGTAGGAGTGTCATCAGAGGGCCACCTGGAACCCCCACCGGCGCTCCTCAAACCACTACCAAAGGGCCACCCTTGGCTAGCCTATGGAGGGGGAGAGCGGGTCCACCGAGGAGAGCGAGAATCTCGCTGAAGAGGAGGCTGAGAGAAAGGACATGTAGAACTGCTCTGTTGCCAGCCCTGAGAAGGTGATCGACCACAAGAGGAGGTGGGCAAAGTGGGCACCTGAGCAATATTACATAGGGCATTGCCCCAATGGTCCAGAAGCACTTGCAGGTGAGCAACCTCAAGTGCAACTTTATTTGCTTGCACCTGAATCTGTAAGAGCACATTAGAACAAATAATAGCTTTAGTATATAATGAAACATTAATATCCATTTTAGAATGAGAAAACATGCAGGCATTTCTATCTTTCTAGATATTGAAGAGGATTTCCACCTTGAAAGTGTGTCAAAGCTAGGTATACTTAGCAAGAATTATGGGTGAGTCTCCCAGCAAAATCATATGCCACCTGGGAGAAAGGTTCTAACCTAAAGGGTCAAAAGAAATCATGAATCCAAGTCCAAACTTGTTGAGCTTTGGGGAAAAACTAGAAAATATGCTTAAAAGTCTCAACTTTCCCACAAAAAGGGCAATGAGGGTCCTTGACCCTAGCTGAACAACCCGAGAACCCACAGGAAAGCCTTGGGAAACAATACACCAAGAAAAGTGGGCAAGTTTTGGCTCAACACTTGCAGACCAAGTGGCAACAAATATTTTACGCCAAACATGAGCTAGAAATTGAAGAAGCCACCTCTGGTTCAAACTTTGAAGCATATGAAAATGTGGTGAAAACCACTTGTAACCAAGCCTAGGCTTGTAATTCCTGAAACGGGTGTCTGGGTACCACTTCCAGTCCTTCCACTAGGGTTTGGTCCCATGAATTCCAACCTTATGAAGTGTCTTTGCACAGTCTTGGTTATGAAGCCTGTACAGGGCATGAAATTCTTCCCACTGCATGATACACATTATGGGTCTATGAAATATTTGTTGTAGGGTCTGGATACCCTTTTTGTGGAATTTGAGCACCTTAAGCCAAGGCAACTTATCTAATGACTAACCATTGCTAGCAAAAAGAGGTGACCACCAAACATTACGTTGGTTGAGTGAAATCCCATCGCGGAAACTAGAGCTATCCCAATGAAGCTATGGCTTGACAACCTCCTAGTCTCTCCAAATGATTTTGGCCACAAAAGTCCACACAATTTGGACTAGTTCCTCCATAACCAAAAGGGTTTGAAATCCAATCCCCTTCCAAGCGGGTCTATGAACAAAAAATCCTGACTAAATATAATGTCTGAGAAGAATTTTCTAGACCTCATCGCCAGTAAGGGCACGGATTATCCATTTGACACACAAGGAAGTCCCTTTCCATTGAGTGGAGAGCAACCCAAGCCCTCTAGAATCTTTGGGAAGGAAACAAAACTCCCAGGCAACATGGTGAAATCCTTTGTGGGAATCAATAGAGGCCCAAAGAAAATCTCAGAGCAATTTTTCAAGCTTGTTGTAGGCAGCTTTTGATAGGGCCCAATAAGAAGAATAATAAACATGGGTAGCCACAAGAACTTTGGAGCAAACCTAGAATTTCCCTACCAAAGATAGGGGCTTAGCAATCCAGTAAGCAAGCTTTTGCTCTACCTTGGAAAGAAAAACTTTCCATAACTCAGCTAGGGATGTTGGAAAATGTGCCTCAACTTGTTGGCTTGAACCTTTGTTAAAGACTTGGCGGATTTCTCCTTTGTTGGTCTTCATTGTCAGCCGATCACTCGATTTTGTAACTTTGTAACCTATGTCGCAGGGTTCTGAATGTTTCTAACTTGGCGACAGTGTGTTGGTTGTGAAATTGGTGTTTTCTCTAACTTAAGAACCTTGTCACAAAGTTCAGAAGTTACTTAACTACCTGACTGGCCGATCTCCTTCAGTGTCACGGTGTTCAGGAATTTCCTAACCTCTAATAGGGGGTTGTGAAGTTTACATTTTCTCTGATTGAGCAATAAGTCAATGGTTTGGTGGGACCAATCTGCATGGATGGTGACAACATCATACAATAGTGACTTGGATGTCGATGTATGTCGGGACCACTTGGAGGTTGGGAGTTAAATATTTAAGTCTTTTCCAAGAGACTTGTTGCGAATATTGTAGATTCCCATCTTGACTCTCAAGAATTGCACAAGTGATGTACGAATGAGTTGGTAACAAAAGGAATAACTCATGGATACGTAAAGTCTTTGGGCTTTTGTTTATAAACTAATGACTGCTAATATTCCACATCAATGTGGGATAATGTTGATGGTTGAACTTCTTGGCAATTAACTGAACCGAATCGGTTTGAACAGTAGATTCTTGGAAATCAAAGGGTTGAAGGTTGTATAGTAGGGAAAAAATAGACCAGTTGGTGTTGCGTGTTGAGAGAGAAGGAAAAAGATTGGTCTTGGTTGAGCATACTGTATGTTAGAAGAACATTGTAACAGTGTTGTGATTGACTATGGTTGGCCGATTGTATAGTTGTTGTGTGTTATCAGAGAACAAATACCTGTGAAGAAAAGATCTATAACTTTATTGTAATTTGTTTTACTGTGAATAAAGTGTTCTTTCTTTGGTGGTGGGTTTTTCTCCTGAAAGGGTTTTCCCACGTAAATTTGGTGTCCATTCTCTACTAATATTATTGTCTATTTTGTTCTTTCCTTTTACATGTGAATCTTAATGCTTTATAATTTGGAATGAAAAGTACTCTGCATTATTCCCCTGTGAATTGACATTAGGAAAGCATTTTCTGCACTAAAGTCTTTCCTTACAAGTGGTATCAGAGCCTGGCCAGTTGTGTTATCCTTGTGGGTTGGGTTGGTTTTTTGTGTCAACACTGAAGTGGGAGTTTTGTAGAATATTGGTAATCTCGATTGCATATTAAGATGGAAAGCACTTCAGGAAAGATTGAACTTGAGAAATTCAATGATAGCAATTTTGAGTTGTGGAAAATCAAAATGGAAGATCTGCTAGTGGATCGTGATCTTTGGCTTGCTGTGTCTAGAATGAAACCCTCAAGCATGAAGCAAGAAGATTGGGATTTTGTAGATAGAAAAGCAAAAGGGTTTATAAGACTCTATTTAGCAGACTCGGTTCTCCTGAAGGTTCATGAAGAGAAGACTACATCTTCTTTGTGGAAAAAGCTTGGAGATATTTATCAGGGTAAGTCCATGGTGAATAAATTGTTCTTAAGGAAGAAGTTGTACTCTTTGAAGATGGAGGAAGGGGCATCTGTGGTTGATAATCTGAATACCTTTAACACGTTGATTGCTTAGTTAACATATGTGAGTGTGAAGACAGATGATGAGGATCATTGTATGCTCTTGTTGTGTTCTTTTCCTAATTCTTGGGATCATTTAGTGATGGAAATTGGGAGCACAAAAACTACTTTCAAGACTAAAGATGTAGTTGCTTCTTTGTTATAAGAAGAGATGAGAAGAAAATCTTCAGAGATGGCAAAGGAGGCTCTTGTCATTGGTGGAAGATTGAAGGAGAAAGGAAAGAAGAAGGACAAGAAGTCTAAATCTAAATCTAAAGGGAGATCAAAGTCTCATGGCAAGAATTCAAAGGTGAAGTGCTAGAATTGTGGGCAGCCTGGTCATGTCGGAAAGGATTGAAAAGAGGAGAAAAAGAAGAAGAAATCTTCTAATAATGATTCTTCTAAGAGCAATGTAGATGCCTTCATTGCAACCTTGGCAACTCAGGCATTAGATGATGTCTGGCTGATTGATTCTAGAGCATTTTTCCACATGACATCTCATAGAGACTAGTTTGCGAAGTATGAAGAATATGATGGTGGAAAGGTGTATTTAGCAAGAGATTCATCTCTGGAAATAGTTGGCCATGGAAGATTTAGAATTCAATTTCCTGATGGAAGAATTAAGGGAATTAATGGTGTAATGCATATACCAGGTTTGGCTTAGAATTTACTTTTTGTAAGTAAGTTGAATGATGTTGGAGTGCAAGTCTCGTTCTCTAGCAATAGTTGCAAAATGACTAGAGGATTGATGGTGCTAGCTAGGGGTGCTTGAATTGGTACTCTGTAAAAGTTGGACACACTTGTTGTTCAATGTAACAGTGTCTCTGCAAAGTCACAAAAGGTTGTTTGTGTAAAGGATACTAAAGCTCCTATAGGGGCTAACTCTTTGGAAGTTAAACTTCGTGTAGATAAGACTATGCTATGGCATCAAAGGTTCAGTCACATTGGTCAGAAAGGCTTAAAAGCCTTGAAAAATAAAAACCTGGTTGAGGGGCTTGAATATTGTAACCTGGAATTTGAATTTTGTGAACATTGTATATATGAAAAAAATCATCGTGTTTCTTTTTACTCTAGTCCTCATAAATCTTCTAGTGTTTTGGATTATATTCACTCTGATGTTTTTGGTCCAATAAATGTTCCTTCATTATTAAAATTGAGATATTATGTTTCCTTTATTGATGATTATTCAAGAAGGGCATTTGTATATTTTCTAAAAAGTAAATCAGAAGTGTTCAGTTGGTTTAAAGAGTGCAAGAACTTGGTTGAAAATCAGACTGGTAAGAAAATCAAATGCTTGAGGACAGATAATGGTGGTGAATTTTTCTCTACATAATTTGAAAGGTATTGTAAGGACCATGGAATTAAAAGGCATAAAACAACACCTTACACTCCATAGAAAAATAGAGTTGTTGAAAGGTTAAACTAGACATTGATGGAGAGAGCAAGAAGTATGTTGAATAGTGCTGGTCTAGAGTAGAAGTTTTGGGTTGAGGCTATGACTACATCATGTTACTTGGTAAATCAATCTCCTTCTTCGACACTTGTTGAAAAAATGCCTATGGAAGTTTAGTCTGGTAAGAAGCCCTCTCTGAGACATGTTTGTGTCTTTGGCTATGAAGCATATGTTTATGTGCCAAATGAGAAGAGAACTAAATTGGAGAACAAAGTTGTTAAGTTTATCTTCATTGGCTATGACATTGGTGTGAAAGGATACAAGATTTGGAATCCTGCGATTGAAAAGGTGGTATACAGCAGAAGTGTAGTCTTTCATGAGCTGAAACCTTCTTCAGTGGATCTGTAGTCAGGGATGAAAGAAGTCAAGAAGGAAAATGATAGTGTTGAAATTCCTCTAGCACCTAAAAAAGAGGAACAACCAATTCATAGTGTACTTGAATCTAAGGAGAGTTCGAGTAGCTCTAAGAGTTCTGAACAAGAAGAAGAACCACAACCTCAACCTCGACCCGTGAGGAGGTCTACACATGAAAAGCGTCAACCTGATAGGTATGGGTTTTCTATGATAGATTCAAATTGTTCCTATGCTTTAATTACTAGCACCGATGAGCCTAGGACCATTAAAGAGGCAATTAGAATGATTGATTCAAACTCTTGGTTGGAATTCATTAATGAAGAAATGGCATCATTAGAGAAGAATGAAACTTGGAGTTTGGTGCCCTTGCCTGAAGGCAGAAAAGTCATTGGTTGTAAGTGGGTGTTTAAGAAGAAGACTAGTTTGAATGGAAGTGTTGAAAAGTATAAGGCGAGGTTGGTTGCAAAGGGATATTCCTAGGTAGAGGGAATTGATTATGGAGAAATATTTTCTCCTATAGCTAAGATGACATCTATCAAATTTCTTTTGTCACTTGCAGTAGCGTATGACTTAGAAGTTGAACAGATGGATGTGAAGACAACATTTCTTCATGGATATCTTAAAGAAGAAATCTATATGTCCTAGCCTAAGCACTTTGTGGTAAAAAGTAAAGAAAATCTAGTTTGCAAGTTAAAGAAATCTCTGTATGGTTTGAAATAGTCACCTAGAATGTGGTGCTAGAAATTTGACACGTTTGTTTTGTCATTGAGATTTGTAATATCAAAATCAGATCATTGTGTGTACTGCAAGACTGAAAAATGATCATATTCTTATTATTTCCATTTATGTTGATGATATGTTGTTCATAGGGAATAGTAAGTTTATGATTTTTGATCTAAAATATCAGTTTTCTGCAAAGTTTGAAATGAAAGATCTTGGTGTAGTGAGGTATATTTTGGGGATGGAAATAATCGGGAATAGAAAGAACAGAAAACTTTGGCTCAACCAGAGTAAGTAGATTAACACTATTCTAGAGAGATTTGGTATGACTGATTGCAAGCAGCTAGTTGTTCTAGTTTTGTAGGGAACAAAACTATCTGTTGAAGATTGTCCAAAATCTCCTGCTGAGATGGAGGACATGACCAGAGTGCATTATGCAAGTGTAGTTGAAATTTTAATGTATGCAATGGTCTGGACAAGACTACACATTGTCCAAGCAGTGGGGTTTCTTAGTTAGTTTATGGCGAATCCAGGAAGGCCACATTGGGATGTTGTGAAAAGAGATTTTATATATTTAAAAGGTACATCACAATACACTTTGTGTTATCATGGTAACTCGTTTGGATCATAGTATTCTCTTAGCATTTGAGGCTATGTGGATTCTAATTGGATAGGGGACATTGACAGTCGAAGATCCACTAGTGGATATATTTTCATGTTGAATGGTGGTGTAGTTAGTTGGATGAGTAAGTGGCAGGTTGTAGTCACTCTATCCACTACTGAAGTTGAGTACATAACAACAACACACACCTGCAAAGAAGTTGTATGGCTTAGAAATTTGTGTTCTGATATTAGGTTTAGTGCAAGGAAATTTTCAATTTTTTCTTACAGTCAAAGTGCTATTTTTTTGGCAAAAAATCCAACTTTCCATGCCAAGACGAAACATATTGATGTACAGTATCATTTTGTAGGAGTTATGGTGGAGAATGGAAAGGTCAATTTAGAAAAGGTGGATACTTTGGAAAATGTTGTAGATGCATTGACAAAGCCCATGAGCACGGATAAGTACAGGTGGTGTGTTAGTTTGATGGGCCTTGGAGCCCATGACCTTCATTAAGTTCAAGTTTGGAGGAAGCCAGTAAGTCTTAGTCAAGTGGGAGCTTGTTGGAAAATGTGCCTCAACTTACTAGCTTGAACCTCTATTAAAGACTTGGTAGATTTCCACTTTGTTGGTCTTCATTGCCAGCTGATTGTTGGAGTTTGTAACTTTGTAACCTAAGTCGCGAGGTTTTGAAAGTTTCTAACTTGGCGATGGTGTGTTGATCGCGGCACCAATGTTTTCTCTAACTTAAGAACCTTGTCACAGAGTTTGGAAGTTACTTAACTTCCCAACCAGCCGATCTCCTTCAGTGTCGTGGTGTTCGGGAATTTCCTAACCTCTGACTGGGGGTTGTGAAGTTTGTGTTTTCTCTGATTGAGTGACAAGCCGATGGTTTGGTGGGACCCATTTGCATGGATGGTGATGACAATGTACGATGATGACTTGGATGCTAACAAATGTTGAGACCGCTTGGAATTTGGGAGTTAAATATTTAAGTCTTTGCTAGGAGACTTGTTGCAAATATTGTAGATTCCCATCTTGATTCTTCAGAATTTCACAAGTGGTGTACGAGTGAGTTGTTAACAAAAGGACTAACTCATGGATACCTAAAGTCTTCATGCTTTTGTTTATAAACTAATGACTGTTAATATTTTGTGTCAATGTGGGATAATGTCGATGGTTGAGCTTCTTGGCAGTTAAGCAAACTAAATCAGTTTGAACAGTAGATTCCTCAAAATCAAAGGGTCGAAGGTTGTATAGCAGGGAAATGACAAACTGGTTGGTGTTACATGTTGAGAGAGAAGGAAAAATATTGGTCTCGGTTGAGCATACTATATGTTAGAAGAACATTGTAACAGTGCTCCGATTGACTGTGGTTGGTAGATTGTATAGATGTTGTGTGTTATCAAAGAACAAATACCTGTAAAGAAAGGATTTGTAACTTTATTGTATTTTTTTTACTTTGAATAAAGTGGTCTTTCTTTGGTGGTGAGTTTTTCTCCCGAAAGGGTTTTCCCACATAAATTTGGCATCCATTCTCTATTGATATTATTGTATATTTTGTTCTTTCCTTTTACATGTGAATCTTAATGCTCTGTAATTTGGAATTAAAAGTACTCCTACATTATTCCCCTGTGAATTAACATTAGGAAATCATTTTCCGCACTAAATTCTTTCCTTATAGGGGATGCTTGGAAAGCAAAGCTAATGCCCAAGAACCAAAAAGTTTCTCCTGTCCCAATCCACTTCCAATTATACTACTAAGACCAAGGAGGAGTGGGCATAATAGACTGTCTGTAACACAAATTTTTATGCCACTGAATGGTTGAACTAAAAGCAAGACAAAAGGTATTAAGACAATCTAGGGCCACTTTAATATTTTCTTCTTCCTCCAAGAGAGTGAGGAAAGAGTCATCAACAAAATGGCCATTAACTAGCTGATCTTGAGAGTTAGGCAACAAAATGCCCTTGACACACTGTTGGGAAACCATGTTGGAAAAAATGTAGCCAAATCCTTTAGCATCAAGCACATACAAGGAGGGAGCAAGTAGGAACCCTTTCTGAATGGAGTTCAAAAGATTCCAAAGGTAGAAGATTGGTGACCATTAATGGTGATACAATCAAAGGCATCCAAAAAGAGCATTTGAATAGTCTAAATGAAATTAGGCCCAAAACCCAAAGCTTACAACATAACAAGAATAAAAGGCCATTCAATGAGGACATAGGCCTTGGAAAAATTAATTTTGACAAAAATGGCTTTCTGGTTTGAATGCCTGGCCCATTCCATTCCTTCCCAAACAACAATAATATTATCTAAAATAAACTTGGATTTGATAAACCCTATTCGCTCCAGGCACACAATCTGAGGTGAAAGATGGTGGATCTTTAGAGCCAAAGCCTTGGTGATGATTTTGTAGGAGACATTGAGAAGCGTGATAGGCCTCCAGTTGCAAATATCCTTAGGATCCCTAGATTTAGGTATGAATTTGATATTGCCTTTGTTTATTAAGTTACCTAGAGATTTAGCATGAAAAGCCTCTAAGTAAAAATGATACAGATCTTTCCCAACACAGTCCCAAAGGGCCTTGTAAAACTCACAAGGGAAACCATCAATCCCCAGGGATTTGTCATCAACCATGGAATGAACCGCTTCCTTGAGGTCATCAATTTTTAATAATTTATCACAAGAATTTCGCTGGGCTGAGGAAAGCCTATTTGGAACAACAACAAGACAATCATGGAGGGCTTGTTGTCACATAGGCATGGGTTCTTGTGTAGTGAAAACCTACTCATAATGACAAACAAAGGCCTAGAGAATTTCAGGAAGCTCAGAGAGCACCTGAATTCCATCTTTGATTTTTTTAATGCCTAGGGATGAATTCCTGGCACGCAACGCCAAAAAAAACTCTTTTGAGGCACGATCACCAATTTTTAGCCAGTGTAGTTGGGCTTTGATCTATGCACCTCTAGCAACATAATTGTCTTCAACTTTCTTTTTGTACCTTAATTCTGCCACCCATACTTGCAATGATGGGGAAAATGGGTTGGCCACCAAAGCCTTAGTAGTTGAAATCAGGTCAGTGGTGGTAGCCTCATAACACCGCCGATGAAAGATAACCAGCTGATGCCCATAAATGCACATAAATCTAGTTGTGCATGTGATATCATCATTACATCGAGTAATCTAGCCTGTATGATGAGTTGGCCTTCACTACAGATTCTAGACTCTACGAATGTGAGCCAAGGTAGGATTGTGAGAGAGAAAATACGTGTTCAAAAATAATTGAGTTTTACATGTGTAAGGATGTCTAGTCTCCCATTCAATGCGAAAAGAAATGGGGAAGTGGTTTCACAAAGTCACATCCACTAACGGCTTAACCGGGAGGGAAGAACTATCAAAAGAGAAAAAAAGATTGAGTTGAGATCATAGCATGATTAAGGTGCTTAAATATCCTATCAGAATCAACCCTGTAATTACACCAAGTGTGCTAGAGAGCATGATAATGGCAGCGAACAATATTGGGATCAAAGAGCCCCAATTTATTGTGCATGTAAAACCATGCCTCCCTTTTGTGAATTGCCCATCTGAAAGGAAAGGTGCCATCTTTTTCATATGCCATCTCAACCATATTGAAATCCCCACAGTAACCAAGTAGCAACTGGCCATGAATTAGCAATCTAGCACCAAAGGAAAGAGCGTTCCACAACATCATTAGAAGCATATACATTAATAATCCCAAAGGAATGACTATCAATGTTGAGAAGGATCCAGACGAGCCAATGAGTGGGATCAGACCTGTGGTCGACCACACAAGAGTGCCACTATGAGGATAAAATGGTGGCAACTCCTCCATGCTCAACATCATGAGTAGTGCATAACATTTTATTGGCTAGCAAAATAGAACGACAAGCCAAAGCAAGAAAAAAATTAGAAATTTTAACTTCTTGGAGACAAAGCACTTCAATACCAGAATACTTTTTGGAGAGGTCTATAAGACCTCAGACATTCCATGAGAGGAAATTCATGAATGAAACTCCTTCATATCATAGGAGTCTATTTCCTCTTCATTCAGAGAAGAGAAATGATTCTACAAAAATTCTAGTGGAATTGACCCAATCTAAATAGGAGAGGAAAATTTGTGTTTCTTGCACATATTCCCCTTCTTCTCTTGGTGGAGAAGGACTGTGAGACTGCCTTTGAGCTCCCAATATGGGAGGAGATACATTCGGCTATGCTATCATGATAGCAATGGGATGGGGTGTTGCCTTTGGCCTGGGCTGTGACAGAACATTATCAACCCTGATAGGAGCTTCCTTCCCCTTCATTGAAGGGTTTGAAACAACTTTTGTTGGTTCAGAGGCCTTGGAGGCTAACCCAAAGCCAATGGACTTAGTCTTGCGGTTCATAATTGTAGTCCATTTTTCATTAGTTTTGGCAGTAGAAGCATCTGTCGAACAAGGTTTATCAGCATCTTGTGGCAAAGAAGGTGAATGAGGCACTGCCAAAGGGAATTCCTTGATCTTGTTGTCTACAGACTGACACCTATAACACATGTTGGGCAGATTAAAATAAGTGACCTTCTGGGTATGCAGGAGAGCTCCAATTTGAAAATTAATGGAGTCTTTCAAATCTTTCGAAAGGTCCACTTCCACACAAACCCTTTTCTAGGGTTGGGCCTAAAAGAACCTATCAAGCTCAATGCAAATAACCCTCCCCAATGAGGACACAATATGATTCAAAAAAGGAACAAAAGGCAAGGGTAAACTAGGAAACTCAATCTAGACTGGGACCCACAGCTTACTATCATCTAAGACAACAAAATATCGGGTCCATGCCTAGAAAACCAACAAAGAAGACTTGACATACTAGGGACCATGGGCTAAGATAGCCTGGATATGATTGACCTCTACAAAGTGGAACAAAAAGAAACCCTTGGTTAAATTTTGGACCATATGAAGGCGAACCCCATGAAGGACCTAGGCCTTGCTAACCAACTCCCCAAGCACACTTTCAGGGGGAGTCCTCCCAACAAAATATCCAACAAGGGTATGTTTCTCAAGCCATTGACAAGCAAAATCAAAATCTGGAAAAAGAAAAACCACATTAGCTAGGGAGTCAGAACACTTACCTTGTGAAAGACTTTCAGAACAAATTTCCAAGGTCGTTTGTTTGGAGGAGGAACCATTGAGGAAAGCTGACAAACCGCTAACACCAACATGAACTGTTGGGTTAGAGCCAGTTGAAGGCATATTAAAACACAAAAACCATACTAAATGTGGTCGTACACACAGGAAAAGAGGAGTTTCTTGTGCAGTAAGCACAATATGAAGCAAGAGGGGCCAAGAGTGACCACAAACACCACAAAACCCTAGTAGAGCTCATGCACCTTCCATAGCATCCATTTTTTTCATTAAGGCATTTTGTCAAACAATTCATGTGCCTTGCCATATCACATTTTCAAAAAATGGTCTGACATAATTCTATGTAGCTGCTACAAAATTACAAAATTAACCTAAAAAACTATTAGAAATTAAGCATGGAAGTGCTTTGACGACCAATTTATATCTAGATGGTCTAGAACCTATGCCTTCTTTGTAACTCTATGACCTTAAAACCTCACATTTTTTTTTTTATTCAAGAGGGCTTATTGTAATGTCAAAAATTGTGTTCTTGCACAATTACACATTATATTTCCAACTCACTTTAATATCTATTTTAATAGTGTGCATTTTTAATATTTTTACAAAAATATTTTTTCCTAAATTTGAAGAGCGTAATGTCTTTTGTTTATCAATGAGAATACATGTTTAAAATTTTAGATGAATCTTTTTGGACGGTAGCATGATGCATTGACATCCCAAATATTCTCAAAATTAAAAAACATACTTTCTACATGGATTACTCATTATGCATTTGGTAATGCTCAATCAAGAAAGTAACACCTCTTTCTCCCATTCGAGTGAAAAAAACTAGCTACCATTTCATTTTTAAAGAGACTTTTGGAAAATTTTCTCTCCAACTCCATTCCTCTCTCTTGGAGAAACTTTGCAAAAATATTTATTGCAACTATCTCACTTTCTCTTGTACTCTCTTGGCACTCCCTTTAGAATTATCTTGCTCATCCTAGCAACTTGGAGCTCTCAATGAAAGGAAGTCAGGTGAGCGGAAACAACTTCCTACACTAATATAAGTAGGGGAGAGTTACAAAATTTTCATTTTAACACCTTATGCTATACAATATGAGATACATAGAGAATAAAGGAATAAATCAGCAAGTACACATAAACTAACATACACTAGATATACGTAGGAAAACCCTTTTGGGTAAAAATCCCCACCCTCCAAAAGCACAATACTTCTATATTGCTTCAAATAGGAATTACAACATAGCCCAAGTACAAACCTTCTACACAAGTGCTTCATTGCAAACACCTATTCTGGAGTTAACCCGACAACACTTCATTACCTGCAAACAAAATATACATTCTACAACACAAGACACTCAATAAGAAGCATCTAGAAGGTGAGGGGCATACAAATCCAAAAGGAACAATATTCAAGGCCTTAGACATGCATTTGGACACATGTACAACATTCCCAAGTACACCCTTGACAAGTGTCAAACATGCAAATATTCTTCTTCCAAGCTTGGGCACCTAGAATATGCTAAAAATAGCTTATGACAGATGCATTATAGTTGTCATAGAATATCTCATAGATCTTCCATAAATCTGTCATAGGATCCATAAGAGAAACTTTCATAATTAACTAAAAATAGCTAATTCTACTACATCATGTCATAACCCATCTTGGGTGCCAACTTTCTCCATGCATTCAAAGATGCCTTATGATGCACCATAGAATTTTTCATATGTCATAGATTCCAAAGTGGGAAGCCTATGTCCACTTGGGATGATGATGTGTCATCCAGTCACCTCCAACGGGGATGCCACCCAACCGATGGGTCCCAATTTGTGACATGACACCATAGGCATTTAAATAATACAAATAAATACATTAATACATCAAATTAAATCAATATTAGGAATCTAATGTTGAGACACCTTAATCCCAAAATTCTCCCACTTGTCAAAGACCTACTAAGAGTCATACAAAATCATTTGCTCAGGGCCCCAAGGCCCATGGAATTAGGACACCATCTAAAATTCTCCATTCTCACTAGTTTTGTTAGTGCATCTATAACATTCACCAAAGTTTCAACCTTCTCCAAGTTCACCTTTCCATCCTCTACCATATCATGAAGAAAATGATATTGAACATCGATGTGCTTTGTTCTAGCATGGAAGGTAGGATTATTTGCTAGGAAAATTGCACTTTGAATATCACAACAAATAGGAATTTGTCCTACATCTAAACCAATATCAGAACACAATATCTTAAGCCAAATTGCTTCCTTACAGGCATGAGCGGTTTCCATATACTCTATGGTGCATGAGCACCTGGGAAACATGGGTTTTCCTGAAGTCTAGAAGGAAGTTCAAATTTTGTTATGTTATCTTGAGGTCATGTTGACCATTTTGTTAGCATTTGGTGGAGTAGGAATAAACCTTGATCTATTATGATCAATGGATTGGGAGGTGAAAATCTTGAATGGGTTTTGAAGCTCTAACTTGTCTAGGTTGCCAACCTTGTCAAAGGTTAGAAAACACATTGGGTTTTATAAATTGTTTCATTAGGTCATCTATGGGTTCGAAAAGAAGAACTTAGTTGTTTTGAGGGCCTATTTAATACATGGCTTGACCATGAGATAGGGTTGGAGGCATTTTTGTTAGAGTGATATTTTGTAAAGCTTAAGAATACAGTGTTGGAGAGATAGTTTTCTGTGTTTAGCTATTAAACTGAGCTTTAATGGAGTAAACTTACTGTTATCTTGTTAGTAGTATGTAGTGTTGATATTTTTCAAGCTTGGAGTGCCATCTATTTGTCTTTACAATTTTTTTTTCATCTTTTATTTGTATATAATTAGTTTTCTACATTTTTTGGCCTGAATCAGGCAGTTTGAGAAAATGGAGTCCTAGTGCACTTCCCCACTGTACAAATTGTACGGCCCTTTGGGATTTGTGTCTAGGCTCTCTTAGTAAAAATATGGTAGTTAGTAGAGTTTGTGGCAGTGCAGGAGATTCTAGCAAAGCTTTGCCCTAGGCGAGCCAGTGTAGGTCCGGTTAGGGCAGACTTGGAGAAAAAGTCACATAACATGCAGGGGAAATGAGATTTTTGAGAAATTTTTTGTGAATTTTCTTGAGGGTTTTAGCAGTGCATGGTGGTTAGGAGGAGGTTCTAACAACTCATTTGATAGGAGAACTTTTTGACATTCTGAAAACAACATTGGGAAGCTAGGAAACCCTAGGTTTTCAACCATTTTTGTGTTTGAGCAGTGTACGGGCTGTGCAGGCTTGAAACCCTTAAAATCCTTGAGGTATAGGCATGTGAAACAAGAACACTAATTAAATAACCTTGGTCTTTTGGTGGTTTTAGAAGGAAAAAGCATTTTACCTCTATTCAGAGACCTAATTGGGGGCTCAAGGCTTGTAGCCTTTCCTAACCCTAGGAGAAGGATTGTGGAAGCGATGGTAAATGGGAGTTGTTCGTGCCCAAAAAAGGATATGAAAATATCAGTAAAACCTTTCCTGGGAATTGGACATTCTGATAGGTGACTAATATCTCTCTATATGGATGTTCATTTACTTGTCAAACCAGGGGACGTAGACTTTAAATGGCGTGGCAAAATATATGCACTAGGAATTAGCTTCAATCAAATCTTAGCAAAAATACATACTAGAAAGAAATTCTATCTAAACCATAGACCGGTAATGCGAAATTCTTTAACTCAACTATGATAAAAACCATAACAACTATGACTGAAACACAAACCATGAACTGGCCTTATGCTGCAGGAACAGTCACAGGGATGGACTCTCTATGCTGCAGGAGCACTATAAGACTGAGTTTGCATGAAAACTTCAAAGATGAAAGCTAACTGAAGAACAACAGAAAAGAACAACTAACTAACTAGCTACAGATACTTACTAATTGGGCCCCCTTAGCAAGCATCTACTGATTATGCAGATGTTGAACTCAGAACTTCATTGAGCTTTTATTCATAAGAACATAATGATATACATTGTTTTGTTGATATGGGAACTAACAACAAACTCTGTTTCTGGTCAAACAGATTCTGTCTTTCATTATCATATTGATTCTTACATGATATCTACTACTCTGTTTCTATCTTACTTTTAACTATCATCTATCTCTCTATCCATCCTCTTCTACTCTCTCGCGCAGGAGGAGTATCTTATTTTTAAATCAGAAGAACAACTAACTAACTCTATCAAAGAAAGACGTGGAAGTAACATATATCCCCAAATCAAGGAACAAACTTCATAATTGAATTTATGTGCTCAACCCAATCCAGAGAGAATCTAGCGCTCCACTCTTTCCAGATTGACTTGTCATTAAAATCTTTCCCAACGGTTTCGGTCAAAGAGTCTTCACCGGAGCTTCCTCGTAGTTGTGCAGAAAATGGACTTTACTGCAAGGCCGAGATCGGCTACACTTGACTCGATCATTCTTCAACAACCTGCGAAACAAAAGGTAATAGGCGAAAGAAAAGGCGCATGGCACATACATGATATCTATTCATTAATCACACATTTAAATTCACTTCATCATTCAAAAACTGTATACGATATACCAGTCATTTTCAGGAGTCAACAGGGCAATAAACGCAATCAAGTCAACACAATAAGCTGTAGGAATATAAAAGTATCTTGCTATAGGATATCCTGATAAAAGGTTTCAACAAAGTTTAAATAGCCATGAAATATCAAAAGTAAAGACATTAAAATTTTATCATATCATCAAATTATGAGCATATTTTAAGCTCATCACTGCCCCCTACTTAGCCCAATGCTGGTCCTCCAGCATTAACTTTTCTGGTTGTGTCTCTGAAGTCAGTAGTGGCTGCATGACTCTGGAACAGATGTCCAAACTTGTAGTAAAATCCTCTGAAATCCTGGCACCTTTCATATCTTCGGTCTTCTAATTCATTGTTAAGATTTGTAGCTTGGTGAGGATAGAGGGGCCACATTAACACAGGGGTTTGAATGTTAGTGGTAGCCACAGTTCAAATCTTGTTTGAATTCCCAATTGAATATATCTGCTGGTTCGTTTAAGTGCTGCTGTGAAGTTTAGGGGACCATGTGGTTCTGACTTCCTTAACCCAACAGTTAACCTCTCCCATATTTTCTCACATCTGGTGTATGCCAGTCTCCAAAATGAATATTGCTATGCCTAGAATTCATCATATACTTGTTTTCTGAAATCAAAAATTTTCTCTCTGGCTGGAACATTATTAATACCATATGTTAGGGCAAACCAATCTTTTAACATTGCATGAGGATTTGTACTTTGGGAGTGTAATGGAATAGGCTCTGTTTTCTTAACTTCCTCATATGTTTCCCACTGCCTTCCATAATTCACCTCATTTGCTGCCCATGACATAAATGCTCTCAAATGAATATCACCAATATATAGCAGAGGATTCCATTCTGTTTCAAACGGTATTAAAAAGCCATGCAAATAGAATTCACACAGAGAATTCCTTAACCAGTTAGGGGCTGCTTGGTATGCTTCATAAAACTCTTTGGCAGTGTGAATTATAGGATCTTGGTTTCTAGAAATTCTCATCAACTGAAACCACAAAAACTATTATTTTAGGCACATAGCATAAACTCTGGGGGGCGGTCTACATTCCACAATTTGGCCAGTTACTTTTAACATTTCGTTCATTTTTGCTTTCAACTCAACAATTTCTTGTTCCTGACTTTCAATTTTCTTTTTCAATTTCTTCTTTTCTACCTCCCACAGACTTTGTTGCATGTCAGTCTGGGCTATGTGGCGAAAAGTCAGGTTTTAAAACATGGATTACCCCGCCCCCTACTTAAAGTATGACATGTGTCCCCACATGTACTAAAGAACAGGTAGAGATTTGGGTGATAATGACCGGTACATGCATAGCAGTAAAAAAATAGAATGAAATAAATCAAATATGCGATAAGAAAAGATATGGCGTACCTTTAGTAATTGCACGTATGTGTGAAGAAAGATGACGGCGCTGTATGAATTGACAAGTGGGAAAGATATGTTGATTAATGTTGATGCGGATGGATGAAGTGGATGGATGACGTGGGAGGATGAGATTAACGAATGGAATGGACGGATGGGATGGATGGATGGAAGATAAAGAAGTGAGATGGGGGCGATCAATGAAAATGGAGAAAAAGGGGTTTCCTTAAAAAGAAAACCTTTATTATGGGCATGCTTTTTGAAAATTATAGTAACGCTGCAGGAGAAAGGCTAAAGCCTTCAGCTGCAGGAAGAGTAGTGGGAGGTGTTAGATGGGGTTAAAAATCAAAATAGCATAGACAAAAGTGACAGCCAACACTTCTAAGCTATTAAACCACATCCAAACAAGAGAAAACAAATAATGAAGAGAATGAAAAATACAAAACATAAAAGAAAACACTCCCCATTATGGTTGATTCTTTCTCTTGCTCTCCTTCTTCTTGTTATGCAACTTTGCCCTCATATTTGTTGAAACACTTGTGCAAAACCTGCAAATGGTAGCAAGAAAGTTGGAGAAAAATAGCTGTTAAAATCAAAATGGAGAAGGAAGGTTGCTTTTATAGACAACCATTGGAATGGACGGTTGAGATTAATCTTCTAGAAAGATTCCAAGATCAATGGATGAGAATACATGAGAGAGATGTTACAGAATGGATGGTTGAGATTAAGTCTCAGAAAAGATGCCAAGATCAATGGTCCAAAATTGATGCACCAAGAATATGCCATGCATGGAAAAACTATGACGCTGACGGCTATGACGCCTGATAGTTATGACAGACATGCAAGACATGCAAGCTATGACAGAAATGAATGTTATGACAGAGGATTATGACAGAGCATCTTTGACTAGGTGGAGGTGCATAAATAATTTATTTTAAATTTTTTATTCAAAAATGGAGAAAATGGACAAGTGGAATGGAAAATAAATAATTTATCCAAATTCTTTATTTAGGGAAAATGAAAAGAGGAGCATTTAATTAAATTTATCAATTTAATTAAATGGAGAGATGGAAATTAGACATGGATAATTAATTTGAATTATTTATCCAAAAGAGAGGAATGCAACACAATTAAATAATTTTGACAATTATTTAATTATAGAAGAATAAAAGGTCAAATAATGATTACTATTATTATTTGACTATAGATGAAAGATAAATAATTAAATAAAAAATGTTTTATTTAATTATTGAAGAAAGGGATACATTAGCGACGCAATTAAATAATTTTAATTGATCAAGATAGAATAAAGATGAGAAGGTGAATTAATTAAATAATTAAAAACTATTTAATTAATAGAAGAATGCAGTCACACCTAATTGAATAATTAAAGTTATTCAATTATCGAAGAACAATGACCAAGAAAAGGTGAATTAATGTTCGCGGACTTAGGACATTTTTTATTGTCTACAGGAGGAACCTGAACAAACTGCTGCATGAATTCTTCCTTGGAGACTGATTTATGGTATAATCAGAGTCGGTGGCCGTTGACTAACAATTTGAAATGGACTGGATCAATTGTCACCAGCTGTACGGCTCCATTATCGAACACATTTTCAACTTCATAGGGGCCAAGCCATCGGGTTGTGAGCTTGCCCTAGTTTTCTTGATATCTGGAATCATATAACAGAGCCCAATCTCCAGCAGAAAATTTCTTGGTTTTGATGTGCTAATCATGCCATCTCTTCCTTTGCTGTTGGATTGCTTCGGTATGCTGCAGGGCAGATTTTCTCATTTCGTCCAAAGCATTTAACTGTAGGAGACGGTCCTTCTGTGCTTCAAATATATCCATGTTGAGTTCAAGGGCTGTCCTCAAAGTTTTGTGCTCAAATTCTATGGGTAACATTGCTGTTTTGCCATAAAGCAGCTCAAAAGGTGTAAACCCAGTTATTGTTTTCCATGTAGTTTTGTAAGCCCAAACTGCTTCAGGAAGTCTATTGCTCCAGTCTTTCTTATGAATCTGCACTGTCTTTGTGAGGATCGCCTCGATTTCCCTGTTTGTTACCTCTGCCTGACCATTGGCTTGAGGGTGGTAGGGGCTGGATTTGCTATGTTTGATTTTATAGTCATTCATAAGTGCAGTGATCAGATTTGACGTACACTGAGCTCCTTGATCAGTTACAAGCTCTCTGGGAACTCCAAATCTTGTGAAATTTTGTTCATATATAAATTCAGCAAATTTGTTATCTCGCGCATGATTCATAGCTTTTACCTCGACCCATTTTGTTACATAGTCTGTGCAAACTAGAATGTATGACTTTCCATTTGATGGTGGATCAATTGGTCCCACAAAATCCATCCCCCATTTATCAAAAGGGGTGACTATGACCTACGGATATAGTGGCATTTCATCTGACTTAGTTGGTCTTCCCATACGCTGGCATCTTTCATACTTCCTTGTATAGGCTACAGCGTCCTTGTGTAGTGTTGGCCAGTAGTACCCTGTTGTAAGAACCTTCATTGCTGTTCTTTTTGCTGCAAAATGTCCTCCACATGGTTCATCATGGCAAGCATGCAAGATATCATAAGTCTCATCTTCTCTTACACATCTTCGCATTACTTGATCAGGTCCAGTATAAAACAAACTATTTGCAATCCAGGAAAAATTAAAACTTTTCTCAATTAACAATTTCTTTTCTTTTGGAGAAAAGTGGGCTGGTATTCTGTTTGCTGCTAGATAGTTAGCAATGTCTGCATACCATGGAGTATGTGCAGCAATGGAAAACAAGTGTTCATCTGGGAACCTACCATCAATGACCTCATATTCTATAGGTGTAGTTGATTGTAGTTTAGATAAAAAGTCAGCTACAACATTAGCTCTTCCTGGTTTGTCAATAATTGTGATGTCAAACTCTTGTAACAACAGGAGCCACCGTGCCAATCTACCAGAGATGGCAGGTTTGTTCATCAGGTACTTGATTACTGCATGGTCAGTATGAACAAATATCTGATAACATGTGACATAATGCCTAAATTTATTCAAAGCATACACTACTGCAAGCAATTCCTTTTCTGTAACAGTATAGTTAAGCTCAGGACCTTGAAGGTTCTTGCTGACGAAGTAAATAGCATGTTCAATTGAATTTTATTTTTGACTTAGAACTGCTCCTATGCCAAAATCAGAAGCATCAGCATGTACATGAAAAAGAAAATTCCATTTTGGCCCTTGAAGAATAGGGGCATTAATAAGCAAGTCCTTTAGTTGCAAGATGGATTTTTCACAGGCTTCTGTCCACTCAAATTGGGAATCCTTTGTTAACAGGGCATAAAGTGGGCTGGCAATTTTACTGAAATCTTTTATAAACCTTCTATAATACCCTACATGACCAAAAAAACTTCTGACATCTTTTTGTTTTGCAGGAGTTTGTAAATTCTGAATAACTGCAATTTTAGCAGAGTCAACCTGAATTCCATTCTTTGAAACATGATGACCTAGAACAATACCTTCTTCCATCATTAGAAAATATTTCTCACTGTTTAAAGATAAATTTTGCTCTCTACACCTTTTCAATACCTTTTCTAAATTGACCAGTGCTTCTTCAAATGTGACTCTATAGGTAGTGAAATCATCCATGTAAATCTCCATACATTCATGAGATATATCAGCAAAGATACTAATGACTGCTCTCTGAAATGTTGCTGGTGCATTGCATAGGCCAAAAGGCAAGACCGAATAAACAAATGTTTCCCATGGATAGGTAAAAGTGGTCTTGTCTTGATCTTCAGGGGCAATTTTTATTTGGTTGTATCCACTGTAACCATCCAAGAAGGAAAAATATCTTTTGCCAGACAGTGAGTCTAGTACTTGGTCTACAAAAGGTAATGGAAAATGATCTTTTTTAGTAGCACTGTTCAACTCTCTATAATATACACACACTCTCCACTTTCCACCCTTTTTTGGAACAATGACTAATGGAGAAACCCATTGACTATCAGAGATTGGATAAATAAAACCAACATCAAGCAACTTTTGAAGCTCATCTTTAACTATTTCTCTAAGTGTTGGATTTACTCTTCTTTGAGGTTGTCTAACTAGTGCACAATCTTCTTTGATATATATTCTATGAGTAAAAACTCGAGGATCTATTCCTTGCATGTCCCCATATTCCCATGCAAAAGCTTTATGCTGTTCTTGTAGCATTTTTAATAAGTCAGCCTCTTGAGACTGTGACAGCTTGCTATTGACATTTAAACAATGATCTGGAGACAATTCTATCTGCTTAGTGAGATTATTCATAGAATCTATGGGTGATGTTTGTACCTCTTGTGGAAGTAAATTATGAAAAATTGTTGGAAGTGTAGGTAGTGAGCTTTTAGAATCTGGTTGCTGCAATAAACATTGTAAATGAGTACCATTTGGATCAGATGAAGTACTTGTATCAGCATTGTACTGTAGAATTTGGAACAATAAAGCATCCTCACTTTGAAGTTGTGAGAATGGATTATTTTGAATCATCATTAATTGAGCCAAAGAATTGGCTTCTTCAATTTCTTCCCCCACATCTGGCCAAACAGGTTGGGACAAATCTGGTTGAGGCCTAGCAGGCGGATACAGAGCCAATTTCTTTGTGGACTGTCCATCAGAAATGGTCATATCTTCAGAACGGCATCCTATAAAGGCATCTGCAGTTGCTAACCATGGTCTACCAAGGATAACTGGATATCCTCCTAAAGTTGCATTTACTGATAATATTGTGAAATCAGTAGGATACTCCCAAGATTCAAGAGTGACAATTACATCTTCCACTATCCCATTAGGTTTAACTGTGGAGTTGTCTGCAAGTTGCAGAACTGTAGGTGTAGACCTAATTTCTGAAATGTTCAGGGAGTCCATAGTATGTTTTGTCATGACATTAATAGCAGCACCTAAATCAATCAAAACATTTTTTATGACTTGACCATTTATATGTATCTGCACCACAGGACTTCCAGGGTCAATATACTTTGGAATAACTACATTTCCCAACATTATATCAGCCAATTTTCCTAAGACATGAATTGTTTGAAGATCTTTTTTTTTCATCCAGGCTTCTTCAAACATACCTCTTTAATAGCTTTTCCAAAAATGGGAATATCTTTAAAAGCCTGAAATAAAAGGATTTGAATTTGCACATTCTTGAGCTGATCGAGGATGTCAAAAGTGGGTTCTTCCATGGATTTAGATACAGCACTTTGCAACCTCTGAGGAAAAGGTGGATTATCTTGGTTTTGCAAAACTGGCTCCGTAGAAACCGTATCAGTTATGGGTATATGCTCAGTAGGAACAATAGGTGCAACAGATTCTTCAAGGGGAGAATCTGGTATTTTAGTAATCATAGGTGGTTTTGGAGCAGGTAAAGTGGTTCCAGACCTCAAATGGATGTCATTAATGTTCAAAGCATAAGCTTGATATTGGTTGGCTTTAGAAAGATACACAGGCTACTGTGGCTACTGCTATTGCTTATTATTGGGATTAGGCAATGGCTAGGCAGGCATAGGTGTTTGCTTCGGAGGTCCAGGATTTGTGGCAGTTGTTGCAGGAGGCGGCATAAGGGCCTGTGGTTGTGGTTGTGGAAGCTGCAGGAATCCAGAGGATTGATTTTGCCATTACTGAGGGCCTCTCCATTGAGGATTTTGTTGCCAATTTCCTGAAGGTGGGGTCCATTGTCCTTGTGGCTACTGCCAACCTCCTTGAGAAGATTGCCATTGTGGGGTCTGATAATTAGGCCAACTAGGTTGAGGCGGATTCCAGGATGGTGGTGGTCCATATGCATGTTGCCATTGGTTATTATAGCCAGAATAAGGATTACCAAAAGTTAGAGGATCTTGAGGCATACCTTGTCTTTGGGCCCATGGTCTCCTTTGTGCAACAAAGAACACTTGATCATCATCACCTTCCACTGGCTTGAAGTCAGTAGGCAGTTGTCTGGCTTCCAAATTAGCCACCATCTTGCATCTGCAATCACGCTTCTTTTTTCTGCAGTATGGACAGAACTCAGCCAAAACTGTCTCAGCCTCCTCATGTTTCCTCCGAGCTTGCATGGTATCTAGTTGTGTAGCTATATTATTAATGATGTCCTGCTTGAAATCAGATAGCAAATTTGTGATCTTCATCCGGGAGACTCCACCAGAAGAAGACTTTCCCGTGGTAGTATGATGACCTCGACCTTTCTTGACTATTGTTCGACAGTAGTTAAGACATATTTTCTTTATATCATCCCAAGGCAGTTAGGTGATATCACCTCCTCCCATTAGGTCCAGGGCATCTATACAAGCATCACTGATTCCCCTTAGAAAGAGTAGTTTCTGAGAGTCCTCGTTGAGAGTATGGTTTGAGTTCCTCTTTAGTGCGAACAAAAATCTGGATATGTAATCTTCCAGGCTCTCATCATCCTTCTGTTGAATTCGGAATATGTCATCACCTTTGCTGGTGCTCTTACAATATTCCTTATACTTTTCAAGGAATTTGGTCTGCATGGCTTCCCAACTATCTACAACACCTCTTCCCAGACTCATGAACCATCTGAGAGCTCCTTCTTTCAAGGTGGAAGGAAATAACTTTAGTTTGTGAGCATCTGTGTTGTAGTCATAACTGCGGCAGAGGACATCAAATTCAAATAGAAAGGTTTCTGGGTCCTCTGTGACTAGGCCATAAAATTTTGGAAGCAAAGAAGAGGGAATGTTTTTAAGATTATCAGTATCTCGTTGAGGAACAATGGGAAACTCAAATGCAGGAGGTGGATTATTAGGTGGATTATTTGCCATGTCTGGTTGCTGGAATAATGCAGCGAATGGGTTTTCCTCAGGTTCGTTATCAGCTGGGTCAAATGGTAGTTCAATAAACAGATTTTCAGGGAGGAACCTTCCCAATGCGTCTTTTCTTCTTCTATGCATGCAATATGGTGAATAGTGGCTTAAAGGATCTAGAAAATTTACTAACAATCTAAACTAGTGCTAAAAATGACTTCTAACAAACTCCTAGCTGGACGCCATCCCCGGCAATGGCGCCAAAAATGTTCGCGCCCACAAAAAGATATGAAAATCTCAGTAAAACCTTTCCTGGGAATTGGACATTTTGACAGGTGACTAATATCTCTCTATATGGATGTTCATTTACTTGTCAAACCAGGGGACGTAGAATTTAAATGGCGTAGCAAAATATATGTACTAGGAATCAGCTTCAATCAAATTTTAGAAAAAATACATACTGAAAAAAAATTCTATCTAAACCACAGATCGGTAATGCAAAATTCTTTAACTCAACTGTGATAAAAACCATAACAACTATGACTAAAACACAAACCATGAACTAGCCTTATGCTGCAGGAACAGTCACAGGGATGGACTCTCTATGCTGCAGGAGCACTATAAGACTGAGTTTGCATGAAAACTTCAAAGATGAAAGCTAACTGAAGAACAACAGAAAAGAACAACTAACTAACTAGCTACAGATACTTACTAAGTGGGCCCCCTTAGCAAGCATCTACTAATTATGCAGATGTTGAACTCAGAATTTCATTGAGCTTTTATTCATAAGAACAGAATGATATACATTGTTTTGTTGATATGGGAACTAACAACAAACTCTATTTCTGGTCAAACAAATTCTTTCTTTCATTATCATATTGATTCTTACATGATATCTGCTACTCTATTTCTATCTTACTTTTAACTATCATCTATCTCTCTATCCATCCTCTTCTACTCTCTCGTGTAGGAGGAGTATCTTATTTTTAAATCAGAAGAACAACTAACTAACTAACTCTATCAAAGAAAGACGTGGAAGTAACATATATCCCCGAATCAAGGAACAAACTTCATAAATGAATTTATGTGCTCAACCCGATCTAGAGAGAATCTAGTGCTCCACTCTTTCCAGATTGACTTGTCATTAAAATATTTCCCAACGGTTTCGGTCAAAGAGTCTTCACCGGAGCTTCCTCATAGTCGTGCAGGAAATGGACTTTACTGCAAGGCCGAGATCGGCTGCGCTTGACTCGATCATTCTTCAACAACCTGTGAAACAAAAGGTAACAAGCGAAAGAAAAGGCGCATGGCACATACACGATATCTATTCATTAAACACACATTTAAATTCACTTCATCATTCAAAAACTGTATACGATATACCAGTCATTTTTGGGAGTCAACAGGGCAATAAATGCAATCAAGTCAACACAATAAGCTGCAGGAATATAAAAGTATCTTGCTACAGGATATCCCGATAAAAGGTTTCAACAAAGTTTAAACAGCCATGAAATATCAAAAATAAAGACATTAAAAGTTTATCATATCATCAAATTATGAGCATATTTTAAGCTCATCAGGAGTCTTGAGAAGGTATAAGAACCCTAGATAGAGTCCCCTGAAGCTATTTAAATGTGTTACACCTCTGCAAGTTATCAAGTTGAACGTGGAGAGAATTTGGTCTTTAAGGAAGAGTAAGGGCTAATGGAGAATATGTGGCAAAGCACCAAGGTTGGCTTGGTAGAAGGGAAGCTTGTTGATAGAAGAGGGGTTGGGTAGACAAACCAGGGGCACCTAGTCATGAGTAGGGACCTATAGGTTAGATTGGTGAGGAAAAGCACCAAGGATGTCTTACAAGGAAAGGCCTAGAGCAGGAATCTGTGATTGATTCCACCAACCCCATTTCCTATCAGATTGGTATCAGAGCAAGTTAAAGATTTGGGAACCATCTTATATGTTAGAGGTTGAGTCAAGTGATACTACCGTCATGGTGACAAATGCACAATTGGCCAAGATGGTTGAAGAGCAGGAAGAAGACAATAAATAATTGAGGGAAAGAATAGCCCAACTTGAGGCAGTAGTGAGGAGTGCACAGTTTGAGGGAAGAATACCAAAAGAAGAAGAGGTTGCAGAGGAAGATAAGACCCCTGAACCTGACCTTGTTTTGAAGAGGAGCCTTTCTTGAAGGCATTGAAAGCCTTGAGTGGAAAAGCACTTGAAGGAATACCACTTCTTAGTGGAAAGATGGAAGCTGACCTAGTCATGGATTGGATAGAAGGCATGGAGAATCATTTTGAGTGTGATGGAATCACTAAAGCACAGAAGGTGAAGGTTGCTAAGTCAAGATTGAGAGAATCAACCTTGACATGGTGGAATTTCATTCAGACAAAGAGGGAAAAAGAAGGCAAATATCCCATATCAAATTGGAAAGGAATGGTTGCCAAGGTGAAGGAAGCCTACATGCTAGATGACTATGAGATTCAATTGCACAAGAAGAGGCAAATTATGAGGTAGAAAGACCAAGATGTAAACACTTACACTAAGGAGTTTCAAAAACTTTGCATGAGATCTAATGTGACAGAGGATGAGAGTCTCAAAGTGGCTAGGTACCTTAATGGTTTGAAATGGAACATCCAAGAAGAGATGGCTCTTCTAAGTCCCAAGATAGTACACCAATGTTATCAATTAGCTAACAAGATTAAGGAAAGGAACAAGAGGAAGCAAGATCAGGCTTCTAAGGGCAAAGGCAAAGGCAGAGATCAAAGAGGACAGCCTGGTGGCTACCAAGGTAGAGGCAATGACCAAAGGAATCATGGAGAATATAAACTCACTGAGCATGGAGGTGAAACATCTTCAAGAGGAGGACTTAACAGAGGAAGAGGACCTCAAGGAGGTTCAGACAGAGGAAGAGGAGCAGGCAGGAGCAATTCTTATTTTGCAAACATGAAGTGTTACCATTGTAATCAAATAGGTCACCCTACTTATAGATGCCCGGAGAAAGTTTCCTCATCAAGCAATGAAAAGAGAGTGGCCTATGCACAAGAGGACACTATGAGTCCTAAGGCATCTGAGATCAGTCATATTGAATCTAAGGTAGGAGAGAATCTAATGCTTAACAGAGTTCTGATCAGGCAGCCAGTCAAGGAGGAACCTAAACAAAGAAGAGCTCTTTTTAGAGTAAGGTGCAAGATACTTGGTAAAGTATGCAAGGTTATAGTAGACTTAGGTTCAACAAACAACATAATCTCAGAGGAGGCAGTAACTAAACTGAAATTGGAGAAGGTACCTCACAATAACCCCTACAAGGTCACATGGTTGAATAAAGGGCGGAGTGTTTTAGTTAATGAGCAAGTAACGATGGAATTTTCAATTGGAGGATATAAAGACAAGTTAGTTTGTGATGTTTTACCCATGGATGCATGCCATCTACTACTGGGCAGACCATGGCAATATGACAGAATTGTTGTTTATAATGGGAAAGAGAATACCATTTCATTCAAAAAGGATGGAAGGACCTTCAAGCTATAGTCACTGTTAGAAGAGGATGATGGAAATTCAAAGACACCTAACATCATGTTGAGCAGTGGTAAGGAGTTCCTCAAGGACCTAAACCAAGGGAATGAAGGATATGTGGTTGTGTTGCAACCTAAAGAAGAAGACAAGGCTGAAAAGACAGTCTTACCAGAGGCAGTCCAAAGGTTGCTTGATAAGTACAAGAGCATAGTTAGTGATGGTACACCTGCAACTTTACCACCTAAGAGAGCCATAAGTCATCAAATTGACTTCATACTTGGAGCCTCATTGCCTAACAAGGCAGCATACAAACTCACACTAGATCAGAATTTTGAGGTAGCTAGGCAAGTGCAAGAATTATTGGATCAAGGATTGATTCAAAAGAGCATCAACCCATGTGCAGTGCTAGTGGTTTTAGCAACCAAGAAAGGAGGTAAGTGGAGGTTATGCACTGATTCTAGGGTAATAAATAGGATCACCATTAGGTATAGGTTTCCTATTCTTAGAATTGAAGACCTGATGGATTGTCTTGGAGGTGCTTAGTTCTTCACAAAGTTGGATCTCAAGAGTGGATACCATCAAATTAGAATTAAGGATGGTGATGAGTGGAAGACAAATTTTAAGACAAATGATGGACTATATGAGTGGAAAGTGATGCCATTTGGCCTCTCAAATGCCCCTAGCACATTCATGAGACTCACAAATGAAGTACTTAAGGATTTCACAGGGATATTTTTGGTAGTATATCTTGATGACATCCTCATATACAACAAGACAATAGAAGAGAATTTGAAACATGTGGAGCAAGTTCTTAGAAGGTTGCAAGAAGAGAAATTGGCAATTAATCTAGAGAAATGTGAGTTCTTTAAGCAAGAGCTTATCTACTTGGGTTTTGTAGTGTCCAAAGGATCATTGAAGATGGATCCAAGCAAGGTGGAATCCATCCTAAACTGGCCTACACCAACCACAGGGATAGAGGTAAGGAGTTTTCATGGATTGGCCCAATTTATAGAAAATTTATAAGGAAATTTAGTGGTATATGTGCACCGGTTCTAGACACAATCAAGGGTGGTATAAAAACTAAGTTTGTGTGGACTCAAGAGGCTGAGAAAGGGTTTGAAAAACTGAAACAAGAAGTGGCAACTTAACCAATTCTATTATTGCCTAGTTTTGACAAGTTGTTCACAGTTGAGTGTGATGCAAGTGGAGTAGTAGTAGGAGGAGTACTTAGTCAAGAAGGTAGGCTTGTAGCCTTCTTTAGTGAAAAGATCAATGAAGCCAAGCAAAAGTACTCTACCTATGATCTAGAGTTATATGCTTTAGTGCAGTCCCTTAGGAAGTGGAGGCATTATCTTTTGCCCAAAGAGTTTGTGGTCATTATTGATAACCAGGCACTTAGTTATATCAACACCCAAGAGAAGTTAAGTAATAGGCATTTGAAATGGATGGAATACATCCAAGCTTTTACTTTTACCATCAAGCACAAGAAAGGACAAATGAATAAGGTGGCAGATGCATTAAGTAGAAGGTTGTTGACAGTGCAAGAGATATATCTCAAGAGCATTGGCATAGAGAGTTTCAAGGATCTATATAGAGAGGATAAAGACTTTTCAGAGGCCTATAAGGTATGTTCTAACTTTGAGAACCATTTCCATAGTCAATACTCAGAGTATACTTTGCAAAGTGGGTTGTTGTTTAAGGGAAATCAGTTATGTGTTCCAAGAGGGTCAATGATGGAAAATATGATTCAGGAAAAGCATAATGGTATTCTTAGTGGGCATTTTGGCATCAATAAGACCTTAGAGCTGGTACAAAGATTCTATTATTGGCCTAGGTTGGCAAGAGATGTTAGAAGGTACGTGGAACAGTGAGTTGTGTGCATGAAAGCTAAGGGAGACACTAGCAATGCTGGTTTATATCAACCCCTGCCCATTCCTAACAGACCATGGGAGTGTGTGAGCATGGATTTTGTGGTAGGCCTTCCTAAGACCAAGACTGGTTTTGTGGCGCAGGAACACCTAGGCTGACCTCCACTTTATTTGTCTTCAATTTTGGCTTGTACCTGATCTTAGCCAAATCAGGGTGTTAGTAGGTTGTGTTGGATCTTTGAAGGTATTGTGTGTGTGGAGAGTTAGTCATTAGGACTAATTTTATCCTAATTAATCATTGTTGGTTAATGTTGTTAAATTTTGGCTTTAATTAGTTTGGGACAGTCTATGTTAGAACATAATGCATCAAATGTGTCAAAGCCACATTCTCGTTGTTGGAAGATGCTAAAGGTTAGTTAAGGAGTTGTTGGTTCGAGTTTAAGGAGATTAAGGTCCTATAATTAAGGATAAAGGCAGAGTTGCAAGAATGGTGCAAGATCTCATGATGAATTTGTTTGGTTGCATGCACTTTTGTTGGAGTGGAATCCCTTAAAATCAGGAAAATGCTCAAGCAACTGCCCTTGAAAGATGGTAATGGCATCCCAAATACAGGGAATGGCTCGTAGAAGCAGTAGTTAGATATTGTAATCAAAGATTTTGATGTGGAATAGAAGACAGTCTTGGTAATTTCTGTGTTTTCTAGAAAACCTCGTGTGTTTTTAAGAAATAGTGATATCAAGGCATAATATTCACTATTATTGCATCATTCCAGTGTTCATAGGATAGTTTTGAATTATTTTCATTTTGTGTACAAGTTACTTAGATTATTTTTATTGTTTTGAATATATAGATTAGAGTTTAGTAGGGTTTCCATTGTAGTTTTGAGCAGTGAGTTTTAAAATGGCTCCCCTATGAACTCTGTCATCAGGTTCTTCTTGAGATTAGCAGGGTATGGAAGGGGAGCCACATGTTTGTAAATATTTAGGAATAGGAGTGTCAAAGGACCAAGCAAGAATTTCTAATGCCAAACCCTAGGCGAGTTATAGTTACCCGGTTAGGAGTTTGGGAGTGGAAAAGTGAATAGAACAGGCAAGGGAAGGTACCACCATACAGAAGAAGTACACCTACAGGTGGAATATCACCAAGCACCAGGATACCAGAGAGATGGAGACTTGATCAATCTTCTTGAGTGAGAAATAGGCAAGTGATCAGTCAAACCCTAGGTATTAGGCCTAATTACCATATTAGCCCTTGAATGTAGGAAACAACTGTACAGCAGGGGCAGAGATTTGAAACCTTGTGCAAGATTTAAAGGTCCCAAAAGGGTGTCAGAAGATGTGATTTGTTTGCTAGGTATAGTGGAGAATTTGGGCAGAAAAAGCCAATGAGTGACTAGTAAGGGCTAGTAGAGTTTAGGCCTCATCTAGGCAAGGTCTTGAGATTGGGTAAAGTGAAGACCAAAGGACCTCTAAAATGGATCAATTTGGATGCAAAAAGCATGGAGACAGTATCCCCAACTCCCCTGCAAGTAGTTCTAGCAAGTTGAAGGAATTGGCACTTAGACCCTTCCAAGTCCAAGGAAGAATAGTCAGTTGCAAGAAGGTGTGGATCTTCCAGAGGTAAAGCACCAGTGGAGAACTCTTTGAGAAGAGTTGGAGCAAGACAAGGATAGTCTTCTATGCTCAGCAAGAACCTTTGGTAGCAGGTTCCAGGCAGGAGACAGTGGAAAGTCTTCTACAAGATAGTGCAAGCAACCTTTGGAATTTGCATACACCATTTTGACAGTGTTTATGTTGTGGTAGATAGAATTAGCAAGATGAGTGATTTTATTCCCTGCAAAACTACTCATGATGCCAACTACATAGCTCATCTTTTCTTCAAGGAGGTTGTAAGGATTCATGGATTACCATTAAGCATTGTTTCTGACAGAGATGTGAAGTTCACGAGTCATTTTTGGAAGACTCTATGGAGTAGATTGGGTACAAATATGTCATTTGGATCAGCTTACCATCCTCAGACCGATGGTCAAACAGAGGTAGTTAATAGGGTGCTTGGTAATCTTTTAAGGTGCTTAACTAAATAATATGGACAGACATGGGATATGGTTATCTCACAAGCTGAGTATGCTTACAATGATAGTGTCAATATAACTACAGGGAAGAGTCCATTTTAGGTTGTGTATGGGATGCGCCCAAGAGGAATTTGTGAGCTTAGAGACCTTGGATCTATGGAGAATAGGAGTGGACATGCAGAAGACTTTAGTCAGACCATGAAGGAGATTGAGGAACAGGTCAAGAGGACAGCCACTGAGACTACACAAAAAGTGAAGGAGAAGGCAGATATGTCAAGGAAAGATGTGCAATTTCAAGTAGGGGACTATGTTATGGTCCACCTTAACAAATCAAGGTTGCAGAAAGGAATGTCAACCAAGCTACAAATGAAAAGAGTAGGACCCTGCAAGATATTGGCCAAGTATGGGCATAATGCATACAAGGTGGAGTTACCTACTGATCTAGGCATCTCACCAGTATTCAATGTTGCTGATTTGATCAAGTATAAGGGGACAGTCAAGGATTTGAATCAGGACAATAAGGAGATATTCAAGGATGTTAGCAACATGACACTACCAACTCCAGACAAGCTACAAGCAGAGAAGATCTTGGAGTCAAGAGTGAAGAAGGCTACAAGGCACAAGGTGTACATGGAGCATCTTGTCAAATGGAAGAACAGAAATGAATCTGAAGCTACCTGGGTAGAAGAAGCAGACTTTAAGAAGCAAGGCATTGATATGTCTCTGATCTCTCCTAAAAGTCCTTAATTTTTTGTGCTAAGAGGGGAAGAATGGTGCAGGAGCACCTGGGAAACATGGGTTTTCCTGAAGTCTAGAAGGAAGTTCAAATTTTGTTGTGTTATCTTGAGGTCATGTTGACCATTTTGTTAGAATTTGGTGGAGTATGAATAAACCTTGATCTATTATGATCAATGGATTGGGAGGTGAAAATCTTGAATGGGTTTTGAAGCTCTAACTTGTCTAGGTTGCCAACCTTGTCAAAGGTTAGAAAACACATTGGGTTTTATAAATTGTTTCATTAGGTCATCTATGGGTTCGAAAAGAAGAACTTAGTTGTTTTGAGGGCCTATTTAAGACATGGCTCGACCATGAGATAGGGTTGGAGGCGTTTTTGTTAGAGTGATATTTTGTAAAGCTGAAGAATACAGCGTTGGAGAGATAATTTTCTGTGTTTAGCTTTTAAACTGAGCTTTAATGGAGTAAACTTACTGTTATCTTGTTAGTAGTATGTAGTTTTGATATTGTGCAAGCTTGGAGTGCCATCTATTTGTCTTTACAAATAATTTTTCATCTTTTATTTGTATATAGTTTGTTTTCTGCATTTTTTTGGCCTGAATCAAGCAGTTTGAGAAAATGAAGTCCTAGTGCACTTCCCCACTGTACAAATTGTACAGCCCTTTTGGATTTGTGTCTAGGCTCCCTTAGTGTAAATATGGTAGTTAGTAGAGTTTGTGGCAGTGCAGGAGATGCTAGCAAAGCTTTGCGCTAGGCGAGCCAGTGTAGGTCCGGTTAGGGTAGACTTGGAGAAAAAGTCACATAACTTGCAGGGGAAATAAGATTTTTGAGAAATTCTTTTTTTTGAATTTTCTTGAGGGTCTTAGCAGTGCATGGTGGTCAGGAGGAGGTTCTAACAACTCATTTGATAGGAGAAATTTTTGATAGTCTAAAAACAGCATTGGGAAGCTAGGAAACCCTAGGTTTTTAACCATTTTTGTGTTTGAGCAGTGTGTGGGTTATGCAGGCTTGAAACCCTGAAAATCCTTGAGGTATAGGCATGTGAAACAAGAACCCTAATTAAAGAACTTCGGTCATTTGGTGGGTTTATAAGGAAAAATCATTTTACCTCTATTCAGAGACCTAATTGGGGGCTCAAGGCTTGTAGCCTTTCCTAACCCTAGGAGAAGGATTGTGGAAGCGACAGTAAATGGGAGTCTTGAGAAGGTATAAGAACCCTAGATAGAGTCCCCTGAAGCTATTTAAATGTGTTACACCTCTGCAAGTTATCAAGTTGAACGTGGAGAGAATTTGGTCTTTAAGGAAGAGTAAGGGCCAATGGAGAATATGTGGCGAAGCACCAAGGTTGGCTTGGTAGAAGGGAAGCTTGTTGATAGAAGAGGGGTTGGGCAGACAAACCAAGGGAACCTAGTCATGAGTAGGGATCTATAGGTTATATTGGTGAGGAAAAGCACCAAGGAGGTCTTACAAGGAAAGGCCTAGAGCAGGAATCTGTGATTGATTCCACCAACCCCAATTCCTATCACTCTGCCTTTGTCGTGGACAATGTGACTATAGATTTTTGCTTACTCATTCAACTGATAGCACCACCAAACATCATAAATAGATAACCACTGGTTGATCTTCTGCTGTCAATGTCACCTTCCCAATCTAAATCCACATACCCTCAAATGCTCACAAGATGATGAGGTCCAGTAGGATAACCATGAAAACACAAGGCATACTTGAAAGTACCCCTTAATATTTGAACACTCTCTTAACCTTATCCCAGTGCACCTATCTAATAATTAGCCATAAAACGGCTAAGGACTCCCACTACTTGGGCAATATCTGGTCTCATACACACCATTGAATGCATTAGATTTCCAACTACACTTGCATATGGTACTTTGGTCATGTCCTCCATCTCAGTAGGAGATTTTGGACAATCATTCATAGAAAGCTTCATCCCCTGCATCACAGGAACAACTAATTGTATGCAATCTATCATATTGAATCTCTCCAACACCGAGTTCACATACTTGCTTTGGCTTAACCAAATCTTTCTATTAGCTTTATCTCTCATGATTTTCATTCCCAGAATGTACCTAGTTGCACCTAGGTCTTTCATTTCAAACTATGTTGACAACTGAAACTTAAAATCTGAAATCATACTTTTACCATTCCCAACAAATAGCATATCATCTACATATAGGACAATAATGAGAATGTGACCATTACTAATTTTAAAGTACACACAACGATCAGATTTAGATCTTTGAAATCCCAATGACAACACATAGGTATCAAACTTCGAATACCACATTCTAGGAGACTGTTTCAAACCATAAAGAGACTTCTTTAGTTTGCAAAACAAAATTTCTTTACATATTTCAACGGAATGCTCTAGTTGTGACATGTAACTCTCTTCCTCCAAATCACCATGAAGGAACATTGTCTTTACATCCATTTGTTCCACTTCTAAGTCATATGTAGTTGCAAGTGACAATAGAAGTTGAATAGATGTTAGATTCACTATAGGAGAGAATATCTCCCCATAATCAATTACATCCACCTAGGAAATCCCTTTAGTGACCAACTATGCCTTATACTTCTCAACACTACCATTAGGACCACACTTTCTCTTGAAAACCCATTTACAACCAACAGGTTTACATCCAACAGGAAAATGTACTAGATCCCAAGTCTTATTTTTCTTTAAATAAGCCATCTCTTCATCCATGGCTTGCATCCAAGAATCGAAATCATTCATACCCAATGCCTCTCTAACTGTCATATGCTCACCAATATTAGTAATCAAGGAAAATATACAACTAGAATCCAATAATGAATATCCAAACATTTTTCAGTTGCCACCTAACTCGTGTAGACCTCCTGAAAGGTTGAGGTTGAGGTTCTCCTTCTTCTTTAGAAATTTTAGAGCTACTTGAGCTCTCCTCATCGTCAGGTCCAATAGGAGTACTTGGTTCTTTCTTCAGAGTAGGTGGAATATGAACTACCTCCCTTTTCTATTTCTCCTCTTTCTCTGGTTGTAGCTCAATAGGGGAAGGTTTCATCTCTTTGAAGATCACATTTTTGTTGTAGAGAACCTTTTGAGTTTCTAGATCCCAAATCTTGTACCCTTTCACACCGGCACCATAGCCAATAAAGATACACTTAATAACCTTGTTCTCCAACTTAGACCTCTTCTCAATTAGGATAGGAGCATAAGCTTCATAGCCAAATACTTTGAGATGTCTCATCAAAATATTTTTACCAGACCATGCCTCCATGGATGTCTTTCCAACAAGCAATAATGTAGGAGATCTATTGATCAAATAACATGCAGTGGCTACCACTTCAACCCAAAATTTTAGTTCAAGGCTAGCACCACTCAACATACTCCTAGCCCTCTCCATCAATGTTCTGTTCATCCTCTCTGCAACTCCATTTTGTTGTGGAGTGTAGGGATTTGTCTTATGTCTCTCAATCCCATTCTCTTTACAGAACTTGTCAAACTCTATGGAACAAAACTCACCACCATTATCAATCCTCAAACACTTAATCTTTCTGCTAGTATGATTTTCTACCAAGGCCAAGTAAACTCCTTAAACTGACTAAAGACTTTAGCTTTACTTCTGAGGAAATAAACAAATTCCCTACTATAATAATTTATGAAAGGAATAAAATATAGAAATTTTGATAATGAAGGAACATTTACAAGACCAAAAACATCTGAATGTACATAATCCAAGACCCCAAAAGACTTGTAGGAACTAGAGTAAAAAGAAACACGGTGTTGTTTTCTACATACACAATGTTTGCAAAAGTATAGCTTGAGATTACAATCATCAATGCCTTCAACGAGGCTCTTATTTTTCTAGGCTCTAAGACCCTTCTCACCAATGTGACCAAATCGTTGGTGCCATAACATTGTCTTCTCTGCAGGAAGCTTCATTTCCATGGAATGAGCACCCTTAGGCACCCAAAAATCCACAACCATCAGATGTAGCTGCATCATGCTTCTTTTCTCCACAATTTGATGGTGAGGATGAAGAATCAAAAGGCCTTTTCTTCAGTACATCAAAAGAAATATTGCAATGTATAGTGTGTGCATCACGCTGAAACAAAGTGCCAATACGAACACCCTTAGCCAACATGATAACTCCTCTTGTCATCTTACATCCTCCACTAGAGAAAACAACTTGCACTCCCAGATCATTCAATTTACTTATAGAAAGTAGGATTCATGTCAAACCTGGGATATGCAAGACACCATCAATCCCCTTCACTCTTTCATCAAGAAATATCATTTTGACTCTTCCATGGTCAACAATTTTTAGGTGAGAGTCATCACCTAGGTACACCTCTCCACCATTGTACTCCTCATACTTTGAGAACCAATCTCTATGGGAATTCATGTGAAAATATGCACTTGAATCTATCAACCACACATCAAATGATGCATGGGCTACAAAGACTGTAATAAAATCTTCCCCATCATCTTGGGATGATTTCTCAGATTCAAAATCAAAGAAAGACTTGTTTTTCTTCTTCTTCTTCTTCTTGTAATCTTTTCGAATGTGACCAGTTTTGCCACAATTCCAACATTTTTCCTTGGATTTCTTACTAGGAGACTTTGATCTCCCTAGAGAATTTGACTTAGATTTATTGTCTTTCTTTTTGCTTCTCTCTTTTGGTCTACCACGGGCTACAAGGCCCTTGTTGGCTATCTCAGAAGACTTCCTTCGCATTTCCATGGAGATCTCGACCCTGCAATTACTAGAGTCCTTGGAGGTCAAGGAAGACAACGGGATAGAAGTAAGACTAGCCGATCTTTTAAACCTCAAAGAGAAAAAGGAAAAGTTGTTTCATGTTATGATTAAATGCCAATAGGTAATTAAATGGTGGTTCAACAAGAAGGCCTCTAACCTAGTTTTTAGGGAGTGGAGTCTTGTGTTGAAATTTGATGAATGAGTTGCAAAACTAGGGCAGCATGCAAAATTTGATTCACTGTGGAAAGGTCCCTTCTACATTCACAAATGCAAAGAAAGAATGTGTACGAGCTAGAAGACATGAATGACAATGTTATGGATATACCGGTAAATGGTACTCATCTAAAACTTTTCAATTAAAATATGCACAGTTCATTAAAATTTACCATTATGTACCATATGTAAATTATGTAAATAAGCATTTGCAAATAAAGCTATCAGTGTGGGTAGAAATAACGGAAAACTATTGTATTATATTAATATTCACAAGAAATCATTTACAATATAGTATGGGATTCTAAGCTTGAAGCTCAAAGAGAAGCTTGAAAATATTCTCCTTCAAAAAGCCAAAAGGATACATCATTACAAAATCCAAAAACTGAGGCAATACATAAAAGCATAAGAAATTCAGCCTCTAAAGTCGCAACAGTAAAAAAAGAACAATATTTTTTCATGGTTTATGAGCAAACTGTAATGGGGTTTTCATCATACAGGGCACACAGACACTACACAGGCTTCAATCCTCCATACCATTGCTAAAGACTAGGCTCTCAAAGGTGGCAATCTATTCAACACCATAAATGGGCTCCATGTTGTTTATTTTTAGGAGGAAGGTGGTCACTGGTTGGGACTACTGACAATGACGCTCCAATTCCATGGTCTAAAATTCAATGAGGAAGGGAAAACAAGGCACCATCTATGCATTATCAATGTGGTTCCAAATTTCCATTGTCAATGGGATGCCAACACCAGGGACTGCGACTTGAATGATCTCATCCAGCCCCTCCAAAATTGATGAATGGAATGTGGGCTAATAGAAAAGCATGGGCCGGGAAAGCTTGCAAATGGGAAATTTGTGTCTTGTCAAATGGAAATGGAAAATGTGAATCAACAGTAAGAAGTTAAAGGTAAATTATACGAAGGATATTTGGCAAGGCTTTGAGGAGTTAATTCAGGCATTAGGAATTAATGCTCCCATATACAAACTCCCACCACATGTTTGTCAACTCCATCAATGCCAGCCAACTCACCTACATGAAAAGATGTTTTTTGAAGCTAGCTCCTATTTAATTAATGCACATGTCCCTTCTAAACACCCTTCCCACTGCTCAAGGTTATCTTTCCCCAACGCTAGTGTAAGGAATGTACTAATTTCATTTCTCCAACAAGGTTGGCATTTTTGAGAAGTACAGGCCCCCACTCCACACATATCATCTTATTGGCAGTGCTTATCAAGCTATCATTAATGGCAATTCATTTACTACATGTGTGTTTGAAAATTGAATCAGCCAAAAAAAAACAAAATCTAAGTATTGAACCCTTGAGTAAAAGCTTCTCTAAAATTTGAATCTGCAGAATTCTTCCAAGAACATGAAAATGGCTACATCATTGGAATCTCGTTCACAAAGCCAGGCTATGTAAACATCTTTGGGGATATCTCTTATGCAAATACTGTAGCCATAGGAACAAATATTTTTGCATACCAAAGTCATACAGCCATGCAAACAAGCCAAAAATGAGGCAGTTAAAGATTTTGCAGACAACATCTTCGACCTCAAGTTGCACACAAACCCTAAAGGTCTTAGGGAAGAAGCATTGGAGAAAATGATTGCTAGAGGGTGACCCATGGCCTTGCAACATGACTCTAGCATTGTGGTTTGCCACAATTTATGCTACCCTCCATGCATCCATGCCTAGAGTTGGTAGACATATGTGCAGAAAAGTGGAATGAGGACACCAGGGTTAGTAGCAGTAGCAAGTTGAAGATCACCATCACTGTGGCGTCCATCCAGGATATGCTATACATATCCCCTCAAACTTGGATGTCTAAAGGTTCTACCATGGGAAAATGGAATATTTCTAGGAAACAAGGGAAAAACAACTGAAATTCTACAAGGATAAGACAGGCGAGGAGCTAGAGAACAATGAAATTTTCTTCCATCTATCACATACATAATTCCATTCAAATTTACAAACCATCCTTTCAATGCTATATTTTGTATACAACCATGAAAGAGACAACAAGGTTTTTGAGTTCCAAATGAGCTTGGATTTCATGTTGAAGAAGGAAAAGAGTCGGAGGTGATTTGATTTTGCTGAAGTAATTGCAGAAAGAAAGCTTAAGAAATTATGCAATTATAATTTCTCTTTCAAGTTTAGGTATTCCTCTTTTCTGGTGCATTTAATTTTACATCAATTCTTTAGTGGTCATTTTCCACTTAGTGTATTTGATGCATCAGGATTATATAATATAGTTTCAGCCTAGACCCATGTGCTTTCAAGCACATGGGATTATTATTCATTTGTTGACTACTTCCCACAACCCGTTCTTCTGGATTTATCTCAGTGTTCTCCAGGTAGGTTTTCCCCTAAGGGTTTAAACTGGATGAGAAATCACCAAACACCGGTTGATTAATTTATGGGGGTTGATTTAAATTTTATCAGATGTCATGGTTTTAACGAGGAGCCCTTTAGTCTGCCAAAATTTATTATAGACAGAACACTTGCCTTGGAGGCATACTATCAGACAACAATTTTTGACAATGCTTATGGTGTCGGGAGGCACAAGAAAGAGATCTAGACACTTCCTCTCACAATCGCCAAAATTTAGGTAATGCTCATTAGGAGAGAAGATCGGGATGTGTTAAATAGCAAGTTGGCCTACCTTGGCCTAGTTCTCATTTGTAATAGATGGAAATACAATCTCATTGGGAATTTGTCTTTCAGGCATGAAGAGTTATCATATTGGGAAGGTAGGAGAAACCTGACCGAAGAGAGGGAAGAAGTTTTTATCGACCTAACCTTCATACCATTCATGTGACCCCCATGGCTTGCTTTCAACCCAAGAGTTGCAAAATTTTGACAAAGTATCCTGATGGAAAAGTCCCTCAAGACACACTTGAAAAAACTGAAGTGATTAGAAATAAAAATGACTAATTTTTTGAGGTATTGACAGAAGATCAAGCAGCTAGCTACTCCATATAGAATTGTTAAAGTTATAGATGAGAAATTCAAGGAGATTTATGATGATGAGGTAGGATCTAATTCAAATCTAAGGTCCAATCGGGGGCCTAAACAAGAGCATGCACTAGTTTTTGATCCACCACCTCAAGCATCTGAAGTAGGGAAGGGGAAGGACAAGGAATCACACCACATCGAGTCATAGATCTCATCTTCTGCCAACATCCCGACAAGGGGTAAGTGGACCTTATGAACTTCAAGAAAATCTTTCGTAGTTTAGAAGATCCAAGGTTTGTCGAGATCAATTACCAAAGAATCTGAAGCAACTAGTGCACCCCCAACAAATAAAAGGAGAATCCAACACTTGGGTGGGTCAGGCTCCTAGGATAAGGGAGAAGAAGAAGTGGACTTTACTCAACCAATATCTTCGGCCCTGACAATTCAAGTAAGTTTCACACCCGCCATCTTGTCTTCTACTCAATCATTGGTTGTTTCTACCCCCTCATCTGTAGATTTCAATCTGCTTATCCTTAACACTCCCCAGACTATATTCAATAGTGAGCCTCATATGGAGACCTCGTATGTAAATGTGCATCTTCCACCTCAGTCATGATTGACTCTTTGATCACCTTATCTAGGGCATAGGTAGTAAACACGGAGCCACCCATGCTATAGGTTTCATCACCTTTTCCCACTTCCAAGCATATGCCTCTTTTCTACCCACTAACCCTTTTACCCAAATGAGCACCCCTTTTCCATCTCAAATCATACGTGGTATCTTGACCTTTTCACTGATAGCACTTCCATTTACTTCTTCCAAACTCATTCGGTTGAAGGCACCCCTACTATTACCCTCTATGGCCTCCCCACAGGTGTTTCCATTACTGCACAAAGTATTGAGTCTCTGCAAAATCTCTGAACTTAGGTGGAATTAACTAAGCAAGCCTGATAAGAAAGGAAACAAAAATTGCAAGAAAAAGCAACAACAAATCCAGCCACCCCGAAGCTAGAAACCTGTTTCAACAAGGAATGGAATGCTTTAATGACCTCAACTATGAGACCATGGATATCCAAGCCAGCGGGAGAGATGAAATTTGAAGATTATGATATCCAAATTATAGGTCTCAACTTGAGTGAGGCTCTCCCGCATGATAAAATAGGCCTTGCAAAGGCAACACAGAAGGTGGTTTATACTGACTATGAGAAATTGGACAAGAAATTGAAAAGCCATGAGGTAGAGTTAGTGAATGTGAAGGCCACGGTGGACAAATTGCAAGCAAAAATCAAGGAAAATGATATGGATATGGCCTACTTAAGGCAGGCATAAGATCAACAAGATGTAGCAACTAAGGCACTCAAAGAAACTTAGAGTGAAAGGGATTGGCTTTACCCCAAGATGCAAAGATTGGAACATGAGTTCAAGGTCGAGCGTCAAACAATTGAAAGTGTGAGGGATTAGATGCAGTAGGACACTAAAGAGCATCATTGGAAGCAGAAAGAATTTGATGACACAACAGCCTAACTAAATGGTGTATGTTCGGAGCTGCAAAAGGAGTTGTAGGAGATGGAGAAGAAGAAGGCTGATATATAGGAAGATTTGGCTAACACCTGGTCTCAAGCAGTTGATGATCTTCAAAGGGCCTAGGTGGAAACATAGAAAGAAGGGAGAAGAAATACATCGAGTCTATTCTACAGACTCATAATGGAGAAATAGAGAAGTTGCACTTAGAGTTGTCAAGTGCTCTCCAGGAAATAGATTAGTTGAAGAAGGACATGAGGGATAGGGAAATCCATTTCCAGCAAGAACTAGCCACGGTTCGAGGGTCCGAGCTCCTCCCGATGCACCATAGATTATTATCTTCCCATTGGGAAAGGATCATGGTTGCAGTGATGGCCCTAAGACAAATTTTGAGATTTCTAATGGATGTGCAAGAATTAAACATGAAGGTCAACCCGATGATTGATCAAATTTTGCACACACTCACTCCTCGGGCTGAAGAGTCAGGAGGTTTGATCACAAAGCTATGTAAGGAAACTAAGGAATCTTTAAAGGATGTTGGCATCCCTGATCAGAGTGTAGCTGCAAGGAAGGAAAATGAATTTATGAATCTACAACCAGGTCATGTTGAAAAGCAGAGCTTACTAGTTGACATTGACTAGTAAGCTTGGCGAGATAAAAGAGGACCTCAAGGTTCTAATCTACTTTGGACTTCCAGCCTTATTCTCACCAAACGGGGGAGTATTGACTATAGAATAGATTACAAAGGTGATCAGGCTCAAGCAATGGGACTGCACAACACTCCAAGATCTGAGCTCATCACCTACAGTCGAGGAAATCAAGAAGGAACTTCTTCCTATTCTCAACTCTACTACCACATTGGAGTTGCTTTATCAAAATGGGGAGGAGTTTCTTTCAAGGAAGTTTTCGATCTCGATCAAGCCTATGAGACCCTATGCATACTTGTTTTGTCATCCAATGAAAATAGGGAGTCCTAGCATGTTGCTTTCCTCAAACTTTGAGGATTCTTTTATATCTGGATTCATGCCTTCAAAAGAAGAGGCCCTCGATGGGTCGCTAGAAAATATGGAGCAATTTTTCTCTAAGTTTTTTACTTTGGTTTTTCAGCCCCTGCAATCTTCTTTTTTTAGCCCTTACTTCTTCTTCACATTTTAATGGCACCACGCCCTAAAGGCTAAATTGTACTCTTGCATAAAGGTGTACAACATGCCACATAGGGGTTGCATGGCTTTTTCTTATATTGCTTTCCTTTCGAGCCCAAAATGGGACACGTGGTTGTGTGACAGGGATTTTCCCAAAGATGCTCTCATGGATTTGGGAAACGTCTGCTAGCATGCCACATCACTCACTTTTGTTAGGCAGCTTGCTTCACCCAAAGATGTATCTTTTCTTTGGCAGAGCTTTGTTGGGTTGTGTAGCAAGTCTCATGTCTTCAGGATTGGTCTTTTGGGGCGGCATCATTTTTCCTCATAGCTGATCATATAGGATTTTTCCAGGATGTAATGAAATTTGATCCTTCTCTAATAGGAATATCTTCACAAAGCTTTTGCAACATCCAGAGCCATTAATGAAACAACCCATTTCTTGCTAGTGAAGATTCTTGTGATCAAATCAGATCCTGGATTGGATTGCAATTTATTAGATGAGAACACCCGTCAGAGTTCATCTTTATTGGCTATATAGCATCTGCTCATCCCTCTGGCTATATAAAGGGGGCTTGTACTAGGAAAGGAGAAGAGGAATTATCATCAGTACAAAAAAAATTCTATTAAGAGATTAGAATAGGAAAGGAATAGGAGAATTTTTTAGAGCTTTGTTTCGCTCTTTGGCATATTAAATTATCAAGAATGTTAATCAGATTGCCATCCAACTTTTGTTTTTATATGATTATTGCAAGAACAAGTATTAATAAGGAGAAAGTTTTAAAATTGTGCATTTATGGCTTTTCTCGTGAATTTATTTTTCCTATTCTATAGATGCAATTTTTTTTGTATCAAGTCATACTGATATAGTCTTAGTAATTGCCTTATATGCTATTAAGGTTTTATGTTCAATGCTATCTTTAGAAAATTGAATCATGTTCATTATACTCTTTTATTTTCTATAAAGGTTATGTTGAAATTCATATTATGTTGTAAGAGAAAAAGGGTTCTGTAAAGATTTGAAATATTTTTGGGTTCCTTATTTTTGTTGGACCTTAATGGGTGCTTCCTGTGGGGAGATTTGAATGACTGTTTTGTGCTCTCTAAGGCCTTAGTTGTTCGTTCTCTTCCCAACAATGAAGGGTTTGTGGCATTTTGTGTCCATTTTAGCAAAAGTAAGAAGCTAATAAACTTTAAAATGTTGTAAAACCTTTGGCGCATCGCCACCTTTTATTTTCCTTGCATTTCTCTTTCCCCTTTTCTCAAAACACATAGAAGAGCTGACTTTTATAAAAATCTCAGAATTCATTCAGTGAGGCACAAGCTGATCCCCCTACTCACTGAATTTCCCATAAGACTGTTCAGAGAAGCACAAGCTTTTATGATCAACAATTATATTATTCTAACCAAAATTTAGATTAAAAAAATTAATGCTCAAAATTAACTAAAATGGTTAGGGAGACCTAAGCAAAGTATATTGAATGTAAATGGCTTAAAGAAGTTATCCTAACACATTCAAATAACTAGGAGATAACGCGGAAGACGAATAAACCATTCCCCATGAATTAGATGTGAATATATTAAAACACTCTAGCCAATAGAACAATACATTTATACACCACAATATCATTTGCTTCATGTCAATCCATACACAAGACCATACCCAAATCAGAAGAAATGCTTCTCTACACTACAATATTATTTACAGAATCTATCCACCATAAGGAAAAGCTTCTTGACACTGCAATATCATTTTCTTAGTGACAATCCATCTACTACACCCATGACATATCCATCTATGGCTTCAATATATGTCGTTTGCCATTCTTTTTTCAGGAGGACTCCAAACAGTACGCAAATTCCAACAACATAGCTTGCCATCCAACTCACATACCAATACCATGGGATTTCACTTCCCTCTTCATCTTGGAAAACTGGTCTCATACTTTCAGATGAGTTGTGGTCACAACTACATGATCTGTTATCAAGTGGGAACCCACACAGACCCGGGTTTCCTGAAAAGTAAGTGGAATTGAATGTGGAGAATTGACGCCCAGTTGGAATTGTTCCACAAAGCATGTTGTTGGACACAATGAAGAAAATCAGAAAGGAAACTTGTAGCATCTGATCTGGGATCCTTCCATATAACTTATTATTTGAAACATCCAATGACTCTAACTGCTCTAGCAAGCTAAAACTTATTGGAATCTCTCCTGTAAGACTATTACCTGACAAATTCAGTACATGTAAATCTTTCACGTTGCCAATTTCTGAAGGAATGTCACCTGAAAGCTGATTTGAAGAAAGATCAATGGCAGTTATGAGTAAAAGAACAGAACTCACATACTGTAGGTTCGATCTTTTGGTGGTCAGTTGGATCTTTTCCTTATAATAATAAGAACGACCATTATAGGAGTGACCATATAAGACTTCTGATGCTCCCGCTTCTCCATCAATCATAGCTGTCAACTTACCCAACTCTGGTGGGATAGCACCAGTCAAATTATTGTGGGAGATATCTAAAACATGGAGATTTGAAAGATTGCCTAATGCATGTGGAATCCACCCATGGAATTCGTTTGACCTCAAAACAAGTATCATCAAGTCAGAAAGCTGTCCTAACCAAAGAGGTATGTTCCCGGAAAAGGAATTATTGGCCACATTTAAAATCTGCAGCTTCGAACAGTTTTGGACACCAGATGGCAAGTTTCCCTTAAGTATGTTGTCACTGAGATGAAGCTTTTCCAGTCGGCGTAGCCTTCCTATTTTTGACGGTATAGCTCCACTCAGACTATTGTTTGCCAGATTTAATCTTTTCAAGGCTGAGCAATTGATAATGCTTTGTGGTATTTTTCCTGCAAAGTTGTTTTCTGATAGATCCAAATCTTGAAGCTTTTGCAGAAGGCCAAAGGAAGCAGGAATACCACCTCTTAAACCATTTTGAGAGTATAACAAGAACTCAATATGAGGAAGAAGCAAACCAATCTGCACTGGGATAATACCAGTGAATCTATTCTGGGAAAGATCCAGGAGGCTCAAATTTGCTGCAGGCACAGAAGGAATAGGAAGAGAATCCGTCAACATATTTTTATGCAAATCTAGCTGCACATAGTAACTTATATCAAAGCTGAAGGGTATTTCACCGTGCAAGTTGTTCTCTGACAAGAAAAGAACTCTCAATGAGGAAAGGTTCCCCATCCAAGCTGGAATGTTTCCACTAAGACTGTTGTTGGAGAGATCCAATTGCCGCAAGCTAAATTGTGTTGAAAGGAATGCAGGAATGAGACCCCCAATATTACAAGAGCGCAGGCCCAATTCTTCAAACTGCATTGGAGCTCTCCATTCGGGCTCAATATGGACAGTCAATTTATTGTTGGAAAGTTCGAGCTCAACAAGCCTCTTATTATTTTCAAAGAAATTGAAAATAATGTAGCCTTCTAAACTGTTGTTAGAGAGATTAATTCTAGAAATTCGGGTCAGACGTCCAAGAGAAGTGGGAATGGTACCGTTAAGCCGATTGTTGTCTAGATAGAGTACTTCCAAAGAGGAAATCACACCCAACTCAGAAGGCAAATGGCCGGTCAGCCGATTACGAGAGAGGGTGAGATAAATCAAGGATGAAAGCAAAGCAAGTGAAGCTGGAATCTGCCCATTCAATGAATTTGCTTGAAGATCAAGGTATTGAAGAGCAGAAAGATTTCCAATACAAGGTGGCAAACTTCCTGTAATATTGGAATCGGACAGAGCAAGTTTGCTAAGCTGAGGCCACGATTCACATGACAATATTTGACTTATATTTCCAGTTATTTTGTTGTAAGCCAACTTAAGCTCTTTCAGATGAGGCAAATGGGAAAGACTTGGAGGGAATGGACCTGTTAGAAGACAGCGATCAAGAGAAATGGAAACCAAACTAGTCATGTTTCCCAACCACGATGGCAGTATGGAATTAAAACTGTTCCAACTAAGTTGGAGATGGGAGAGGGAAGTGAGGTTTTGTAAAGCATTGGGGATGTGGCCGGACAGTGCACAATCTTTGAGGTTGAGGTGGTAGAGATTATGGAGCCGAGAAAGTGGAGCTTCCAATTGCTCCCCCGTCATATTCAGGTTAACCCCTTGAAGTGACAAATGCCTTACCTCCCACAGATTCTTTGTCCACTCCAATCTGGAACTGTATGCAGGTCCACAGTAATAACCAGAATAGGAATACTCGGAGTCCATGAGACGCCAGCTTGAAAGATCTACAACTTGGAGGTGGGAAAGATTTCCCAGCTGCAATGGAATCCTGTCATCCATACCACGACCAGCACAGGACATGTTGAGATAAGTCAAATGATGCAACAAGGCAACACCCTCCAGAATCTTTCCTTCGAAATAATTGAAACTGAGATCCAGATGCTTCAGTCGTTGTAAGCCAAAAAGATCTGAATGTCATACACCGGGAAAATCTTGCATCATTCTGGGGTAAAAACTTTTAATTAGAAAACAAGAAGTGCTACATTTTTTAAGTATCTTACTTGTGGGTATAACGCCACTCAAGTAATTGGAACTCAAATCCAAATGCTCAAGATGCTTTAATTTGAACAACGCTGGAGAGAGTCTGCCACTCGTCTGGTAATCTTCATAGTTCTCTGATGAAAAGTTGGAAAGATGAAGCTTGATGACATGAGATGTCTCTCTGCTGCATTCAACGCCACGCCACTCACAACAATTAACTCCATTCCACGAACTAAATCTAAGAACAGGAAATAGCTCATTCTTGAAAGCAACAAGGGCGTCCCTTTCCTCGCTTAAGCACACAACGTTGCAACTGACCATCACCCAACACCATGTGAGGACACTGAACAGAAATATCACCCTCCAGTATCTCTCCATCCTAAAATTTTAGTGAATTCGCCTGTAAACACATGGATTACATGTTAAATTGAAATTATTAATATTTACAAATAGCAAACAAATATTAAATTGAAATTATTATTATAGACAAATAATGAACTGAATATAAAGTTTATGCAATAAAAATTCTAATTTTAAATTTTAAAATATAATTAATAAAAAAAAAATTATGCTCTGGTTTTGCATATACATTTTTTTTAATTTTAAATTTGACAATATTTTACACATCCAATAATTAAAAACAATATAATTTTAAAAAGTAACATATAAGTATACTTTTCAAAGTAAAAAAAATTAAAAAATAAGAAATAATGAATTGTGGTTTTCAAATTTTTGAAGTAAAATAAAGTAACTTTTAAAAAAGAAAAAAAGATACCTAAAATTGAATTTAATTGTATTCATCATCTGAGCTATATATTCTGAAGAGATTACATAGACATGGCATACGTTTATATATTCTAAAGAGATTATATAGACATGATATTAGTTCACTCTTAAATATCATCCAATTCAATGGTCAAAAGTCTATTATTTCTAGATGCAAGAATATTATTGTTAAGTCTATTATCTCTAGATGCAAAGAATCTATTGCTTCTAGATGCACATTTAACAGGTCTATTAACTAATTAAAATTCAGAATATAATATAATTTTGAATTTCAATCTAGACATTAGAGTTGAAAAGTATGATATTCAAATAGAATGGAGGCGGCCTTCCACAAACATAGGAAATGGCATTAACTTCTTGTAAACAGAAGAAACGCTTGGAAACTACGGGAAGTTAATTTCTCCATAGTTGTAGAAAATCACTGTACGTTTTAAGTCTGAGCACGCACAATGACGCAATGATACGTTTGAAGTCCGGTTTCATTCCACAGAAGAGAGAAAAATACGAGGATTCAACGTAATAGACTTTGTGGTGGGTCCGCGAAGATTTAGCATTTGGACCGCCACCATTTGACTGACTAAAAGTAAAGGACTTCCATTGTAGAAGGGAAGGAAATAAACTTGTCTTTTTATCACCTCTTTCCGACTGCCATAGAAGAAGATGGTCTGTTAAAGAACTAAGAAAAAGACGTCGACCAACACAAATGACTTTGAGCGATGTTTAAGCAAAGTTTGGGAAGTTGAAGAAGCTGAATTCAATGAACAGGAAAACGAAGTTTGTTTCCTAATGGGGACCCAGGGGTTTATATTTGTCATGGTGAAACTGCGTACTTTGCGCTCTTCCTTTTCTTTTTGGACTTTGAACAATGAAAAAGAATAAATGGTGTATTTCTGTTGGTAGTTGGCGAAGGATTTGAATCTTTCAAGATATATAAATAATTTTAAGTTTAGATGTGTATTTATGGAAATGATTTTTAAAATTTTAAATTTTAAAATAAGATTTTAGATTATTATATTTTTGTAGTTTTCTAGGAAAATTCACCGTCAGCAATTCACAGTGGGAAAATTGTTGGTGGTAAATTTCTGTCCTGTAGACACAGAAAAATGTCCTAAATCTGTAAGTTCATCTTTCCTTGTCAATATCACTTCTTCTTGACATAATTAAATAATTTTAATTATTTCATTATTGTCTAGAGGTCATGTTCGTCTATTAATTAAATAATTTTAATTGTTTAATTAATTCATTTATTCATTTCTCTTTGTTTATTTAATTAGTCACTAATGTCTCCTTCTTTCTATAATTAAGAAAAAATATTTAATTATTCACTTTCCATCTTTCCACTATAATTAAATAATTATTTCAATTATGTCATTTTTTCCTTCACAAATAAATAATTATTTTAATTATTTATTTCTCTTTTTCTTCTACTTTCTAATTAAAATAATTGTTTCTGATTATTTAATTAGAAAGTCAATTTTTTTCTTGTTTGATTAAATAATTACTTTAATTATTTAAAAATCACTTTCCCTCTTAAATCAAATGATTTTTTATAATTATTTCATTTTCCATGTTTTTTCCTTCTACAAGTAAATAATTTATTTCTCTTTTTCTTGTTTGATTAAATAATTACTTTAATTATTTAAAAATCACTTTCCCTCTTAAATCAAATGATTTTTTATAATTATTTGATTTTTCATGTTTTTTCCTTCCACAAATAAATAATCTATTTGTCTTTTTCTCCTACTTTCTAATTAAAATAATTGTTTCTCATTATTTAATAAGAAAGTCAATTTTCCTTTTTCTTCTTTGATTAAATAATTACTTTAATTATTTAAAAATCACTTTCCCTCTTAAATCAAATGATTTTTTATAATTATTTGATTTTCCTTGTTTTTTCCTTCCATACATAAATAATTATTTTAATTATTTATTTATCTTTTTCTTCTACTTTCCTATTAAAATAATTGTGTATGATTATTTAATTAGAAAGTCAATTTGGCTTTTTCTTCTTTGATTAAATAATTACTTTAATAATTTAAAAATCACTTGCCCTCTTAAATCAAACAATTTTTTATAATTATTTGATTTTCCATGCTTTCTCCTTACACAAATAAATAATTATTTTAATTATTTAATTGCCTTTTTATTCTACTTTCTAATTAAAATAATTATTTTTTATTATTTAATTAGAAAGTCAATTTTCCTTTTTCTTCTTTGATTAAATAATTATTTTAATTATTTAAAAATCACTTTCCCTCTTAAATCAAATGATTTTTTATAATTATTTGATTTTCCAACCACATCTTTTTCTCTGTCATGCTTATCTCTTCTTGTCCCATTTAATTTCAACCTTTGATTGAATTATTCAATAATTCAATCTCAGTCATTCATCCTTATCTTTTCCCTAATTCTAACCTAATTTTACCCTAACCCTATTTCATTTCTTCTCAAGCAATCTTGGCCATTGATTCTTAGGCCAAATCATCATTCGATCGTAACCCTTCATCCCAATTTAGCTTTCTATAAAAGACATCCATCATTGTCATTTTGACATGTACATCTTATGTTACCTAGTTTATGCTACTTGTACATCCTAGCTATCATTATCTTCAATATTTTGCATGTCATTGTCATTAGGCCTATTTGCATACTCAAAATCTAAAAGCGATCAATCACATCAATCAAAATGGAGAAGAGCAATGGAGTTCATTCAACCATGGCATGAAGACTTGGGTAACATTGTTTTGTTATTTTATGTTTTTATGTTTTTGATAAGATAAGTAGCATTTACAGGGTGTTGCACCCTTTACATAGAGAGCCCAGAGGGCCAAAGAAAAAACAAGGATAATTGACTGACAACTGTAGAACAACAAAAGAAGGATTAGACAACACCATATCTAGAGGCGACCAATCTGACTCCCTGAACCCAAGGTTGCGAAGAGGCAATGGATTTGGGGAGTCCCCTCTTCTTCCTCAGCACAACCAACTAGGAAGGCTCAGATTCAAAATCCACCAAGTGAGGCGAGGGGAGTGAATCCATGACAGCCACCCCGGGCGAGGAGTCACCATGCAGCAAGGGAGCCGACAGTGAAGAAGAGGAGACAAGAGCGATCAAAGGACCAATATAGTCATTTGACAAGAGACGGGTAGGTTCCAACGACACAACGATAACGAAAAATGTTTTTATGTTGGATTGTGCTTCATTGTTGGTTTAGGTCTTTAGGGTTTGATTTTTATTTATAAATTCCTTTAACCTTGAATTTTTCTAATCTACAATTTCAACTAATCATGTAATTTATGTTTCATTTATGATTCTTAAGTTGTATTTCAAAAGGTAACTCTAATTCTATTTATTAATAATTTAGAACAAGTATCTAGAATGAAATCCGGCTTGAGCATTCAAGTTATATTTATTAGCATTGAATTTAGAGCATTTTATTAAAGTTCTAATTGTATTCTTGTTTAGGGAATCCACTACACGTTTGTTTGTTATTTGTAATCATTTTCTAAGTTGATCAACTTAGTATCCTTACAAATTTGAGATAAGGGAACAATTATTCTTGTAATCTACAAACTCTTGTTCTACAAAAGCACATTTTAATGCAGAAATATACATAGAAATTCATAATATATCAAAAGTGATTTTTTGGGGATTTATAGAGATCACATCCATGTAAAAAGATTAGATCAACACTTTTAGGTTGGACTTGTAGGTTAATGATTAATCTTGTAGTTCTAAAAGTAATTTGTAGCGATGGGCAAGGACTTTACATATTTTAAAACATTTGTTTGTTCCTCGTTAATCTTCTTGTATCTTGACAAATCATTCGCTATATATCAACATCAAATTTGTAACTATCACTATTCATTAATTTTCAAGACAATTGTTTCATACAGTTATCATTCCCAACTCTTTAATCCAAGGTAGATTTTGAATGCTTATGTTATTTATTTACACTAGATTTATGTAAAAGGGATTGTATTCTTCCTTACATTTTGGTGAATCCATCCTCCCTTAAGTTTTCCCTTCAAGGTTTTATTTTCTAATTTTTATTACTATTTTTTTTATCTAAGATTGACTATATTTTTTATACTTTATATTCACAACTACCCTTAGTTTTTCATTATCCTTTTTAGGTTTTTTATGCTAAGAGCTAGCCACAACCCTAATTTACCTTTTAGATGAAGTGCACACTTAAAAATGAAAGGAATTTGAGTTCATAGAAGATGCTTCTTACACCAATCTAAGTAGGAGAGAGTTGCAAAAATTTTGTAAACACCTTTAAACTGTTACAAAAATAGATGCACATACATATCATAAAGAAATAGAAAAACAGAAAAACATAACACATAATTTACATGGGGAAAAATCTTTTGAGAGAAAATCCCCACATTCGAAAAAAAAAATCAATTATATTGTTCAACAACAACACAAAAATTACAATATAATTGCAAATCTATGCTCTTGCAAGAGTCTTCACACTTCTTCTCAATTCTAGAGTAATTTTGGTAGCATCACGGTACTTCAACAAAACAACAATCTACAACTCCAAAATACAAGTGCTCAATATATTGGAACTTACGATGCATTAATTAAAATTTTCCAAAATTGAATTCAAAAGGCTAAAAATGCAACATGGAAAGCACCAAAACCACTACACATGCATAATGATAAGTTTCCGTATTTCACCACATGCAATATTGCAACTGCCAATTTTCACTAAACTTGTACCTATGTAAAACAGGCACCTACCAAAATATGACTGCACTTGCAAAGGTCACATTCCATGCAAACTCAACATGAAATAGAAGTTACCTTCATGCAAAAGTCTACTTGTAAATAGTAACTTCCAACTTGATTCCTCCTTGAGAATAGAAACTACAATTTGTATCTCACAAAGAAGCATGGGATAATTATCAAATATAATTTCAACATTAAATAATTAAACATGCTAAGAATAATCAAATTTTGAGGCACCTTTTTCCTAACATTCTCCAACTTTTCAAACACATTTGAAGAGCCAATAGAAAAACATGATTTGACTACTAGAGGTTGTGAGGCCCATAGGCTTTGAACACCATCCAAAGTTATTAGTGCTCACTAGCTTTGTCAATACATCTACAACATTTTCTAAAATATCAAGCTTCTCGAAGTTCACCTTTCCATCTTTCACCATATCATAAACAAAATTAAATTGAACATCAATGTGTTTTATTCTAGCATATAAAATAGGATTATTTGCTAAGAAAATGGCACACTGATTGTCACAATAGATAAAATTTATCTTGCATCAAAACCAATATCAAAACATAATCTCCTTAGACAAATGGCTTCCTTGCAAACATGAGTAGTTGTCAATGTCACCCGCCCAACTTGAATCCACACATCCATGAATACTCATTGAGTGTCGAGGTCCAATAGGATAACCATGAAAACATAGGGAAAACTCAGAAGTACCTTGCAAATATCAAAACACTATTTCCATTGTATCCCAATGTATCCATCCAAGATTAACCATAAACAAACTAAGGAATCCCACTGCTTGGGAAATGTCTTTCCTTGTACAAACTATAGCATACATAAGACTACCAAGAATACTCGCATATGATTATCTAGTCATTTCCTCCATCTCAGTAGGATATTTTGGATAATCCTCATAAAGTTTCATCCCCTGCATTAGAGTAACAACTAATTTTCTACAAGTTGTCATGTTGAATCTCTCTAACACTTAATTCACATACTTTCTCTAGCTTAATCGAATATTTTTGTTAGCTCTATCTCTTATGACCTCCATCCCTAGAATATAACTCATTGTACCTATATACTTTGTCTAAAATTGTGCTAACAACTAAGACTTCAAATCTGAAATCAAAATTTTACCATTCCTTGTAGCATCATAAATTGTCACCCTTGATAATTTCACACTATGTTTTTCTCCCCCTAAATTATTGAGCTTAATTGACCCATTAATTTCCTAAATTATGCATTTTGAGGCTTATTTTTACCATTTTTCAACAAATTGCAAGCATAGAACAAATGAATTTATTTAATGTTTTTCCCCCAACACCTAAATCCTCAAAAAATAGTGCTAGGACTAGGATACCCTTGGGCAGCTCTGTTCCCCTATTTTTTTCAGCTCAAAATTTGAATATGTTAATGTTGGCATTTTAATATTTGAAATTCAAGTTGCAAATGTCAAATATTGGGATCTAATTTGTGGGAAATTGAATAAATTCCTATAAATACCTAGTTATTACATCATTTGAAATCTAACAAGAAGCTAGAAATGAAAATTATTATCAAGAGCACTATCAAGCAAGTCAAGAGCAACATTTTAGAGCTTTCTTGTAGTGATTCAAGATCCAAGTATCATGTCAAATCCTATGTGATTTCATTTATGTTCATGTTATCAGTTTTTGTGAAGGTTAATCCTTGTTGTAGGTCTCCAAGCAATCAAGCAAGCAAGATCCAAGACCTTGAAGTGTTGTGCATGACTTTAGTCCTTCAAGGAAGCCATTAAAGGGTGATGAGTTGCAACACTTTGTTGATTCAACACTTTGTTGATTCATCATTCCTTCCTAATTCCTTCCTATCATTGGAATTTTCATTATGGAAGTGGAAACACTAACACGAGTTTTGACTAAGGAAAGCCCCTAAATGGCACAACATTTCTTCTCTCTTTGAATGTGCAAGTTTTAAGTTTGGAGGGGATTGAAGTAAGTTTGAATAAAATTTATCCATTGTTTCATTCAAATCCCTACACCTTATCAACTCAAAGAAACTCATAGAATTATCCAACAATGATCCAACAATTTTACAACTAGAAACAGGAGTCTCAAATTCAACATTAGAGGATTGCAAAAGTAGATCCAGGACACCCCTACAAGGATAGAGAAACCCTTGGTTGACTGTGTCCTCTTATAGTGACTAAATTAAAATTTATATGATAGGTACACAAAGCTCTGTCCTTCCCAAATCTTCCTACAAATCCTTATTATAGTCTGTCAATTATCGAAAGCTTGTGTTCTTCATATTAAGGAACATAGTCTAATAGGTTAATAAAGGAAAATCAATTCCAATCCATTTCAAGACTCCAAAAGATGCAAATCCGAGTCTAATTGGCTCACCTTCATGGTTGAAAGTTAATCTAATCACCTTGTTGATCTCCATCTTAATGAAACCTTAGAAAAAACCACCAACCCACACCACAAAATTAAAATCCTAGGTTTTGTACATTAAACCTAGGTTTATCTTTTTCTTTGTTTAATTTTTGGGAACTTGACCTACTAACATTATATACCTTCTAAAATTCACCCTAGATCTAGGTTTAACATTGCATTGTTTTGTATTTCTCATTTAGGGTTTCATTTTTGCATCATAAAAGACATAAAAATTCAAAAAAAAAAATCATATTACATCATAGGTTGAATTAAGGTTTATTTTAGTCATTAAGGTTATATGTACACCAAAAATTGCATTCAAAATTATCATTTGTTGTTCAAGCATTGTTACACATTTGCATTTGAATCACATTGTCTTAAATTGAGTAAATCTTGAACAAATATTAACTTTCAGACCTATATGCACATGAAAATAGAACCCTTAGAAAATCTAACAAACATTCAAATTTTTAGTTTTCAAACACCCCATCAAGGAAATAGACACCCTTGGGTGCCTCTGTCATGCTACACTTGGATCAACAAAATTTTGCACAATTCTCTATCTCTTTGTCTTTAGTTTGTTTCTTCTTATAGATCTATGATTTTCAATTCTTAATTAGATTCATTTAGGCATCTTTCATATATAGCTCAAAAAGTAAAAAAAATTGCATCAAAATCATCATTTTCAGATTTAGGCATCTAATAATCAATCAATTTTTGTATTTTAGATCAGAAAATTGCATTGAAATTTGTCATTTATTGTTCACACATTGTTACACACTTGCATTGGCATAGATTGAGCAAATTCTAGAAAAATATTCACTGTCAGACCTATTTGCAAATAGATCTAGAAACCTTGAACAATATCATACATAGTCAAACTTTGAAATTTCTAACACTCTGTCCAAGACAGAAGTGCTCTTAGGTGGCTTTGTCCTGCTACTGTTGGCTAAAAAAAAAATTCTCACATTATTGTTTCTAATTTTTTTGTCTACTTATGCTTCTTGACTTTGGTTTTTGCTTGTTTTATTGTGATTATTTGAATATTTAGTTTTCATCTTGGATAGACTTGGTGTTTTGAAACTTGCATGAGTTTCATGGCCTTGTGTCCTATTGCTAATACTTTAGTGAGATGTAGTTGTAGACTTATGGCATCCTGCACTATGATTACATTCATTGTCAATCTTGAGACTTCCAACTCTTTCATGCAAAGTGGTGTTAATACTCAACCCATTTTGGAATCCATCCCTAATGTTACCATACCAATGACGACCTTACAGTCAACTATTCTTATGGATGTTGAGACTATTGTTTCCTATGTTCCCGAAGATAAATTGAAACAACTAGAAAAATATTTAGGAATTCAATACTATGTGGGTACTAAATATCTAGCTAGCATAGTGGTCCTTATAATAGATAACATGAGAAAAATGGTTAGTGATGCTCAAGGATTAGAGGTTTTATGTATCCTAGCCAATATAGTTGATGCTAATGTACCTACAATGGCTAGTTGCACTCATTCTTTGGGACACACTCAAAGTCAAGGAAATCAAGTCTCCCTCTATACAACTATAGCCTCTATTCCCATTATATGAATCCAACCGCCACTTCAATGATACAACAAAGTATTGAAATAACTCCAACCTTAGGCCTTTCCTCCAGAAATCCTTATGGTTTTGAGTCTTGACATGTGACACCTTAAATTCCATTCCCTCTTATAAATTTTCAACATAGTATTCCACCAAGCACATACACAATCCTACCATACTCACCACATTCCCAAAACATGTCAACTTGAAATATTGAAAACACTAACATTTGCCAAAAAACATAGAGATACCTCAATTTGACATGTGCAATGGTAAAGAAGACCCTAGCAATCATATATGGACATATACTGCTTTGTGTACATAGTGACTTCATTTTTGAAGATAAACTCCTAGCTAAACTCTTTCCTAGGTCATTGAAAGACATGGCTTTATAATGGTTTCATTTATTGTTGAATAACTCATCCCACTCTTTCAATGAACTTGTTGAGACCTTCCTCCAACCTTTCCAAGTAAAAATTGGACCTATAAACAAAGGAAAAATGAAAAGGTAATAAACTTTATAGGGCACTATCAGTTTCTTTATTCACAAATAAATATTACTCTCCTTAATACATATTCTCAAAGAGTATTCATTGAGAAAATAGAACTAGGGATAAGGGATAAAATCTTGCTGATGAAATATCCATCATTTATACACTTATGTACAACCCAAGTTGTGATTATTAGAATTCAGTTAGTTAGTATAAAGAGACATCTTCATTGACTCCTACTGAGAAATCTAAATCCATACCTCAAAACAACTATCAACCATTCAAGAAACAAAACAATGATTTTATCAAGATAAATGCACATCAAACAACCAACCATATTGAACCACAAGTGGCAACCATAAGTTCAAATCCATACCAATTTAGATAAAGAGATAGACAATTTACCCAACTACCTGATTCCCTCCACTCAATCATGTTGCAACTCTTGAATAAGAACTTAATCCAATTACCTCTTGTCAGACCTGTGGACACAACCAAACATGTACCTCCAAGTTTCAATCCAAAATAATTTTGTCAATATCATCACACAAATGGACATGATACAAAATGATGCATGCATCTTAAACATCAAATTCAAGACCTCATTGATTCTAATCACATCCATTTGGGTGACTTTAATGATCAAGGAAATAAATTTGTTGTCCCACCTAACTAAAACTTGCAAATTTTTACCAATCCAATGCCAAACCATTCATCCAAAGTTTTGTACAAGCTTGTAATGTTAAGAATGATGAGATGAATGTTGATAAAACTAATGACATGAATAATGATAAGGATGATGATAAGAATGATGATGAGGATGGTTTCAAATACATGGTCACTCTCATAGATGTTCAACCTTGTAAGGTCCAAACCACTTTGTTACCCAACATTGCCTTCACCCATATTGATGTATCAATACATGCACCTGATGGTCCTCAAGCTATATCAACAAACATATTAATGACAAGCCTACAAATGGGATACTCATTGATCTCATGTGTGTAGAGAATGTGATCAATGAGGAATTCTTGTTTGTGCACGAACTTTATTAAGATTGTTATGAACAATCAAAAGCATGGTTGAAAAATCATGATGGTTTTGCTCGCCCTATGATAGGTTTGATCACCCTTCCTCTTGAAGTTGGACCAAAACAATTATATGTATCATTCTCCATCATCTCAATGTCAGAAAAATTATGTGTGAAGCTAGGCTACCCATGGCTATGCTCCATGAATGTTGACCCATCAGTTATTCACAAGTGCATAAAATTCCTATTTGAAAACCAAATTTTTATAGTGCATCATAGTGGGTTTAATCCTTTGTCCTCCCATGAAAAATTTTCACTAGATTTATTTTTGCCTCAACCTATGGATTCTATTAAGCCTCGTGAGGATTTCTTTTTCAAGTCATACCAAAATTTTAAGGCAAAGTGCATAACTAAATTATCTTTTACCAATATTCCTAAAAATGATAAGAATATGATTATTCCTCCTCCACCACCAATTATGGATGAACCCACACCTAAAGCAAAGACCCTTCCAAGTAACCAAGGTAAATATGTTGCAATTCCAACACCCATATCGTATAAAAGACCAAGAGACAATCAAATGATTCCTTTTCTAGCTCCAAAGGTTAAAAAGTGTATGGACCTAAAGATATAGTGGTTTACCAACCCCCGATGGTTCCTTCAATTCCTCCCTTAAGGGAAGAAAAGAGACCAATGGTTGAGAAACATTCTCCTACCTTGTTAAAAATTTGAAAATTGAGCAAGAAATTGAAATACTAAAGAGTGTAGACATACACAACATGTTATTTCTCAATAAAAAGAATAAAATGGTACCTAAAAATAAAACACCTATGTAAAAAAATTAAGAAGAATTACAAAATTCACTAAAACAAGAAATGGAACTAAAAAAAGAAGTAAACCAAGAACATACAACTTCCATTGTTGCAAAACCTCCTATTGTGATTAACTTGGATGATGAAGATGAAATTGCTAAAATTTATGATCAAGTGCATAATGAGATTAGTGTTCTATTTTCAAAGAAAATAAATTTAGATGGGGGAAACCTAATGTAGAGGAAGGACCTTATAATTGACCACAAACTCAAATAACAAGGTGTACCTAAACCTTCTTCATTGTTGCTCCTAGGTGCACTTCTTTAGACCCTAGCATTGAATTCCTTTGGGACTTTGATCCAACAATCTTGGGACAATTTAGATATCTCGAAAGTCTTGTCATGAGGCTTACATGATTCCAACAACTCCTATGTGAAGAGCCAACACTGTAACAACTCATCATTTACAACTCTTGTATCATAGACTACATAATCTTTCCTCTTGGGACAGTCATAAAAAACTTAATATCAATCCTTCAAAAATATTCAATACTCTTGGTTTAGGTCTACATGACCTCTCCCTATATTCCTCTACTATTTCCAATGACTAACAAACAAGTTTCAAACCTTGATTTGTATATTCTTCCTTGATTCATGTTGCTACACAATCTGATACATCCAGATATCAGACTTCTTATTGACTAAAAGCACATGCAAACCTTTTCGTGATGGGCCCTGTAAGCAGAAAAACACCGAGGAAAAACATAGAAAAGAAACTTGCTTTCATTCACCAAAATTTTAAAATCAGTTTATCCAACCACTCCATATACAACTTTAGAGAGATGAATTCACTTAATCACCAAAACCAATCCCAAGTAATTAGTAATGGATTTGTTGATTTTCTTGTAAGCTATTTCTTGATTTTTGACACTTGCCAAGTTGCATGACAACTTTTTAGCAACATGACAACTTTTAAAAGGAATTTTAAAAAGACCTAATTAACACTCCAAAATGGTCATAAATGACCTTATTAGACTCAAAATACTCAGAGCTCAAAGACAAAATATGAAAGGTATGCTTATGAGGCTCTTGATGCCCCTGCACCACAACCGTTATGATCCTCCTGATGAGAGTGACCCACCACATGTTGAATTTGATTATACTCCTAGTAAAACACTTGTTATAGTCCCTTTAGCTAGTTTTCTTCCTTCCATATACAATGAGCAAGATTGGGAAGTGAACGATTTTCTTTAGATCAACTTGCATGTGCGGTACTCTCTCTTTGTGTTTTCTTTGTGTGGTTTTTGTGTTTGCTTGCACATGATGTGATCTCTTGTGTTGTGTTGCTTGGAGTCTTTTGTGTTTATGATATTTCTTTAGATGACCCTTATTGCTCTGTTCGTGTAAGGATACAAAGGAAACAAATTTTTCATGACATTCTTATATTTGTATCTCTATTCTTCTATATGTCATAAACTTTTCTTTCTCTTTGTCTTGTGTATTCCTTTTGGGGACGATGCAAGGTGTCAAGACATTTAGGTCTCTTCCATTTTCACCCAATTTTTTTTTTGTTTTCTCTATGTTTCATTCCTCCAAATATTTGTTTGTTTTTCTACGAGTATTTGGGGAAAGATGTCAGCTCCGAGCTCTATTATATCACTGTAGCAAAGATGTATACTGACCCCAAATTCATGGATCCCTTATGTGTTCATATTCTATGTTGTTTGTTGCATCAATCATTTTGGGGCAACCCCTTATCATGGTGTAGCTTTATTTAAAAACATACCATTGGAATAGGATTTTCCAAATAAGCTCCCATGACCTTTTTATCGCATAACAATTATCATTATTTACCTTAATGCAATTTCTTACAGCATGGTGTTTAGTAATTTATTTAAGGTGTAGGTATACATTCCATTATGTGCTTCACTTTTTTCACACATGCTAAGCTTAGTGGTGCATTTACATTGGCATTTGTGCTTCACTTTGTTCACACACGTTGAATTTAGTGGTGTGTTTACATTGGTATTTTTTCTTCACTTCATTCACATGCGTTGAACTTAGTGGTACGTTGACATTGAAACTTGTGCTTCACCTTTTCCATGAATTTTGAACTTAGTATTGTGTTGGCATAGAATCTTGACCATTTGTGGCACCTTATCAAAGTTATTAGGGAGTATAAATCTTAGTATGGTTGTTAATGGGTGCACACCTAGTGAATAGTGGACTTCACTAGACCTAGTGTGTCTCATTTTGCTACTTTTTCATGAGTACACACCTAGTGCATATCAAACTTCACTAGACCTTGTGTGTTTCTCATTTTTCTTGTGGTATCACCTAGTGAATATAAGACTTCACTAGTTTGTTTTTCCTTCAGTTGTGATTAACCTATAAAATATCAAACTTTTCTATTGTGTGAGTCATGAACACCTTTGGTGTGGATCCTAGCATAACACAACTTGCTAGCCTGTGATTATCGATACCCTCCTTACATTTTATTTTTGGATGATGTATGTTTGTGTATGTTGTCTTACTGTATTTCATACATGTGTGTGTTCCATTTTCCTTATGTTGTCTTACCATGGGATATTGGATCCTAGGGGCTTGTGCACTCCCCCTAGATATTTATTCATCATATCTCTTTGAAACATGTTTGGACAATTAGACCCCTGATCTTGACATGGATTTTCTACTTTAGTGTAAGACTAGGAATAAGTCCATACTCTCACTAAAGTGGGGACTAAATGTAGCATCATAAATTGTTGCCCTTAACAATTTCACACTATATTTTTCTCCCACTATTAAATTATTGAGCCTAATTGACCCCCTAATAATCCTAAATTATGCATTTTGAGGCCTATTTTTACCATTTTCTAACAATTTTTTAGCATAGAAAAATGCATTTATTTAATTTTTTTTCCTTGACACCTAAATCCTCAAAAAATAAGGCTAGGACTATGGTGCCCTTTAGCAAATTTTTCCCCCTATTTTTTTGGGCTCAAAATTTGAATATATCAGTGTCATTATTTTAACATTTGAAGTTCAAGTTTTAAATGTGAGCTATTGGGATCTAATTTATGGGAAATTGAATAAATGCCTGTAAATACCTAGTTATTGCATGATTTTGAAATCTAACAAGAAGTAATAAGTGAAAATTATTATCAAGATTACTATCAAGCAAGTCAAGAGCAGTATTTCAAAGCTTTATTGTAGCAATTCAAGATCCAAGCATCATGTCATATCCTATGTGAGTTCATGTATGTTCATGTTATCATTGTTTGTGAAGGTTAACCCTTATTGTAGGTCTCCAAGCGATTCAAGAAATCACACAAGCAAGATCCAATACCTTGAAGTGTTGTGCATGACTTCAATCCTTCAAGGAAGCCATTAAAGGATGGTTAGTTACAATAATTTGTTGATTCATCATTCATTCCTATCATTTATCTTTCCCATCATTGATATTTCCATTGTGGAAGTGGAAACACTAACATGGGGTTTGACTAAGGAAAGCCCCTAAATGGCACAACATTTCTTCTCTCTTTGAATGCATATAGGTTTTAGGCTTGGAGGGGATTGAAGGAAGTTTGAAGAGAATTTATCCATTGTTGCATTTGAAGCCCTAAACCTTTTTAGCTCACATAAACTCACTTACAAAATTATCTAACAATGATCTAACAAGTTTGCAAGCATAAACAAGAATCTTAGATCTGACATTAGAGGACTACCAAATAGATCTAGGACACCCCTACAAGGACAAAGACACCATTGGGTAACTATGTCCCCTTATATTGATTGAATTCAAATTTATATAATAGGTACACAACACTTTTCCCTTCCCAAATCTACCTACAAATCCCTATTATAGTCTGTTGATTTTCATAAGCTTGCATTTTTAATATTAGGACACATAGTCTAATTAGGTTAATCAAGGAAAATCAATTCCAATCCATTCCAAGGATCAAAAAAATGCAGATATAGGTCTTATTGGATCACCTTCATGTTTAAATTCAATATAATCACCTTATTGATCTCCATCTTAGTGAAACCTTAGAAAAATACCACACACCCACCACACAAGATTAAAATCCTAGGTTTTGAACATTAAACCTACTAGGGTTCTCTTTTTCTTTGTTTCATTCCTAAAAAATAATATCATTTACATATAATGAAATTATGAGAATGTGACCATTATCAAATTTGTAATAAATGTAATGGTTAGATTTAGAGCTCAAAAATCCCAAACACAACACATAGGTGTCAAATTTTTGGTACCACATCATAGGAGATTGCCTAAGACAATACAAATACTTTTTCAACTTATATAGGTCAGATGAGCTTTATCTTTAACCACAAAATAATCTACTTGTAACATATAAATTCCTTCCTCTAGGTCATTGTGAAGGAATCTTGTCTTCACATCCATCTATTTCACTTCTAGATCATACGTTGTTGCAAGTGATAAAAAGAACCAGATAGACATTAGCTTTGCAAAAAGATAAAATTTCACCATAGTCAATTCTCTCCACCTAAGAATTCCCTTTAGTGACCAATTGTGCCTTATGCTTCTCAACATTTCCATCAAACCATATTTTATCTTGAAAACCTATTTATATCCAATGGGTTTTTGTCCTTGAGGCAAGGGTACCAGATCCTACGTATCATTTTATTTAAAGAAACCATTTCTTCATCCATGGCTTTCATTCATGAATCTACATCATTCATACTCATAGCCTCTCTAATATTCCTAGGCTCATCAATGTTAGTAAACAAAGTAGAAATGAAACTAGAATACAACAATGAATAACCAAACCTTTTATGTGAATATCAAAACCTATTAGGTTATCACCTATCTTTGGTAGACCTGCTAAATTGTTGAGGTTGAGGTTATTATTCTTCTTTAGAAATTTTAGAGCCTCTTAAAATCTCCTATGTCATGCCTCAGAATTTTAAAAAAATAATAAATAAAAAAAATAAATGACAATATATACATCAAATAATATTGTATCGTGTATGTATTGTAAAGTGTGTGAGTGAAAATACAAAGTAATACAACACAATAAATGAGACATTATATTAGAGAATTCAAATACAATAATCAAATTAAAGTAGGAAATCTCTCAATTTCATCCTATTGTTCTCTATCTTCAAAGATTCATTAAATCATAATGGCTCTCAGATTTGTGTATGCACTATGACTGTTAGAATGACAACCTGAAGAACGAGATGTTGGAAATGTAGTAAATCTAATCCTACATGATGATTGATAAACTATATGATAATGATGTTGTGATATTGTAAATGAAAGTGATGTGAAAATGATGTAATTAAACTACAGAATTCAAGATGCAGCTAATGACAAAGCCATGATTCTAAACTAATATGCTTCTAATTTGCTAATTGCTAAATGCTCTAATGCTCAAATGAAATTTCTGCAAGGTAAGATTGCTCAAAGTTGGGATCCATTTGTTGTAGAATGAGGTTGCATTTATAATTTTCCAAAGCATATTGTGATGTGGAAACAAGCAATGGTATGGATTTAATCTAGATGAATGAACAATGGAGGATGAAGAAGTTGGAGAGAATCAAGGAGAGTGCTCCCTTTAGTAAAACATTCTGGCAAGTGTTTAGGAAGAATAAATGCAGTAAGAGAGTCAAATGTCTCAAGTTTGTTGCAGAATTTGTTGAAGATAAAGCTTAATTAAATATATTGAAATATTCAATTTTGTTGAGACACATGATGAGTTGGAAAGAGGAAAAAGCTATAGACATGTGACTAAATTCAAATTTGGAATTATTAAAATTCAATAAAGAGATATTAATTAAATAAAACAAACTATTTGAATTTGTTTATTTAATTAAAATTAGAGGAATATGATTTTAGGTAAAAAGAATTAGAAAATGTGAACTATATAAATAAATTTAGAATTTATTTATAAGTAGAGGAATTAGAAAATTTATTAATTCAATAGCTTGTATTTAATTAATTAGATTATCCAGACCAATTTTAGGTGTATATATTTTTCCCCTCTCTTCAAAGTGATGTGTTTACACATTACTTCAAAGAAAAATTTGTTGCTAGTGCTGACAAAATTTTTTGATATGCCCCAAATACTGATTTTCAAGTGATGATGGATATATGCCCCCTTGGGAGATAAATCAATGATTTTTTGAAATATTTTTAAATTTTTAAAATTTTAATGATTTTTTTATTATTTTGAGATTTTATGATGATTTCAATGATTTATCTCCCGAAAAATGATATTGAAACTGCCCCTTTGATGAATTAATTGATTAAGACCCCTTTTGAAAAATAAAATCAATCCCACTTAGTTATCACTCAATTACCCCTTTAAAAAGGTGAAAGATGTGATTTGAAGCTCATTTGTGTTATTTGGATTCTAAAAATTTGGAGTGAGTGAGCAACCTTGTGCAAATTTGGCAAGATGGTGATCCCCTATGAAACTCACCGATTCAAGCGAGTGTGATGTCACAACTACTCGACCGCATATGGACCTCCAATACATACCCTAAAAAACCTCCTCATAAATTTTAAATCTCATTTTTCATGCCTTTTTCATGTTTAAAATTTAGTTAATTGTGTTTTAGTGCATTAGGAACCCGATATAGCACATCTCAGCTCTGTTGTAGCGCTTTCAATAGTTTAGCACATAGGGTTGACTTTTTAGCACATTTAGTCAAGATGGTAGCACATATGGTAAAATGGCGCATAGGTGATATTGTGTAGTGCATTGATGTTAGATTTTAGCACATAGATGAAATTAGTGCATGTAGGTCAAGTTTTAGCGCATAGAGTGATTTTTCTAGCGCATTGAGTAATTTGGTGCATTGGTGCACTGAAATGGTGCATGTGGTAAATTTTATGGCGTATACAAAATTATGGCACATTCATGCACTATTTTAGCACATTTATGAAGTTTTCTGGCGCATTCATGTTTTTAGCACTTTGAGACACTGTTTTAGCGCATGTAGACTAGAATGATGTAATTTAGAATAAACTCCTTGATTTTGATTATTGTCAATCGTGTTAGCCTTTGATTTGATGATGTTCGATGATGTTGATAGTTTAGATGATGATTGATCTCATGATAGGTGAGAATCAATGATAAGATGATGATAATTGACCTCATGGTAGGTGAGGATCAATGATAGATTGGTGATTATTGACCTCGTGATAGGTGAGGAGCAATGTTCGATTGATGATTGACCTCATGATAAGTGAGGATCAATGATAGATGCTCATGAGATTTGATTGAAAATATCACAAGAGCTAATTAGATTGATAGGCTGATTGATGTTGATTGATTCATAAGATTGTTGATTTGCAATATATGTTATGATGATAGGAGCCTTTGATAGTCCTCATGTCTCAGGAGCGTTTCCCAAGGACCTCGTATTTGATTCTACATCTAGTGCAGGCTAAGCTAGATGTGATTAGACGATGCAAATTGACCTCTTTGATTGATATACCCTAACATAGGATTAACAGGGGACTTCTAACCACTTTGGCAAAGAGGTGGCACAGTGACCATAACACCTTTCACTTGGCCACCAGTGAGATGATAGTGACACCAGAGGATGTTTGCCAAATTTTGAGGATTCCTATTGTTGGAGAGTTGGTTGTGTATGATTCTACAGAGCACGAAGGGACTAATGCACTATGTAGAGTTTTTGAGGATGACCAGATATGTTGCTATTAGATTACATGGTGAGAGATGGTCAATGCATATGCGACACTTCCATGTGTTCTTCCTAGATTTATCAAAGGTTTTCTATGTCTGGACCACAGGTCGATGGGACTCTCAGTTAGATGGGGCCAGATATTGGAGAGCATGATTATGTAGGGGACTAGATATGCATGGGGATCCTGCATGCTTGCACATTTTTTACCATGATCTACATCAGGTTGTTTATCTTAGAGGGACCAGTTTGTCAGTTGGGGTTACACTATTATAGATATGGGTGTGGGAGCACATAGGTGTCACTTAGTCGGTTGCAAAAAAAAACATCTAGTTGGGAGACCCTATGTTCATGGATATACAGGCCTATTTGTTCAACATAAGCTGGAAAAATTGGAGTATTGGAGGCGAGTGCTAGATGATTTGGATACTATTACCTAGAGGCCCTACTTAGACTATGAGCAGTGGTTGGAGGATGACATTGAGATGCCTTATGTGTGCACAACCAGATATTTGATTGGGAGGACATAGTTCATTATTGAGAGGTTCATGTTGATGAGGGTACTACGATAGTATGGTAGAGTACAGGGCATGCCCCAGGGAGTTGCTCTATATGCATAGAGATAGGAGAACACACCAGAGTGCAGACCCACTTTATCATATGATGCAGCATGCCAGGAGTACCACCCAAAAATTATAGAGGTTGTGGTGTCATAGGAGTACACTCATTATTTCTTTGCACACCCATTCCTAACGATATCCAATCCAGACAAGCCAATACCTACGCTAGATGATGAGGCATTGAGATGGAGGAGGGGTGGAGGAGATGATGAGGAGGAGGATGAGAGTAGTGATAATGGAGATGGGGATGGTGGTGATGGGGATGGTGATGGATATGGTGATGGTGGGGGAGGTGGTGATGGAGGTGATAGAGGTGGTAGACAGTTGTTATTCCTCAGAGTTCCTAGGAGGAGGATATCCCTAGTGGCTGCAGCATAATAGCATGTTTAGATTCAATTTCCCTCTCAATAGTAGCAAACATAGATAGCTACATTATAGATCTAGCTGCAGACATTATAGGGTCAACTGGCATAGATACAGGGTTAGGTATAGACATAGGCCCAAGCATAGGAACAAGCACAGGCACAAATTTCCACACTCACTGCAAAGAGAGATAGCCTAAGATAGCGATGCAAGTAGGCAGAGGGGATCATAGAGAGACTGTAGAGAGTGGCTGAGGGTACCACCACAACAAATATGCTTTGAGAGGTTACACGTGTCACCTGCAAGGCAGATTATTATAGAGGACAATATCATGAGGTAGTGCCTCCAAAGCGACACATCAATTATGTTCAGTCTACCAGTGCCTGTAGCCATTCAAGGACTACCAGCAGGGGTGTTGCAGGGCCACCACCTCACAAAGATCCAAATGTAGGGTCATTGAGTGGTGCAGTAGGTAGTACAAGGCCGACATTTTTTGGGGCTAGTAGCACATAGCCCCTTATTTTGATCGCATTGTTGTATTTGATACATTGATGTATACATTGATTCAGCTTGAGATATTATGATTTTTTCCACTTAGTGGATATATCTCTTGACAATTTAAGATATCATTGTACACTTGACACTATTATTTTGAGATTTTATATGATATGTAATGATGATTAGTGATCTATATGATTTCTATATGATTCTATGATGGATGCTTATGATGGATGCATTTGATTTCTTATTCTATATGTTATGTGATGTTTTAATATGATGATGTTATGGATGTGTATGGATGCAATAACGGATACGGTAATGCATAGATTATGATTTTAAATGCTTTATGGATGATAATTTATACTATATGAGATGGATCTTATTATAAAAATGATGTGTGATGTAATTTATTTTTTGTTATTTTCTAATGCAAATATATGATGTGATGCATAGATGAATGTATGATATGACAATGCTTTCAAATGTATGTATGATATGCAAATAATTATGCAACATGAGAATGATATGTTTTTGTTAATGTCAAGTATACTCAATCTTTTAAGGATAGAGATAACGTCATTTTAAAATTTTACCAGCCTTGGTAAATCTATATATATAGATGTAAAGCTAATGTGGATGTAATCTAATCTAACCATGCAAATCTAAACATGCAAAAGATGTCATCATTCTTGTCAATTTTTCATTATTTTATCATCATTAAGCCTTTGAATTATTGAAAGTGAGTACAAGCATTAATTGTATAACTAGACCATGATGACCTGAGTACTACTTCCATGATTTTTTGATATTACAAGTTAACACAAGCATCTAGGTATAACTGAACCAAGATGGCCTGAGCATTGCTTGTGTAAACAGACAAGAGTTAATCTTGTTCCTATGTGAATTTGAAATGTCATTAGTGATACTTTGTAGAGAATGTCTCAGGACAATTCACACAGTAATAGTGATCAGCTCACAGACAACAAACAAAGAAAATATCATTCTCCTTCCTAGATTCTCTAGTTCAAGACATTCTCGAGTTGCTACAGAGAAATAATAACAAAAATAAAAGTACAATAGTTGAACATTCATGCTAAAGCGATAAAATCATGATTCAGAAGAATATCATCCATTTAGATTTGTTTTGATTGATTGATTTTAGTTGTTGATTTAGATGATTTGATTTTCTGATGATTGATGTATGTACAATGTTGAGTCTTTTGCTTTGATTGATGTTTTTGATGTTTGTCATACTGTTGTTTTTCTGTTTGGTTAAAGCTCAAAGTTTATTGCCCCTAGTGAGTTTAGGATTTTCCCCCCAAGCTAGAGTGAGACACGGCTGTAATACCAAGATATTTACATGAGGTTTTTGATCTGATAGGTAGAATGATAATGAAATTAATTGGCCAAGACATGCTCAAATATATGGAAAAGCTAATCTATCACAAATAGCGCATATTTCCAGGTTTTCACTATTTGTTTTTTGCACTCTTTTAGATTTTATGATTTTTTTTATTTTTGTATTTTTTCATTTTTCATTTTTATTTGTCCCGCGAGATGCCTATTTTGAGGGTTTTTCATTAGGGTGACTTCATTTTTTTCAAGATATTTTCTCAACTTTTTGTTTTCAAGACTTTTTATGCATTACATTGGACGGATTTAAGAATTGTAGAACCTAGCTTTAGATGTAGCAAATATTGATGGAAATACTCCGAGCGAGATCAACCAGTGTAGATAGTTGATAGGCTGTAGATCAATAGACTGATATGATGACAAAGGGGCCTAGCCAGTTTGGTTCAAACTTCCCCTTCTTTTCATGATCCTGTTGATTGCGAGGATTTTCCTTAAGAACCAAGTCACCAACTTGAAATGTTCTAGTTTTACTCTGTGATTATAGATTTTGGACATCCTTTGTTGATAGGCCTTCAAATGATCCACAACATGTTGTCGACGTTCATCCAATACTTCTAACTCTTGAAGCCTGGATACCCGATAATCCTCATCTGAAATGATTTCTTTTAGTGACACATGGAGTGATGGTAGCTCAACCTCAATAGGTAGAATGACCTATGATCCATAGACCAAAGCATATGGTGTAGCTCTTGTAGGTGTGGATCTTTGGTTTGATATGCCCACAAAGTAGGTTTTTAATTAGATGTATACCCGATCCGTCGGCGTCGTTGACGGCCATTTTCTTTTAGATTTTCAAAATAGTTTTGTTTGAGGCCTCTGACTGGCCATTTCCTTGAGGGTAGTACGGTGTAGAAAATCAATGTTGGATATGAAACTTGTCACAAAGTTCTTGGACATCTTGGTTTTGAAGGTCTTCCATTTTTACGATTAGCTGATGGGTAGGGAATGTCATACGGAAGCAAATGAAATTGTAATTTAGGATAAAGAAGCAATCTATTTTCAATAATTGTAGTCCAGGGAACAACTTCAATACACTTTGTAAAATAATCTATAGCTATGATGATGAATTTGTGTCCATTGGATGAAGACAGATGAATTTTACCTACAAGGTCCAGTCCCCATTGATAGAAAGGCCATGTTGATGCGAACGGTTGTAGCTCTTGTGCTAGTGCATGTATGAGGTTGTCATGGATTTGACACTTTTTGGCATTTCTTGGAAATTTGAAAAGACTCCTCCATATTCAGCTAGTAATACCCCAAACGTAGGAGTTTCTTAGTGAGAGTTAGTCAACTTGAATGAGCTCCATAGATACCTTCATGAACCTCACGTAAGGTCGTCTCAAATTCATTACACTCTAGACAATGAAGGAGAGTTCCATCAATATCTCAATGATACAGTGTGTCAACAATCAGGGTATGTCATGCAACTTGGTGGATGAAGTTTCATTTTTGGTTTCGGGAAAGATCAAGAGGAAGGGTATTATCTTTTAGGTAAGTATAGATATTCCCATAAATTGAGGATTCAACATCAACTAGGTGGCATATGACTTGGGATTCAGGATTATCGTAAGTAGGATTAAACACTTGTTCCACCATAAACTCATAACGGATTCGTTACTCAGGTTTCTATAGGAGAGAAGCAATTATCGCCATTGCATCGACAACTTTGTTATCTGCTCTTGGAATCTGTTCAAATTTAATTTCAAAAAAGTAATTTTTGAAATCATCGACCATTTTCTTATATGACATCAACTTGTCATCCTTTGTCTGATAATCATCATTCACCTAATTAATGACCAGTTGAGAGTTTCCATAGACTTGCAATTATGTGATCCTCCATTCAACTGCTACTTTGATACCAATAATAAGTACTTCGTACTTAGCCATGTTATTTGTGCAAGGAAACATGAGTCTGTAGGATTTTAGGATGGTACGTCCTTGAGGTGTGACAAATAGAATTCCAACACCTGACCCGTGTTGCGTGTAAGACCCATCAAAATATAGCATATAATGTTGTGGTGTGATGGTAAGTACATCTACTTCTGGAAATTCAATAGGCATTGAATGATCATCTTGTAGTGGAGCTTCGGTTAGCTGATCAGTTATCACCTGACCCTTGATGGCTCTTCAATCTATATAACGGATGTCAAATTCACTTAAGATCACTACCCACTTGGCTAGTCTTCCTGTTAGGGCAGCTTTGTTGAGTAAATACTTTAGTGGATCAATCTTTGCTATGAGTTTGACAGTGTGGGTTAACATGTAATGCAAGCTGTTGAGTAGAAAATACTACCACCAAACAAGCTTTTTCAAAGAAGGTGTAGTTGATTTCATAGCCATTTAATGTTCTGTTGATATAATAAAAAACCCTTTATTTTCCCTCAGAATCTTCATGTGCTAACAGAGCACCCAAAGAGACCTTAGTTGTTGCTATGTAGAGTAATAGTGGCTTTCCTTCTATAGGTGGCACTAGTATGGGTGGAGACATTAGATATTGTTTTAGTTAATTGAAAGCAGCTTCACATTTTTGTCCCATCTGAAGGAAACATTTTTATGTAGCAAATGATTAAAAGGATGAGTTTTATCTGCTAGTTGTGCAATGAACCTCCTGATATATTGGAATCTTCTGTATAGAGATCTCAGCTGACTAATGTTCTTTGGTGGTGGCATTTCCATGACAACCTTGACTTTGGCGGGATCTACTTTGATACCTTTTTCTGAGACTATGTACCCTAGGATTTTCACTGATGTCACTCCAAACACACACTTCTTTGGGTTTAATCTCACATTGAATTTTTCTAGTCGAGTGAATATTTTATCTAGGATTTCTAGGTGTCCCTCTCTATTGAGTGATTTCACTAAGAGATTATATACATAGTCCTCCATAAAGATATGCATCATATCATGGAAGATGGTGGTCATTGCTCATTAATAAGTGGCACTCGTATTCTTCAAACTGAAAGGCATGAAATTCTAGTAAAATGTTCCCCATTGATATGTAAGCATTGTTTTCTCTTGAACTTCTGGTGCTATTTTGATCTAATTGTACCCTGAAAATCCATCCATTAGTGATAACATGGCATGTCCTATTGTCAAATCTACAATGATGTCAATCTTGGGCAAAGGAAAATCATCCTTTGGACACACCTTGTTGAGATCTCTAAAATTAGTACATATCATGATGCTTCCATCTAGTTTTGAAACTAGTACAATGTTAAAAATCCAATCAACATAATCAATCGAGGGATGAATCCTATGTCTAACAATTTCTTCAATTCTTCCTTCACCAACAAGGCGATATGTGGGTGCATTTTCCAGAGTTTTTGTTTGACTGGTTTCACTCCAGCTGGTAGGTATAGATGATGCATTATCAAATCTGGATCAATTCTTGGCATGTCAGCTTAAGACCAAAAAAAGTTGATTTGTCTCTCCTCAAAGAACTTTGTGAACTCGGGCTTTTCCTATTCTGTCATGGATGTTGCTAGATGTAGGGTCTTCACTTTCTCTTATGTGACAATGTTGATAGATTGTGTAGGTTCAACCAACACTAATGATCTTTCATGATAGTGTTCAGGAAGAGTGTCAAGTCTCCCATATTTCAGTGCCTCAAAGAGGTTTTCACCATTAGATACGCTCTCTTTTTTTACTTTTTCTTGATCTAATACTGCCATTAAATGGTTTTCACCATTAGATCAATTTTTCATATTTTTCATTTTGCAGCTAAGAGATTTGACACCCTCCTAGCTAGAAGCTTCATTATGAGATTTGATGGAATAACTTGTGTTTGTATTGTCAAAACAAAGGAATTCAACAATGGCAACATCATCCGAAAAGATAGGTAGATTAAGTGGCTCAGTTGGTTCCCAGTTGATAAGTTCAAGGTGTATTAGGGGAAAAGGATCATTGAATCAGTCAAAGTCAACAACAGTAAGGGTTTTGATGACAATGTTATCAAATTTTTTGATAGAAATGTTGAGGTCTATGATGTTACTCTCCTCCAAATTGTCTATCTCACTCAATGTTTGTTCATCCTCACTTGAGTCATCGATATTTTGTGATCCAAATTCAAGGGGTCTAGAACTTGAGATTTGTCCCTCCATGCGTATTGGTGCATACCTTTGTATCACATCAATTTGTTTTTCGTGACAAGGTTCTTTAGACAATGAATCCCATTCATACTCATTGGAGTTGGTCTCATAACTAGCTTGTAGCTATAGGATTCACTCAAATATTTTCTTTTGTGTCTTCCTTTGTTTCTTATTTATATCCTAATCTAGCCTTGTCCTTTGCATTGAGTGTGGTAGGCTAGATAGGTTCTGCAATGCCTTCTTTCCTTTTGCCAATAGGACCTTGTCCTTCATACCCCATCTTTTCTAAGATTGTTTTCCCTTTACCATATTGATTTGTTTGTATGTTGGTAGATGTTGATGTAGATGCTTCTTCGTCTTTGTAAATCCAATTGAGGATGGCCTTATCTTTGAATTCGTCAACTAAAGTGCCTGCCTTTACAAATTTACCATCAAAAAGTGTGGTAGGTTGTGAGGATTGTTGTTTTGATGTTGATGATTGTCCATATGATCTTGGAGAAGGCAGCAACTTTGAAAGACACAAGGATTGCTCAATTGAATATTCACCCATGCCCTTGTCTTTTAACTGGATCTTTTTTGTCAAACTATTTTGATAGGGAATTTAGTTTACTTTCATTATTTAATGGAGTAGAATTAGCAACACCTTTATCTTTTGACTGGTCCTTTTTCTCAACCCATTTTGAGACAACATTTAGTTGCCTTTCATTGTTTGATGAGCTAGGAGTGTTAGCTTCTCTATTATGTGGCACAAAAGTGTCTTGGACTATTTTAAGTGTGTTGCAATATTGAGGATTGTTGGAATCAGCTGAAATGGTGATTTCTTGACCATTGAAAGGAAACTTCAAGCATTGGTGATACGTTGGTGACACTACTTTCATTTCGTGAATCCAATGAAATTCCAAGAGTATATTGCATGTCAACTCCTTATCTAACAAATGTTGGTGAAATATATCCTTCACAATTGGCCGCACTTGAATTGGTAACACAATTAGTCCCTGTGAAGATCTTTCCTCATCATCATAGGCTTTTATTGTGATCTTTCTTCTGGAATCAATTACATTCTCTAAATATTCTAGTGCACAGATAAGTTTTAAAGTGCAGATATTTAGACCCGCTCCACCATCTATTAGAACATGTTTGACCTGGTGTTTGTGAATTAAAACCTCAATGTGAAGGGCAACATTCTGTGGACGGGTAAGTGATACATCATCATGTTTGAAAAATGATAGGAAATGAGGTGCGGTCAAGTGTCCCACTATAGCTTGGAATTGAAAAACTTCCAGATAATTTGGTACTGTGGTGGCTACTAGAGCTTGTTCCAAAATATCCTTGTGTGTTGGTCAAATTTTCAAGAGTTCCAATATTGATATTTGTGCTAGTATTTTCTGCAATTGATCAACTATGTTGTACTAAGTTGAAGGGGCAGTAGTGGTTTTAAATGTAGCTCCTTTCAATATTACTTTGGCTTGCCATCTTGTGGTTGCATTGACTGGTTAGTAATCTTGTTTTTCTCTAATTTTAATGATATTAATCTAATTATCAGTTGCAACAATGTTTGTGATCAAATTTATTGGTATGATGTCATTAAGTTGATTTTCAGTTGTAACAATGTCATAAGTTTGATTACCAGTTGTAACAATGTCTTTTTTGTCATTAATTTCAATTTCATTGGTTTGATTATTAGTTGCAACAATGTCTTGTTCGTCATTAATTTCAATGTGATTGTTCTTGTCTTCAACTACAAAAATATGAAGGATAGTGGTATCATAAAAATAGTTCACATTTTTACATTTGTTGTTTGCAGACGAAGATTCTCCCTTTTCATAATTTGGTAAAGGATTCTTGAATGCTCCATGATCATTGTTCATTTGAGGTCCTTCTACAAATATTGTATTGTTATCAATCAAATCTTGTACCAAATGTTTTAGTTGCATGCAGTCATTTGTTTTGTGTCCTTTGTTTCGATGAAAGTCATAGTAATATGCATCATTCCACCAAGATGGTTTAACTCTTGGTTCACAATCTCGTGCCTATGGTAATGTGATAATTCTATGTGCAAGAAGTTCTCTCAATGCTGATTCGAGTGACTATCCCATTAAAGGTGTGAATCTTCTTCAATTTGATGGTTTTTGAAATGGTAGTGGTTTAGATTCAACATTGTTTTGATTGTTGTTTTGATTGGCATTTTGATTAGTGTTTTGGTTGTTGTTTTGATTGGTCTTGGTGGTAGCTATTGTCAAGTTAAATACTGGTTTTGTATTTTGTGTTTCAGCTGCAGCATCATTGTTACCAACATTTCTACTTTTTTGCCAAAACTCTGGTTTATCATTGTTGTTATGATAATTGGAGGAGTTTGCATTATTTGATCCTTCATTGTAGATTTTTAAAACTCCTCTCTTGACCAAGGATTCTTCAAATTTGATTCCATTTTCAATCATTTTCTTGAAGGTGGGTGGGTATTGCAATTCAAGTCTATAGCTCATCTCATCATTAAGATTATCAATGAAAATTTCCATCTTTTCCTTTTTAGGTATGGGACAAGCATATCTTGCAAAAAAAATTCTCCATCTTTGTTAAAATATAAGGAATGATTCACCCTTTTTCTATTTTGTATTGCAAAGGTCTTTCATGATAATCTTGTGTTGGATGTTTTAGGAGTATTGGGTGATGAACTTATTGACCAGCTCTTCAAAGGATCTAATACTTGGAGGTAATTTAAAGAACCTGTTGGGATTTTCAAATTTTGCAAATTTGAAGTGCCCATTTCAAAAAATTTCCTTTGCACTCTCAAAAGTGCACTTGAAAAATCTGCCCAAGTGACCTAATTTGGAGGGTCATAATTTGGTGTCTGTTGATTTTCATGAAAAATCCCTTGCTGAGCGCAATTATGTGACATATGTGAACATGCATGTCAATTTTTAGCTTCCCACAATGAGATTTGATAGGGTTTTAAAAAGTGAAGCTAAAAGGTTTTAGCACTGTTTTGTTATTTGCAAACACTATCTTGCGAAGTAGCCTCCTATTCAAGCTTGAATTTCACAAATGGGTGATCGTCATATCAAATAGATTATTGATTTCCATTATCCATACCTAAATGTGATCCTTGGTCCAGTTTCAGAGCCTCATGATAAGATTTTCTATTTTTACTAGGCCAAAAGTAAATGCAATTTGTTCAGTTTTACACCTGCATTTTATGGAAGTGTTTCAAGGTGGTCAACTTTGACCTTCAATATCTCACAAAGAATGGTGATTGAACCAATCCCTCTTGCACACATGCTTAGTGTACCAAAATGAGCTTATGTCTCCATTGGAAGCCTCTCATGAGTTGCAAAAAAGTCTAAATGAGAAACTTTGACAGTGAATATCTTTCACCTCATGATCTTTTTTGTTGATTTTTCTGTTGCACTCCATTCTCTGGACAAATTTCTACATTCTTGTAAGTTTTCATGGCTCCAAGAGGTCGTTTGACTAATTTCCTAGGGCGATTCCAGAGCCCACTTGGCTAGTTTTGCTCATATTTCAAATATGCTTGAAATCAAATTCTGACAGCAACCCCACTTCAAATTTTCATACTAGATGTATATGCAAGCATCCTGTGGTCAATTTAAGCATAAAAGTTGTTTGAAAATGATTTTTTTTTTTAGCCAAGCCCACATGAGGCCCAACATGCCTTGCTTAGTTATGAGGTTGCAAGTATTGTATTGTCGTCTGTTGAAGAATATTGTGGTTATGAAAAACATGAATTGCAAGGAAGTGTTTCATCATTGGGCTCTCATATGTCATTATCACAATTTCTTCCATCGACCTGAATGAAGGTGGTCTTGCATCCAAGATACCATGAGATTGATTCAAAACACTATCAAATCTTGCTCTGTTATTTGAACGAGCTACATGATGTTGAAAAGGATCATTTAAAAGGGCTTTGTTCTAAAATTGCGAAAATCAAGAATGGCTTACACCTTTGAGAGTGCCATTTTCTGAGCAACAATAGTAGCATTTGTGCATTTACAGTAGATGGTGTAATATGGAATATTTAGGGAGTGGTGGAACAAATACAGCTTTCCTTACAGATGCAGTGTCTCAAATATTTGAGAGAGAATTGATAGAATTAACATTTGGTGTTCTTTGAAGATAATGAAACAGTTGTTGTGGCACCTTTTTCTTTTGAAATCTATTCATATTCAATACAATTGAAGTCTTCACATCTATAATTGTTATGGTGATATAAATAACCTCAATGCCTTAAGAGACAAAAGCTCAAAGATAGGTGGTTTCATCATGACAAGGTTTAGACATCGAATCAAAGAATGATAGATAAATGGGGAACCATCACCAAATAGAAGAACCATTTACTGTGCAAGGTGAACCAACTCATGCTACAGGGGCAGCCAATGCACTGGCCAGGCAAGGAAAGTTTGAGACATGCACCCAAGCTAATAAGTGAAAGAAGGAAACAATGAAGGATGTATTTTGAGATGCCTTGTCAAGAAAATGTTCCCGCTACAAACTAGAGCTACCACCGCACCAATCTACATAGGCCAGTTTGATATCTCAAAAGGAAACTTTCAAGCAAACTTACAAAAGATGGGTATAAACACATTGAATACCCTAACATGTGTTGAACGTCATGGAGCTACAAACTGATAGTTGATATAAAGTGAATAAACATGTTGCACATATTACATTAGATGCCCTATGTAAAGCTCAAATGCATCATGAAAAGGTAGAGTACTGTGTAGCCTATGCATTAAAATAAATTTGTTGAAAAGGACTTAGAAACCTTTAAGCAGATGTAGTTGGAGGTGCGCGCATTGGAACAGGGTATAGGAATCTATCAAAGCACAAAGGATAAGAGTTTTGGCTAGATTTTCTACGTAGTAAAAGAAGTCTTTACGCATATACATGTGACCACATGGCTGGAGATGATTCAACAAGGGTGCAACAAAGAAACTGTGAATGCAATACTTGCAACATACACCAATATGGATTGTTGATAAGAATTTATAAACTTTCAAGCAAATGTGTGGATTGAAGAAGGAATTCATGCCATGGGCGATGCATCTAAAGGAGTATCGATTGGCCTAAAGCAAATAGAGACTTGCAAATGAATTTGTTGAACACACATGTAAGCAAATTTAGGGCACAAAGGTGGATCGATGGCCAATGTGGAGAGCTGGGAGCAGCTAAATCCTATCCCTTCCCTGCTAGCTCTCGGGTGCAAACTGCTCACCAATTAAACACTGTGGGGCTAGCGAGATTGAGCCACATGGCTTGTGGTGGGACTATGGGTTTCTTGGAGTGCAAGGCTCGATGTCTTTAAGTTTTCAAAAGGGTTTTCATTTTTCTTTTAAAAACAAGGCATTTCATAGGATTAAAATGTGCTCTGTGAAAATTTAATGAAGTCCAAGTGGCTAGAATAAAAGCATTCGTGAGTTTTTTAAAGGTAAAAGGGCATGAATGGGAATATTTCAGTGGGCCCAGTATGTTTTTCAAAGCAAAAGCATTAAAAATATAATGCAAACTGGGATGCGATTATTTTAATTGCCAAGGTGAAATGTAAAAGATGCAAAGTGAATTAAGTGCTACCCAATACAAAATTAAATACTTTCATGTGATGTAAATGAAAATGGCACGAAGATAATTTTATCAAGTGAATTAAATATTCACTATCTAAGATGCCATTATAAGCTGAAAGTTGAATGCTTTATTTGTGACACGGGAAAATCATTTTGCAGCTTGGTGGGAATAAATCAAGAGGCTATTATTAAAGTTAAAAAAATTTAATATCTGGAAGTGAAAATATAAAGTAAAGCACAAAAAATAAAAGGCATAGATAAATTTTTCATGAGAAGCTATTTTTCACTTGCTGGGTAATTGTAGAATGGAGATCTTTCATGAAGGAGTGAAATTTTTTGTTCCTGAACAACTTGAAGCAAAGGCTGAATTTGGAGGCAAAAATTGTTGTTGCAAAGGAAGAAAGAAGAGAGAGGCTTTACATTTTGTTGATCAATGGGAAAGAAGCTTCCAAATGGCATCTACGGATCAATTCTTGAGTTGCTTTTGTTTCTTTTTATTCTCATTCTTCTCTCATTGTAAAGGGTTCTGAATTTTTTGTATGGGTTGGGTAGATAGAGAATTGTTGAGTATGAGTCATAAATTGAGTCTGTAAGTTGTAATTGCTAATTTCATGAGTAAATATCAACCAGTTTGTGCAAGTAAATCAATAATGTCATCAAATTGTCTCCAGATTTGTAAATTTTAAGTCATATGAATTCAATAATACAAAGAATGTTTGAGTTTGTCATCTGAAATTTCTTGAGATTGTTTTGTTTGTTGATGTGGTTCTATTTCAATGAAATGGTTAAACTAATTTGAGCAAATAATTTTGATTTCAAGTGTGTAGGTTGGATCTGATAAGAAGAGTTTAATTGACAACGGGAGTGGATTTGTTGATGCAATGTATTAATAGTTTGAATCCACTAGTTGAAGTTCATTTGCTGATGAATTCTCTTTATGAATTTGACTCCATGGCCTAGAATTAGGCACAGATCTATCATTTAGCTTAATGCATTCTCAGAAACATTTTAAATTCAAAATAATTTTAAATCCTTGTTGTTTGGTTAAGGTTTAGTGTTGAGTTCTACATTCTCATAGTTGAGGTTGTCAATGTTTTCCTTGGTGTATTTGAATTGGGAATTATATGCTATAAAAAGAAATGTATGTGTGTAATTGAATTGAGTCTTTAGGAATTGTATAGGGAGACCCCCCTTGGTTCTACAGAGCCAAAAGTGTAGGAGATTTTAGTCTTTGACTGAATCTTGTTAGTTGGCCAAATCCATCTTTAAGTCTGAGCATAAGAAAGTGGCTAGTCTTTAGGATTCATTTGATCTATTGATTTGGAACACCAACAGAACCATTCCATACATTGGACACCCAATCTTCGTGGAAACAATCTCATCAAATAAGTCTCTTCATGTGAAAACTCTAAGCTCATGGTTCTAAATTCCCTCACATGATCTATAAGATCGGTTTTACCATTATATTTATCATATTTTGGGAATTCACAATGTTTAGGAAATGGTATCATGTTCACACTTTGATCAAAACGATATGGGCATATATCTTGCAGCAAGTATCTTTTTTATGGTTCCTCTTTGCATGTCTTGGAGTTGTTGTTGCATATTTTTCATTTGATTAGTTAATGCAGCCATTAGATCTATGTTTGGTGATTAATTTTAGTTCTTTTGGGTGCTCCTTTCAATCGATTAATATCAAAGTCATTTGGAAGTTTCATACCTAGATCAGCGAGCATTAAAAGGTAGTTTTCCCCATCTTTTTCTAGAACTTTATCCATGAATTTATGAAGCTTGGGATCTTGTTGAATAGTTTGGATGTCTTCCTTAGTTATTTCATCATTTTCAGGTTGGTGGAATCTATGGAATAGATTTTCTTCACCCTTGGACATGGTAGTTTGAGTTTCAATTTCCCTTTCTTTGAGGTTTTTCTTTTGTGATCTTGTTAAAATAGGCATACAAGTGTTACAGTTTTCACTAAACTTTGATCTTTGTTTGAAGGAGTGCCAAGGATAATGACTAAGTCAAATAGAATGACAAATTCTATTGATGAGACTAAGTTAGGTTTGATTATACAACCTTGTTTTGTGATGAAGGATGATATATCTTGATGATGAAACTCGTCTTAACAATCAAAGGTGTTTGATGATTTAGACACTTTAAGATGGTGGATCTTAGTTTAGTTTGAATAATTTCACTTGTATAAACCAGTTTCTTCATGTTTAAAACACTATTATGAATGGGTATGTGCAAGATCATGATGGGCCAAAAGTGGCACACATGATGGGTATGTGGCTGACGCATCATATTTTTACCCAAAATTGATGAAACAAAAAGGGTTTTGAAGGAGATTCTCAGCTTTCCACCAATATAAATTATGTTTTACTTTGAATTTAATAAGTAATTATTATTCATTTTCTATTCAAATTAATACTAAAGTCCTGATTTCGATAGGGTGATTGAAAATATCTATAGCTTTCCAAACGGTATCACATTTTTGAATCCAAAACATGTGTCACATTATATGATCTCGTGATAATATAGGATTAAAAAAAGAAAAATTGAATTTCATGAATTTTTTACCGCTAAGGTGGTCGACATACGAAGTTTTTATATTTTTTAAAATTTGTAATAAAAAATTCATAATTAATTATTTACTTGGAAAAAAAATTACAAAAAATATGCATCACATCAAAGCATGCAGTCCTCTAATTATATCTAAAATGTTATAAAAAAATATTATCATTTTTATTGTGGTTAGGGTGGTTAGACTGCATTAACCTACTTCTTATTTTTCTCCTGAAATTTAAAGTACCATTGCATTGAAATTTCAAATTTTCACCAAATAGATTTTTTTTTTAAAAACATACCTAGTAGTTTAGAAACCATATCTCAATTTGCTATAGATTCTATTCTACACATTTTGAAATAATATAGATAACTTATTCAAATTTTAATACCAAGTTTCCTAACTCGATTTTTTCTAAATTTTTGCCACTTATGGCTTGTTTTTCCATGATGATCCTGCACATTAACCACTGAGGAATAGTTGTGTTTTGAAAAATATCCTAAATTTGAGTTTTAATTGTCTAAAAAATGGTAAATTTAGCTATCTATTTTTGAATTAAATGGATGTGCTAAAATAGGGTATAGATGCACTAAAAGATGGACTGGATGCACTAAAAGATGACCCAGATGCGCTATACTATCCCCTAGATGCACTAGAAAATGGACTCAATATGCTAAAAGATGATGCAAATGTGCTAGAGAATGTACTAAATGCACTAAAAGATGGACTAATGCGTTGGAAAATGACTCATATGCGCTAAAACTGGCCAGTGATGTGCTAGAATGCCCCTAAAGGTGATTTTAAGTTCTCTGCCTGTTGGATGATCATGTAAATTCACTAAATGGATGTGAAAATGCACTGGAAGGTGGAACAGATGCGCCAGAAAATGCCCTAGATGTGCTAAAGGATGAACTGAATGCATTGGAAAATGACTCAAATGCACTAGACAATGGACCAAATGGGCTAGAATAGGGAATGCATGTGCTAAACTAGAAGTCTTTAGTGTTTTTGACAGTCTGTCTGGTTATTCTACTTTTTATCAGTGAATCTGAATGTTTCCAGGGTATAGTCTTTTGAACAATGAATTTTTCTCAGTTTCCTTATTTGTGAATTATGTGAATTAAGTTTTCTTCAATGCATGATTTCTTGAATTATGACTTCAAACATAGTAGCAAGTTGTAAAATAGTATTTTTAAGCCTAGGAACTAAACATTAAGTGTGCATTCAAGAATCTGATATGATTCCTTTGACTTCCATAGGTATAGAACAAGAGAAAACATATCAAACACTTTTCTAATGTCAAGGGTCATTCATAATATCACAACCCACATTGTAGAACTATGTTAGCTCACACAGTCGTGTCACCTCCTAGAGGGTGCCCATGTTTTTTCCTTTCCTAGGTCTTAATCAAATTCAAATCCTCCATTTTTGGCTAGTAATCTGTGATAGTTATATGGTGAGTATCTTGGGGGAAGATTCTTCCCTCCCCTTGCATCATGATATTAAGAATGTTTGGAGACTAACTCGGTTGGATTCTACACTTAAGGTTTGTAGTAAGGGTTTTCGTTCGGTGTGGAAAATGATAAAATCCCTCAAGATACCTCCCAACCTTTAGAACAAAGGCTTTGGGGATGGTTATCTTGCACACTACCGTTGAATTGTAAGTTTCCCCAAATTCACTTTTGATTATAGTGGGTCAGAAAACTTGGCTTTAGTTGTTCCCACTTAGGTCATTCCCTTAGGGTTAGTACTTCTTCCCACTACCACAGGCCTTCTAAAGGTGTTAATGGATAAAATAAATGAGTTTGGAATTATGATCACCCAGTGAAGGGGAGAGCATAGGCCTATCACTTTACAAGCACAATAGACAAGGGGTTCATTAACCTTATTAATTAAGCTAGGTGCCTAATTTAATCAAAAGAAATCAATAATATAACTCCATCCCCTACAAACAACATTAGTAGTTTCAAATAATTTTTTTTTCGACGTTATTAAGCACCTATAAAACAAAAAATATTGATCAGCTCTAGGAATTTTGAATTTCTACAAAGTAAGCCAGATGCACTAAAATATTAACCATATGCGCCAAAAGATCACACAGATGTGCTAAAAGAACTACTGTATGCGCTAGAGAAATCACTGAATGCACTAAAATAAATACTAAATGCACTAAAATAACCACTGAATGTGCTGAAAGATGCCACGAATGTGCTAAAGGATGAGCTAGATGTGTCGTAAGAGGGACCACATGTGTCAGAAGGTGTTATGTATGCACTGAAAGAAATCATAGATGCACTACATAGGATTTTACGTCCAAATCTGTAAACAACTTTCCAGAAAATGTTAATAAAAAAAATGGGGCTATGCCCCATGGTGGGCACCAAAATGTATCATGTATGTATTGTAAAGTGTGTGAGTGCAAATGCAACTAATACAACAAAATTAATGAGACATTATATTAGAGAATTCAAATACAATAATAAAATTAAAGTAAGAAATATCTCAATGTCATCCCTTTGTTTTCTATCTTCAAGGATTCATTAAATCATAATGGCTCTCAGATTTGTGTATGCACTGACTGTTAGAATGACAACCTAAAGAATGAGATGTTGGAAATGCAGTAAATCTACATGATGATTGATAAACTATATGATAATGATGCTATGATAATGATGCTGTGATACTGTAGATGAAAGTGATGTGAAAATGATGTCATTAAACTATAGAATTCAAGATGTAGCTAATGACAAAGCCATGATTGTAAACTAATATGCTTCTAATTGCTAATTTATAAATTATCAAATGCTCAAATGAAATTTCTACATAGTAAGATTGCTCAAAGTTGGGATTCATTTTCTGTAGAATGAGGTTGCATTTATAAATTTTCCAAAGCATATTGTGATGTGGCAGCGAGCAACGATCTGGATTTAATCTAGATGAATGAATGGTGGAGGATGAAGAAGTTGGAGAGAATCAAGGAAAGTGTTCCCTTTAGTAAAACATTATGCCAAGTGTTTAGGAAGAATAAATGGAGGAAGAGAGCCAAGTGTCTCAAGTTTGTTGCAAAATTTGTTGAAGATAAAGCTTAATTAAATATATTGAAATATTCAATTTTGTTGAGACACATGATGAGTTGGAAAGAGGAAAAAACTGTAGACATGTGACTAAATTCAAATTTGGAATTATTCAAATTTAGTAAAGAGATATTAATTAAATAAAACAAACTATTTGAATTTTTTTATTAAATTAAGATTAGAGGAATTTGATTTTAGATAAGAAGAATTAGAAAATGTGAACTATATAAATAAATTTAAATTTATGTATAAGTAAAGGAATTAGAAAATTTATTAATTAAATAGCTTGTATTTAATTAATTAGATTATCCAAACCAATTTTAGGTGTATACAAATATAAAAATAAATATTGACAATTTTTAATCATTAATAATATATATATATAATTAATATTAAAATAAGGAAATACAATATATTAATATGAACATAAATGGTGTATGTACATGAGCAGCTAGTGATTAATATAGAGTACATCAATAAAAATAATGAGGGCAACGATTAATAATAATGACTAAAAAACAAGTAAATGATTCATTAAATAAAGGCAGACAGGTTGTGATCTTTATTAAAGGCAGAGAATCAATAGATATCCCCAAAAGTAGAGATTGATAATACTCATAATAAGACAAAAAGAATGTTGATTTGTGAATACAAAAAAAATAGGGAGAAGTGTGTGGCACTCCCTGAAGGCAATAATTTATATGATAAATAGCCAACGATTGGAATGAGCGCCATATAAAAATAGTAGCTTTTTAGTATTAATAAAAGGCTATAGGCTATGATTAATTGCACAAAGGCAACATTTAAATATGAATAAAGACAAAACTCATTAAGGAAAGGAAATCAAATGATTTCAAAGGGAGACATCTATTAAAATAGACGTACCCCTCATAAAAGACACATCCTTTGAAATAATATACGGTATAAATAAGGGATGAAAGTGGAATGGAAAGGAAAGAATATATCAATCCAAATAAAAGCATATCTATAGCAGTCTAGATTAGATTTTGTGAAGAAGAAGATTTCAACAAAGATTTCAATCAAGTTTATGTCTTTAGCAACAAATCTAGTTATAGGTTGAATAAAAAATTTGCAAACATCAGATATAGCACCTTACATACATTACATGCATACCAGATTATACTCAAAAAAACATTTAGTTAGAAGCATAAACAAAATACATCTTATTTACATGAGTTTAGAAAGATAATAATCAAACATAGTAACCTTACCACATTATCTATTCTCCATTCGAGAGGCCATTGCCCATTCATACTTCATTACAGAATTACAGTCAAAAAATAGTATCCTTATATTGATATCAATAGATACAAGGATCAACAATCAAACTAGCATTAATCACTCAAGGTTTCTATTTAAATAAACCAAAGGAGCATCATTTTTAATGTCTCTCAAGGTTTTTTCCTTGTTGGTGTATTAGATATATTCATTAATAAATATAAAGGAAATACTTTAAGATAAACCCAATAAGGGACATTACAAGTGGTATTAGAGCATAACCCTACCATCTTATGAAATAATGATTAATGCAAAATTATCAAAAAAGATGACATCAAAGTATGAGCACTTTCATGGGAAGGAAGAATTAAAGGAACCATACCCTTATTATCATGACTAAGAGGAGGGTGATCCACAATAGTGGTTTTGGTGCAGCTAAGCTGGACCTTTGAAATAATTTTTTTCTAACTAAATCTTCACTTTCGAGCAACTATGGCGGCTAAACCGCGAGGAATTTGAAGATGATGCAATAGTGATTTGTGAAATTTTGTCTATAGATTCTAAATATATTTTTTTCAAAAATTTTGGAATCAAATTGCACTTCCTTTTCCATCTCCCACGAAAATTGATTTTTTTTCAGAAAACAACATTTTTAAAAAGTGACGCACACCGTATAACGCATAACTTTTTTTCCATGAAGGATAAAATTCTAATTCTTTCAAATTTATATTTGTAACTTTGATATCTAGTGCTTCCACCTGGTTAGATAGTTTTTTATTGAATTATTTTTTTCCTTATCAAGTTTCAAAGTCAAACAAATTACAATTTAGACCTTATTGTGACGACAGCAGCGTATTACTTTTTAGTATATGTCAAAATTTTTATTTTTTTTGTTGGATCAAGGACTTCAATATCTGGTGCACTCATATTTTTTCAATTTTTTTTTTGATAATCTTCTATTTTTCCACATGTGAAGAACAAAGAAATTAATTTTCGATGAAAAACCTATGTTTAATAAAACTTAAAAAACAAATACATAACAAAACCAAAACATATTAAAATTATATTCATTGGATAGCTTGTTCTGAGGAATACCATAATCATTTGAAATAAATTTTAAATGAATTCATTTGATCCCCCAAAATCTAAATCAAAAGTGATTTTTATCAGCATTTTGATAGGTGTAAAGGAGGCATTTATAGGTATGGTTTAAAACTAGCGAGGTTCTATCCAAGGGGGTTTGATCTAAGGTGATTTGATCAAACCCTCTTCAATTGGAATCCTTAAAATGGAACTTTTTAAGGCTTAAATCATTATATTTTCTAAAAATATGTGATTTCAGCTAAAATCCGTTCCTCTAGAATTGTAAACCACTATTGATAGCACCGAGAACTAAGGAGGAAGGACTTTGCCTTGATTTCAGGAATGTACAAAAACTAGGGCATCATTGCAGTGAAAAAACCTTACAAGGATATTGCAAAGGGAGACAACAATGAAGTCCTTTTTTAGATACGCCACCCAAGAGGGGACAAGATGAGCCCAATTGGGCCAAGGGCGTACTTGTTGTTGTCTCAACAAGTACTGTGCTTGGGTCTAGAGGAGTTGAGCCACCAGGACAATGAGGTCCTCTTCTAGATATGCCACCCAAGAGGGGATAAGATGAGCCCACATGGGCCAAGGGGGTACTCACTATTGTCTTAATGGTTACTTCCCTTGGGTCTATAGGAATTGAGCCACCATGTGTCCCATAATGGAGAACATTGCATTCTATAGTGGAGGACATTACATCCTATAATGGAGGACATTGCACCCTATAATGGAGAACATTATGTTCTACAATGGAGGACATTTCATCTTATAATGGAGGACACTGCATCCTATAATGGAGAACATTACGCCCTATAATGTAGTACATTGCATCCTATAATGGAGGACATTGCATCCTATAATGGAGGACATTGCATCCTATAATGGAGGAAATTGTGTCCTATAATAGGGAACATTGCATTTTATAATGGAGAACATTGTGTCCTATAATGGAGGACATTACGTCCTATAATGGAGGACATTGTTTCCTAAAATGGAGGACACTGTATCCCATAATGGAGGAAATTTCAACCTATAATATGGGACATTGAGTCCTATAATGGAGGACATTGTGTCCTATAATGGAGAACCTATGTGTTCTATAATGGAGGACCAATGTGTCCTATAAAAGAAAACCAATGTGTTCTATAATAAGGGGGTGGGACAAGTAGACCCAGAGGGTCCAAATCATAAGAGAAAGGGCAAGGGTTAGCATGATGGATCCTAGGTTCCCCATCAGGTCATGTGCCCCATACTCTCTTATGGTTGAATCCTCCAAGGATAGTGGAATACCCTCAATCAACCTAATGATTGACCATTAGTTTACTAACATTTAAATATACTACTTATTATTGAGTTTGAATGACTATGATCTACTAACTAGTATAATAAGAGTGAATGATTCTAAATTGTGTGCTTGAGATGGTTGCTTGCTTGCTTGAGCTACTTATTTTCCTATTTCAGCTACTTTTCTATGTGCTTGAGTTGGTTGCGTGCTTGCTTGAGCTACTTTTTTTCCTACTTGAGATACTTTCATGTGTGCTTGAGTTACCTACATGTGTGCTTGAGCTAGCTGCTTGGTTGTTTTAGCTACTTTTTTCCTGCTTGAGATACTTGCATGTGTGATTGAGCTACTCACTTATTTCTTGAGCTACTTGTTTGTCTGGTTGAACCACTTGCCTGCTTGGTTGAGCTACTGGGTTGTATGCTTTGATTTCTGATTCATGTGGAACTCATCATTTTTTTTACTTTATGCTAAAAATTTATGAAAATTCTAATATTGTTTATCAAAATGCTTGGGGTTGGGAGGCACTAACTGATTAACTATCTAAAACTGAATTACTATTACTATCCAAATGCAATAATGAAGAGTTGTAGCTATTGAAGGAAAAGTGTGACCCCCTCAAACTTGTGATATAAAAGGGACAACATTCATCCATACCATCATTTGAAGAATCCAATTAAGAATAGAATCTTAAGTAATTTTGTAAGAGGCTTAAATTAGGTTCTCAAAGATAGTGAAGATATGTGAAAGGATGTAATTCTAGATATGAAAAGTTGTGACTCTTAAAATATGAAAGACTATAACTCCCTCAACAATAATGTATAAAAAGGGGGAACCACCTACTTGTAAAGAAACCATCAATAGGAAATTCAAATAAGTCTTGGAAGTAAAGTATTGTTATCAAGGGTAACTAAAAGGGGTAATGACTCCTTCAAAGAAATGGATATAAAGAAAATTAAGTAATCATTGTTTAACTATCCACAAATAAATCAAGCAAACGCCACCCATCTATTCGTCAAGAAATCAATGAAGAAATTTTTGGAATCTTAGTAAATTAAGGGACATCCTAAATTATGATTGCTTGAGGAAAAGAAATCTTGGGTGGGTGGACTATCATGCCCTAGAACTTAAAATACATAAAAAATAATAAATAAAATAAATGACAATATAAACATCAAATAATATAAAAATAAATGTTGATAATTTAATATTATTATTATAATATAATGATATATATAAAATTAATATTAAAATAAGGAAATACAATATATTAATATGAACATAAATGGTGTATGTACATGAGCATCCAACAATTATTATAGAGTACATCAATAAAAATAATAAGGGAAACGATTAATAATAATGACTACAAAACAAGGCAATGATTCATTAAATAAAGGTAGACTTAGTATTTATAAAGGTTGTGATCTTTATTAAAGGAAGAGAATCAATAGATATCCCCAAAAGCAGCCATTGATAATACTCATAATAAGACAAAAAGAATGTTGATTTGTGAATACAAAAACAATAGGGAGAAGTGTGTGTTAGTCCCTGAAGGTAGCAATTTGTATGATAAATAGCCAGTGATTGGAATGAGCATATACAAACAACAATATTTTAGTATTAACAAAAGGCTACAAGCTACGATTAATTGCATGAAGGTGGTATTTAAATAATAATAAGGACAAACTCATTAAGGAAAGGTAACCAAATGATTTCAAAGTGACACATCTATTTAAATAGACATACCCCTCATAAAAGACACATCCTTTGACATAATAGATGGTATATATAAGGGATGAAAGGGGAATGGAAAGGAAAGAATATATCAGTCCAAATAAAAGTAGATCTATATTAGTTTATAATAGATTTTGTGAAGAAGAAGATTTCAACAAAGATTTCAACCAGGTTTATATATCTTTATCAATAGATCTAGTTACAGGCTACATAAACAATTAGAAAACATCAGATATAGAACTTTACATACATTGCATGCATACCAAATTATACTCAAAACAACATTTAGTTAGAAGCATCAACAAATTACATCTTCTTTACATGAGTTTAGAAAGATAAGAATCATATATAGTAACCTTACCACATTATCTATTCTCCATTCTAGAGTCCATTACCCATTCATACTTCATTGCAAAATTATGATCAAGCAATAGCATCCTTATATTGATATCAATAGATACAATGATAAACAATCAAACTAGCATGAATCACCAAAGGTTGTTATTTAAATAAACCAAAGGAGCATCATTTTTAATGTCTCTCAAGTTTTTTTCTCTCAAGTTTTTTTTCTTGTTGGTGTATTAGATATCTTCATTAATAAATATAAAGGAAAGACTTAAAGATAAACCCAATAAGGTACATTACGTCCTCATCATCAAGACAAACAAGAGTACATAGTTCTTCTTTCAATGGAGTATGTGGAATATGAACTACCTCCTTTTGTTTCATCTCTTTCTATGGTTGCAACTCAATAGTGGAAGGCTTAATCTCTCAAAAAATTAAACTTTTATTGTAGAAAACCTCCTGGGCCACTAGATTCCAAAGTTTATACCCCTTCAGAATGACACTATAGCCAATGAAGATACATTTAACTATCTTTTTCTCTAACTTAGACCTCTTCTCAATCAAAACATGAGCATAAGCTTCACAACCAAATACTCTGAGATGTCTCATTGAAGGAATTTAACTAGACCACGCTTCCATGAGTGTATTATCAACAAGAGCCGATGTAGGATATATATTGATTAAATAACATGCAATGACTATGGCTTCAACCCATAACTTCTGCTTAAGGACAACACCACTTAGTATACTCCTAGCCCTCTCCATCAACATCTTGTTCATCCTCTCCATAACTCCATTTTTCCATGGGGTGTATGGAGTTGTCTTATGTCTCTTAATCTCATGTTCTTTACAAAACTTTTCAAATTCTTACAAACAAAACTCACTACCATTATCAATCCTCAAACAATTAATCTTTCAACTAGTTTTATTTTCAACAAGAAACTTAAACTCCTTAAACCAACTAAATATTTCAACTTTGCTTCTCAGAAAAAAATGTCATTATACTATAATCATCTATGAATGATACAAAGTGTGCATATCTAGATAACAAAGGAATATTCATAAGACCAAACACATCTACATGCACATATTCCAAAACCATAGAAAACTTATGAGAAGTGAAATAAAAAGAAACATGGTGTTTCTTTCAATATGCATAATACTCACAAAATTCAAACTTGAGATTACAATCATCAAGGCCTTAAACAAGGCTCTTGTATTTTATGGATCTAAGAACCTTCTCACCAATGTGACCAAGTTGTTGGTGCCACAACATTTTCTTCTCTATAGGAAGCTTCATTTCCAAGGAATGAGCACCCTTAGGCACCCCAAATGCATGACCATCAGATGTAGATGCTACAGAATTCTTCTCTTCTTGATCTGATGGTGAGGATGAATAATCCAAAGGTCTCTTCTTTGACTTGTTAGAAGAACTAGCACTAAACCATGCATTCATTTAGCTTGTACAAGGTGTCGATCTGAACACACTTTGCCAAAACCATAGCTCCTCTAGTCATCTTACATCCTCCACTCGAGAAAGAACTTGCACATGTGAATCATTCAATTTACTCACTAAGATTAGGTTTCATGTAAAACCAAAGATATGTAGGACAACATCAATCCCCTTCACTCTACCATCAAGGAATTTGATCTTGACTCTACCATGACCAACCATCTTCAAATGGGTAGAGGAAGAGGTTTCAACTTCACATGTTTCCAATGTGGGGAAATGGGCCATCGGGCATTTGAATGTTTGTAAATCTAGCATGATGTAGGAAAGGGAAAAGATTCAAGACTGCATGTTGTTCAAGCTAAAAATGAAAAGGAGATTCCAATAAAGCATGGAGAAGACCCTAAATATAGAGAATCATAATTGTTGCAAAGAATTTTTTTGAATCTTGAAAAAGAGAAATCAAAACAAGAGGAGAAATTTGTTTAGAACAAGGTGTAAGGTAAGTGGAAAATGTTGCAAAGTTATTGTGGACATCGGTAGCACTAATAACATAGTATTAGAAGAAATGGTGTATAAGCTGAAATTAAAGAGAATAAAACATCCTAACCCATACAAAGTTTTGTGGTTGCAAAAGGAGCATCACTTGTTAGTGAATGAACAATGTTTAGTTAATTTTCAGATTGGAAACTATAAGGATGAAGTCATGTGTGACATAATGCCAGTGGATACATGTCATATTCTCTTGGGAAGACCATGGGAATTTGAGACACAAGTTGTTCATGATGGAAAATTGAATACATATGCAATCAACAAAGATGGAGAAGAATACATATTAAATCCATTGAAGAATAGAGAAGAAGAAAATGAAGACAAGCCAAAAATATGTGTTGTCAAGAGACACTGCACATGTCATCTGGTGTTCTCATTGATGGAAACCCTAGTCAATGATTCAATCCACACATCAGTATTTGTTCATACTGGAAGTCAGATTGAAGCTAAGTGATTAACTACCAGTTTAGTACAAAGCATCCAACAAAATTGTGTTCATTGATTTTGTATGTAATTTTTCGTTATCATTTTGAGTTGTGGATCTTAGGGAAGGTTTCTAGATGTATGATCAATATTATCCTTGAATCTTAGAGCCTTGTATCGATTGGTGTGCAAGATAGAAGATCTGGTTGATTGATTTTTTGTTTAACAGTGAAAGAAGTCTAACTAAGTGAATGTAATGTGTTGTGGATGTTCAAGGCGAAGTTTCCTTAAGGTGCCTCATGTTTGAGGATGGTGTCTTTGGTTCTCACTATGTTGTGGCCGACTTTGCTTGGTGCGCATTGAAATTATTTGTGGATTGAGTTCACGGTTTGTAAATATTTTATGTTTTGTTCAAGTCGACATGTGGTTGATTAAATCCTTAGTCGCGGATATATATAAGCAATCATTTTTTTGGTGTGCGAATATATGGATGAAGTGTGTGATTTTGTGTGCAAAGTATGTTGTGAAAGTTATAAGGGTTGTAGTGTGATTATGCATAGTTTCACTTGTGCATAAAAGGATTTGTGATGCGGATAAAAGCAAACAGAGTAGAAGTTCATAACCAGACAAAAGGTCAAGAATGTGACTGATGTGCTTAACCAGAACTATAATCAGGCATTAGCAGATGCTATTCTTTTATTTCAAATCTTTTGGATGTAATCCAAAAAAAATTTAAGACAGTGAGTCTTCTTTTTTTTCAGAGTAGTGAGCTCTAGGTAGTGTGCATGAATTCATGTGCATTCCCCATTTTGTAAACACTTATATTTGAGTACTCAAATTTTGGATTGACCTCCACCATGGTTTTTACCCTAACAGGGTTTCCACATAAAAATCCTTGTGTTATGGTGTTGTGGTTGATTGTTTTATGTGCCTGCATATTTCTTTTGGTTCAATGTTGTAAGTGGTTTAAAGATCAGGTTAACAAAGTTAAATTGTGCAGAACACTGATTCACCCCCCCTCTCAGTGTTCCTTGATTCCAACAATTGGTATTAGAGCCTAGTTCCTCAAAAGAAGTTTAACAGCTTGGGGAAGATCCAGGAAAGTGATTCAATGGATTCAAGTAGTCTTCAACAACAACTTTTGGTGGCCCTAGATTATCTTGATCAGTCCAAATTTGAAGTTTGGAATTTGCAAGAAAGTCTCATGAATGTTGAGAAGTTCATTCAATCATTGAAAAAAAAAATCAATGAGTCAAGAGAAAAGAGAAAGGAACTTTGTGATCAGCTCAAGCAAAAAGAAAGTAGAAGCATGGAAGATGAACTCCTGAATCAAGCCTTGAAGGAGAAGATAGAAGAATGTGAAAAGCTCACCAGAGAAAATTTTGTTCTAAAGCATGAGATGGAATCTATTATGATGAGGATGACCAAGGAGATTGAAGACAGGAAGAAGAGTGGAGAGAATATTACTCAGTCCTTGAAAGAGAAATCTGATGAATGCAACATAATTAATGACAATTTCATTCAGTTGGCGCTTGATTTGTAACAATCCAGAGACAATGGAGAAGAGCTTAAAAGATAGATTGCTACCCTGAGAGATGAACTTGCTACTGCAAATGAATACAAGGAGAAGTTCAACATTAGCTCAACCAAGCTTGATGAACTCATTAAGAGTCATAAGATTGAAGGTGACAAGTGAGGTCTTGGATATGAGAAAGGAGAAAGTTCCAGATCTAGTCAAAGGAATTCAAGGCAAGGAAATCAGATGAACAAAGCTGGAAGGTATCCAGTAAGACAACCTAATGTTCAGAGGTTCAATGGTTACTGTTTTGTTTGCAATAAATTTGGTCATATGGTTGTTGAATGTAGAAGTAGAATGAATCAAAGTGGTCCATCATTCTTTGGTCTATCTTTCAATTGCAATAAGTATGGTTATAATTCAATTGAATGAAAAAATGTATCAAACAACTCATTCAATAGAAATGTCAAATGTTATACCTACAATAGATTTGGTCATATTGCTAACCAGTGCAGATCAAGAGAAAATCAATCCAGAACAACTGGTCTGGACAGACAAATGTTGTGTGCTATAACTGCAACAAATTCGGACACGTTGCTACATTTTGTTGGAGCATAAAGGGTCTAGTAAATCAAAGGAAAAACATGTAGAAGGATGAAAAGGGAAAAGGAAAATTCACTACAGATGAGATCAGGAAGAAAATGAAGAAGACATGGGTGAAGAAGAGTCCCTTTGATGCAGGAAATGGATCTACACCAAAATTTGGCTCTGGTAATTCCTTTGGGAATTAGGTTATGGTCTCTGGCCTAGGGGGTTTTCAAGAAAACCTTTTAACCTCCTTGTCAGCAGTTGGTACCGGAATGTGGCAGATAGCAACAATTGCATTAGTGATGTGCAGATGTTTTGGTATCTTTTGTGGAGGAGATTTGTGCAAAATTGAAGGTTTGCAGAAGAATTTTCTTTCACAGTCTATGAAAATAGGGTATCCAAAAGACTTAGGGAAAAAGCATTTATTGCGATAAAAAGGTTAGGTGTGTGAATGATAAAAAGTCATTTCTATCCCTCATTTGCCACATTGCACTTTGAGAAGAAGGTTGGAGAGCTCCGCAAGCGAAATTCGGCGTGATTCAAGTCTGAAGGTGATTTGACGATGAAACCCTGATCAGCAAAAAGGTATTTATTTGGAAACTCGTGAACTTGAAAATTTCTAGATATGGCAACTCCATTGGTGGTTGATATTAAAGAAAGGCCCCATCCGAAATTCAAGTGGCACCCATTTAAATCCATCGAGACTAAACCATTAGGTGCATTTTGTTCTATTCCATATGGGGTTTTACATATCGAAGATTTTAAGGCATACATTCATTCAAATGTTGAAGAATCAGGTAGCTCCCAGTTGCTAAATTTGTATTCCAATCACATTATGGGAGAATATTTTTGTGTGAAAATTGAATTTAAAACTTTAATGGAGGAGAAGAAGTTCACTTAGATTGTGAAAATTCATGTCTTCGAAGAAAATGAATGGGTCTGGTATATATTGAGTCCAATGCATGCTAATTTCATTTGGTTAAGATAGCCTTTCAAGATTACAAAGGAAGCTATAAGGATAGTTACTATTTTGAATTCATCTCATGGGTTGCCCACATTCAAAGCTGTGAAGAATCAAACAGTTACAGATGCAACCGGTTTAGTGTTTGACAACAGAGTTATGACAATTGATGATATTATTGAATTGGATGTTAGATTTACATCTATGGTCATTGGGTACAAAAGCTACCATTCCAGCCAAGAAAATTTTGTATATGGCACAGCAATCTATGCAGCATATCAGATGGTCAAAGAAAATGTAGAATATGACCTATGTGAGTTACTCCAAAGCTATTTAATTGGGAATCTAGGGAAAATAAAGAAGGATACAAAGAATTCTTTCAAGTATGGTAATTTGTTGTTGTTTTTTTCTTCTATTTCATGAATGAAGCTCCAGGAGTGGGAAAAGTGTATTGGAAAATTGATAAACTGGTAGCCATTCAAATTAGAGACATCTTGTATGGAATTGGTGACAACAAAGCTAGAAAAACAGCTATTTGGGGTTATTTTAAGAATTTTCAGAATGAAATGCAAGCCAAGGAAAGGATTCCCACATCTATTGTGGAAAAGTACAAGGACACAATTTGTTTCATGGTTGATATTGATCAGTTCTTGATGGAAGCTGTAGAACCTAGAACAGTTTGGATAATGCCTATTGGTTATGAGGTTGAGGAACACATTTTGGAGTTATATGCTCAACACCTACTAAGTAAACCTTGGGACCTAGCAGAAGAAAGGTTCAGTACCTTTGAAGAAAAATATATGCAAGTGCATGCAGAATTGAAGAAGCCTATGGTAGTTCGAAGAGTGAGAAAAGAAGTGGAAGCTTTTGCAAAAATCATGGGTATATTAGCTAAAGTTGTAAGGTACGCTAGGAGGAAAAGAGAACAAGCTGAAGCAGGAGAGTCAGCTAGAACTGAATTTTCTAGTCTAGTAGCATCCTCTACCAGATCTAGATCTACAAGGAGCTCTGCACTCTCATCTGGTCCTGCAAAGAAGTCAAGTCCTGCAAAGAAGTCAAGTCCTGCGAAAGCTCAATTCAAGACATCCGAGAGAGAAGGAAAGAGGAAGAAGGATAAAAGCACAAGAATATATGTTGTTGTTTCAAAAGATGAAGAGACTGAACCCGATGAAGAGGTAAGAGAAATTAAAGAAAAGGGCACAAAAGCATCTAAAGTCTCAAAGGACAAACCCTCTGATGAAGTGAAAGTAAAGAAAAAGATGAAAACTTACAAATCAGGTATGTCAGTAGAAGAAGTTGAAAAAGTCTTGATTAAGGATGGTAATCTTAGGCTACTTTGTGAATGGTATGAAACCTTTGATAGTGTTGTTCAAATAATTATTGAGGAAGCCACAATAAAGCACTTGAATAATTTCAGTATGAATCTCGTTGAAATAATGACTAAGTTACCTAAAATTTTGTATGAAGTCCTAGAAATTAGGAGAGTGAATGC
>VDFB02353493.1:366237315-366279366 GCA_007258455.2 Sequoia sempervirens | reverse complement strand
TCCCGACAAGGGGTAAGTGGACCTTATGAACTTCAAGAAAATCTTTCGTAGTTTAGAAGATCCAAGGTTTGTCGAGATCAATTACCAAAGAATCTGAAGCAACTAGTGCACCCCCAACAAATAAAAGGAGAATCCAACACTTGGGTGGGTCAGGCTCCTAGGATAAGGGAGAAGAAGAAGTGGACTTTACTCAACCAATATCTTCGGCCCTGACAATTCAAGTAAGTTTCACACCCGCCATCTTGTCTTCTACTCAATCATTGGTTGTTTCTACCCCCTCATCTGTAGATTTCAATCTGCTTATCCTTAACACTCCCCAGACTATATTCAATAGTGAGCCTCATATGGAGACCTCGTATGTAAATGTGCATCTTCCACCTCAGTCATGATTGACTCTTTGATCACCTTATCTAGGGCATAGGTAGTAAACACGGAGCCACCCATGCTATAGGTTTCATCACCTTTTCCCACTTCCAAGCATATGCCTCTTTTCTACCCACTAACCCTTTTACCCAAATGAGCACCCCTTTTCCATCTCAAATCATACGTGGTATCTTGACCTTTTCACTGATAGCACTTCCATTTACTTCTTCCAAACTCATTCGGTTGAAGGCACCCCTACTATTACCCTCTATGGCCTCCCCACAGGTGTTTCCATTACTGCACAAAGTATTGAGTCTCTGCAAAATCTCTGAACTTAGGTGGAATTAACTAAGCAAGCCTGATAAGAAAGGAAACAAAAATTGCAAGAAAAAGCAACAACAAATCCAGCCACCCCGAAGCTAGAAACCTGTTTCAACAAGGAATGGAATGCTTTAATGACCTCAACTATGAGACCATGGATATCCAAGCCAGCGGGAGAGATGAAATTTGAAGATTATGATATCCAAATTATAGGTCTCAACTTGAGTGAGGCTCTCCCGCATGATAAAATAGGCCTTGCAAAGGCAACACAGAAGGTGGTTTATACTGACTATGAGAAATTGGACAAGAAATTGAAAAGCCATGAGGTAGAGTTAGTGAATGTGAAGGCCACGGTGGACAAATTGCAAGCAAAAATCAAGGAAAATGATATGGATATGGCCTACTTAAGGCAGGCATAAGATCAACAAGATGTAGCAACTAAGGCACTCAAAGAAACTTAGAGTGAAAGGGATTGGCTTTACCCCAAGATGCAAAGATTGGAACATGAGTTCAAGGTCGAGCGTCAAACAATTGAAAGTGTGAGGGATTAGATGCAGTAGGACACTAAAGAGCATCATTGGAAGCAGAAAGAATTTGATGACACAACAGCCTAACTAAATGGTGTATGTTCGGAGCTGCAAAAGGAGTTGTAGGAGATGGAGAAGAAGAAGGCTGATATATAGGAAGATTTGGCTAACACCTGGTCTCAAGCAGTTGATGATCTTCAAAGGGCCTAGGTGGAAACATAGAAAGAAGGGAGAAGAAATACATCGAGTCTATTCTACAGACTCATAATGGAGAAATAGAGAAGTTGCACTTAGAGTTGTCAAGTGCTCTCCAGGAAATAGATTAGTTGAAGAAGGACATGAGGGATAGGGAAATCCATTTCCAGCAAGAACTAGCCACGGTTCGAGGGTCCGAGCTCCTCCCGATGCACCATAGATTATTATCTTCCCATTGGGAAAGGATCATGGTTGCAGTGATGGCCCTAAGACAAATTTTGAGATTTCTAATGGATGTGCAAGAATTAAACATGAAGGTCAACCCGATGATTGATCAAATTTTGCACACACTCACTCCTCGGGCTGAAGAGTCAGGAGGTTTGATCACAAAGCTATGTAAGGAAACTAAGGAATCTTTAAAGGATGTTGGCATCCCTGATCAGAGTGTAGCTGCAAGGAAGGAAAATGAATTTATGAATCTACAACCAGGTCATGTTGAAAAGCAGAGCTTACTAGTTGACATTGACTAGTAAGCTTGGCGAGATAAAAGAGGACCTCAAGGTTCTAATCTACTTTGGACTTCCAGCCTTATTCTCACCAAACGGGGGAGTATTGACTATAGAATAGATTACAAAGGTGATCAGGCTCAAGCAATGGGACTGCACAACACTCCAAGATCTGAGCTCATCACCTACAGTCGAGGAAATCAAGAAGGAACTTCTTCCTATTCTCAACTCTACTACCACATTGGAGTTGCTTTATCAAAATGGGGAGGAGTTTCTTTCAAGGAAGTTTTCGATCTCGATCAAGCCTATGAGACCCTATGCATACTTGTTTTGTCATCCAATGAAAATAGGGAGTCCTAGCATGTTGCTTTCCTCAAACTTTGAGGATTCTTTTATATCTGGATTCATGCCTTCAAAAGAAGAGGCCCTCGATGGGTCGCTAGAAAATATGGAGCAATTTTTCTCTAAGTTTTTTACTTTGGTTTTTCAGCCCCTGCAATCTTCTTTTTTTAGCCCTTACTTCTTCTTCACATTTTAATGGCACCACGCCCTAAAGGCTAAATTGTACTCTTGCATAAAGGTGTACAACATGCCACATAGGGGTTGCATGGCTTTTTCTTATATTGCTTTCCTTTCGAGCCCAAAATGGGACACGTGGTTGTGTGACAGGGATTTTCCCAAAGATGCTCTCATGGATTTGGGAAACGTCTGCTAGCATGCCACATCACTCACTTTTGTTAGGCAGCTTGCTTCACCCAAAGATGTATCTTTTCTTTGGCAGAGCTTTGTTGGGTTGTGTAGCAAGTCTCATGTCTTCAGGATTGGTCTTTTGGGGCGGCATCATTTTTCCTCATAGCTGATCATATAGGATTTTTCCAGGATGTAATGAAATTTGATCCTTCTCTAATAGGAATATCTTCACAAAGCTTTTGCAACATCCAGAGCCATTAATGAAACAACCCATTTCTTGCTAGTGAAGATTCTTGTGATCAAATCAGATCCTGGATTGGATTGCAATTTATTAGATGAGAACACCCGTCAGAGTTCATCTTTATTGGCTATATAGCATCTGCTCATCCCTCTGGCTATATAAAGGGGGCTTGTACTAGGAAAGGAGAAGAGGAATTATCATCAGTACAAAAAAAATTCTATTAAGAGATTAGAATAGGAAAGGAATAGGAGAATTTTTTAGAGCTTTGTTTCGCTCTTTGGCATATTAAATTATCAAGAATGTTAATCAGATTGCCATCCAACTTTTGTTTTTATATGATTATTGCAAGAACAAGTATTAATAAGGAGAAAGTTTTAAAATTGTGCATTTATGGCTTTTCTCGTGAATTTATTTTTCCTATTCTATAGATGCAATTTTTTTTGTATCAAGTCATACTGATATAGTCTTAGTAATTGCCTTATATGCTATTAAGGTTTTATGTTCAATGCTATCTTTAGAAAATTGAATCATGTTCATTATACTCTTTTATTTTCTATAAAGGTTATGTTGAAATTCATATTATGTTGTAAGAGAAAAAGGGTTCTGTAAAGATTTGAAATATTTTTGGGTTCCTTATTTTTGTTGGACCTTAATGGGTGCTTCCTGTGGGGAGATTTGAATGACTGTTTTGTGCTCTCTAAGGCCTTAGTTGTTCGTTCTCTTCCCAACAATGAAGGGTTTGTGGCATTTTGTGTCCATTTTAGCAAAAGTAAGAAGCTAATAAACTTTAAAATGTTGTAAAACCTTTGGCGCATCGCCACCTTTTATTTTCCTTGCATTTCTCTTTCCCCTTTTCTCAAAACACATAGAAGAGCTGACTTTTATAAAAATCTCAGAATTCATTCAGTGAGGCACAAGCTGATCCCCCTACTCACTGAATTTCCCATAAGACTGTTCAGAGAAGCACAAGCTTTTATGATCAACAATTATATTATTCTAACCAAAATTTAGATTAAAAAAATTAATGCTCAAAATTAACTAAAATGGTTAGGGAGACCTAAGCAAAGTATATTGAATGTAAATGGCTTAAAGAAGTTATCCTAACACATTCAAATAACTAGGAGATAACGCGGAAGACGAATAAACCATTCCCCATGAATTAGATGTGAATATATTAAAACACTCTAGCCAATAGAACAATACATTTATACACCACAATATCATTTGCTTCATGTCAATCCATACACAAGACCATACCCAAATCAGAAGAAATGCTTCTCTACACTACAATATTATTTACAGAATCTATCCACCATAAGGAAAAGCTTCTTGACACTGCAATATCATTTTCTTAGTGACAATCCATCTACTACACCCATGACATATCCATCTATGGCTTCAATATATGTCGTTTGCCATTCTTTTTTCAGGAGGACTCCAAACAGTACGCAAATTCCAACAACATAGCTTGCCATCCAACTCACATACCAATACCATGGGATTTCACTTCCCTCTTCATCTTGGAAAACTGGTCTCATACTTTCAGATGAGTTGTGGTCACAACTACATGATCTGTTATCAAGTGGGAACCCACACAGACCCGGGTTTCCTGAAAAGTAAGTGGAATTGAATGTGGAGAATTGACGCCCAGTTGGAATTGTTCCACAAAGCATGTTGTTGGACACAATGAAGAAAATCAGAAAGGAAACTTGTAGCATCTGATCTGGGATCCTTCCATATAACTTATTATTTGAAACATCCAATGACTCTAACTGCTCTAGCAAGCTAAAACTTATTGGAATCTCTCCTGTAAGACTATTACCTGACAAATTCAGTACATGTAAATCTTTCACGTTGCCAATTTCTGAAGGAATGTCACCTGAAAGCTGATTTGAAGAAAGATCAATGGCAGTTATGAGTAAAAGAACAGAACTCACATACTGTAGGTTCGATCTTTTGGTGGTCAGTTGGATCTTTTCCTTATAATAATAAGAACGACCATTATAGGAGTGACCATATAAGACTTCTGATGCTCCCGCTTCTCCATCAATCATAGCTGTCAACTTACCCAACTCTGGTGGGATAGCACCAGTCAAATTATTGTGGGAGATATCTAAAACATGGAGATTTGAAAGATTGCCTAATGCATGTGGAATCCACCCATGGAATTCGTTTGACCTCAAAACAAGTATCATCAAGTCAGAAAGCTGTCCTAACCAAAGAGGTATGTTCCCGGAAAAGGAATTATTGGCCACATTTAAAATCTGCAGCTTCGAACAGTTTTGGACACCAGATGGCAAGTTTCCCTTAAGTATGTTGTCACTGAGATGAAGCTTTTCCAGTCGGCGTAGCCTTCCTATTTTTGACGGTATAGCTCCACTCAGACTATTGTTTGCCAGATTTAATCTTTTCAAGGCTGAGCAATTGATAATGCTTTGTGGTATTTTTCCTGCAAAGTTGTTTTCTGATAGATCCAAATCTTGAAGCTTTTGCAGAAGGCCAAAGGAAGCAGGAATACCACCTCTTAAACCATTTTGAGAGTATAACAAGAACTCAATATGAGGAAGAAGCAAACCAATCTGCACTGGGATAATACCAGTGAATCTATTCTGGGAAAGATCCAGGAGGCTCAAATTTGCTGCAGGCACAGAAGGAATAGGAAGAGAATCCGTCAACATATTTTTATGCAAATCTAGCTGCACATAGTAACTTATATCAAAGCTGAAGGGTATTTCACCGTGCAAGTTGTTCTCTGACAAGAAAAGAACTCTCAATGAGGAAAGGTTCCCCATCCAAGCTGGAATGTTTCCACTAAGACTGTTGTTGGAGAGATCCAATTGCCGCAAGCTAAATTGTGTTGAAAGGAATGCAGGAATGAGACCCCCAATATTACAAGAGCGCAGGCCCAATTCTTCAAACTGCATTGGAGCTCTCCATTCGGGCTCAATATGGACAGTCAATTTATTGTTGGAAAGTTCGAGCTCAACAAGCCTCTTATTATTTTCAAAGAAATTGAAAATAATGTAGCCTTCTAAACTGTTGTTAGAGAGATTAATTCTAGAAATTCGGGTCAGACGTCCAAGAGAAGTGGGAATGGTACCGTTAAGCCGATTGTTGTCTAGATAGAGTACTTCCAAAGAGGAAATCACACCCAACTCAGAAGGCAAATGGCCGGTCAGCCGATTACGAGAGAGGGTGAGATAAATCAAGGATGAAAGCAAAGCAAGTGAAGCTGGAATCTGCCCATTCAATGAATTTGCTTGAAGATCAAGGTATTGAAGAGCAGAAAGATTTCCAATACAAGGTGGCAAACTTCCTGTAATATTGGAACCCGGACAGAGCAAGTTTGCTAAGCTGAGGCCACGATTCACATGACAATATTTGACTTATATTTCCAGTTATTTTGTTGTAAGCCAACTTAAGCTCTTTCAGATGAGGCAAATGGGAAAGACTTGGAGGGAATGGACCTGTTAGAAGACAGCGATCAAGAGAAATGGAAACCAAACTAGTCATGTTTCCCAACCACGATGGCAGTATGGAATTAAAACTGTTCCAACTAAGTTGGAGATGGGAGAGGGAAGTGAGGTTTTGTAAAGCATTGGGGATGTGGCCGGACAGTGCACAATCTTTGAGGTTGAGGTGGTAGAGATTATGGAGCCGAGAAAGTGGAGCTTCCAATTGCTCCCCCGTCATATTCAGGTTAACCCCTTGAAGTGACAAATGCCTTACCTCCCACAGATTCTTTGTCCACTCCAATCTGGAACTGTATGCAGGTCCACAGTAATAACCAGAATAGGAATACTCGGAGTCCATGAGACGCCAGCTTGAAAGATCTACAACTTGGAGGTGGGAAAGATTTCCCAGCTGCAATGGAATCCTGTCATCCATACCACGACCAGCACAGGACATGTTGAGATAAGTCAAATGATGCAACAAGGCAACACCCTCCAGAATCTTTCCTTCGAAATAATTGAAACTGAGATCCAGATGCTTCAGTCGTTGTAAGCCAAAAAGATCTGAATGTCATACACCGGGAAAATCTTGCATCATTCTGGGGTAAAAACTTTTAATTAGAAAACAAGAAGTGCTACATTTTTTAAGTATCTTACTTGTGGGTATAACGCCACTCAAGTAATTGGAACTCAAATCCAAATGCTCAAGATGCTTTAATTTGAACAACGCTGGAGAGAGTCTGCCACTCGTCTGGTAATCTTCATAGTTCTCTGATGAAAAGTTGGAAAGATGAAGCTTGATGACATGAGATGTCTCTCTGCTGCATTCAACGCCACGCCACTCACAACAATTAACTCCATTCCACGAACTAAATCTAAGAACAGGAAATAGCTCATTCTTGAAAGCAACAAGGGCGTCCCTTTCCTCGCTTAAGCACACAACGTTGCAACTGACCATCACCCAACACCATGTGAGGACACTGAACAGAAATATCACCCTCCAGTATCTCTCCATCCTAAAATTTTAGTGAATTCGCCTGTAAACACATGGATTACATGTTAAATTGAAATTATTAATATTTACAAATAGCAAACAAATATTAAATTGAAATTATTATTATAGACAAATAATGAACTGAATATAAAGTTTATGCAATAAAAATTCTAATTTTAAATTTTAAAATATAATTAATAAAAAAAAAATTATGCTCTGGTTTTGCATATACATTTTTTTTAATTTTAAATTTGACAATATTTTACACATCCAATAATTAAAAACAATATAATTTTAAAAAGTAACATATAAGTATACTTTTCAAAGTAAAAAAAATTAAAAAATAAGAAATAATGAATTGTGGTTTTCAAATTTTTGAAGTAAAATAAAGTAACTTTTAAAAAAGAAAAAAAGATACCTAAAATTGAATTTAATTGTATTCATCATCTGAGCTATATATTCTGAAGAGATTACATAGACATGGCATACGTTTATATATTCTAAAGAGATTATATAGACATGATATTAGTTCACTCTTAAATATCATCCAATTCAATGGTCAAAAGTCTATTATTTCTAGATGCAAGAATATTATTGTTAAGTCTATTATCTCTAGATGCAAAGAATCTATTGCTTCTAGATGCACATTTAACAGGTCTATTAACTAATTAAAATTCAGAATATAATATAATTTTGAATTTCAATCTAGACATTAGAGTTGAAAAGTATGATATTCAAATAGAATGGAGGCGGCCTTCCACAAACATAGGAAATGGCATTAACTTCTTGTAAACAGAAGAAACGCTTGGAAACTACGGGAAGTTAATTTCTCCATAGTTGTAGAAAATCACTGTACGTTTTAAGTCTGAGCACGCACAATGACGCAATGATACGTTTGAAGTCCGGTTTCATTCCACAGAAGAGAGAAAAATACGAGGATTCAACGTAATAGACTTTGTGGTGGGTCCGCGAAGATTTAGCATTTGGACCGCCACCATTTGACTGACTAAAAGTAAAGGACTTCCATTGTAGAAGGGAAGGAAATAAACTTGTCTTTTTATCACCTCTTTCCGACTGCCATAGAAGAAGATGGTCTGTTAAAGAACTAAGAAAAAGACGTCGACCAACACAAATGACTTTGAGCGATGTTTAAGCAAAGTTTGGGAAGTTGAAGAAGCTGAATTCAATGAACAGGAAAACGAAGTTTGTTTCCTAATGGGGACCCAGGGGTTTATATTTGTCATGGTGAAACTGCGTACTTTGCGCTCTTCCTTTTCTTTTTGGACTTTGAACAATGAAAAAGAATAAATGGTGTATTTCTGTTGGTAGTTGGCGAAGGATTTGAATCTTTCAAGATATATAAATAATTTTAAGTTTAGATGTGTATTTATGGAAATGATTTTTAAAATTTTAAATTTTAAAATAAGATTTTAGATTATTATATTTTTGTAGTTTTCTAGGAAAATTCACCGTCAGCAATTCACAGTGGGAAAATTGTTGGTGGTAAATTTCTGTCCTGTAGACACAGAAAAATGTCCTAAATCTGTAAGTTCATCTTTCCTTGTCAATATCACTTCTTCTTGACATAATTAAATAATTTTAATTATTTCATTATTGTCTAGAGGTCATGTTCGTCTATTAATTAAATAATTTTAATTGTTTAATTAATTCATTTATTCATTTCTCTTTGTTTATTTAATTAGTCACTAATGTCTCCTTCTTTCTATAATTAAGAAAAAATATTTAATTATTCACTTTCCATCTTTCCACTATAATTAAATAATTATTTCAATTATGTCATTTTTTCCTTCACAAATAAATAATTATTTTAATTATTTATTTCTCTTTTTCTTCTACTTTCTAATTAAAATAATTGTTTCTGATTATTTAATTAGAAAGTCAATTTTTTTCTTGTTTGATTAAATAATTACTTTAATTATTTAAAAATCACTTTCCCTCTTAAATCAAATGATTTTTTATAATTATTTCATTTTCCATGTTTTTTCCTTCTACAAGTAAATAATTTATTTCTCTTTTTCTTGTTTGATTAAATAATTACTTTAATTATTTAAAAATCACTTTCCCTCTTAAATCAAATGATTTTTTATAATTATTTGATTTTTCATGTTTTTTCCTTCCACAAATAAATAATCTATTTGTCTTTTTCTCCTACTTTCTAATTAAAATAATTGTTTCTCATTATTTAATAAGAAAGTCAATTTTCCTTTTTCTTCTTTGATTAAATAATTACTTTAATTATTTAAAAATCACTTTCCCTCTTAAATCAAATGATTTTTTATAATTATTTGATTTTCCTTGTTTTTTCCTTCCATACATAAATAATTATTTTAATTATTTATTTATCTTTTTCTTCTACTTTCCTATTAAAATAATTGTGTATGATTATTTAATTAGAAAGTCAATTTGGCTTTTTCTTCTTTGATTAAATAATTACTTTAATAATTTAAAAATCACTTGCCCTCTTAAATCAAACAATTTTTTATAATTATTTGATTTTCCATGCTTTCTCCTTACACAAATAAATAATTATTTTAATTATTTAATTGCCTTTTTATTCTACTTTCTAATTAAAATAATTATTTTTTATTATTTAATTAGAAAGTCAATTTTCCTTTTTCTTCTTTGATTAAATAATTATTTTAATTATTTAAAAATCACTTTCCCTCTTAAATCAAATGATTTTTTATAATTATTTGATTTTCCAACCACATCTTTTTCTCTGTCATGCTTATCTCTTCTTGTCCCATTTAATTTCAACCTTTGATTGAATTATTCAATAATTCAATCTCAGTCATTCATCCTTATCTTTTCCCTAATTCTAACCTAATTTTACCCTAACCCTATTTCATTTCTTCTCAAGCAATCTTGGCCATTGATTCTTAGGCCAAATCATCATTCGATCGTAACCCTTCATCCCAATTTAGCTTTCTATAAAAGACATCCATCATTGTCATTTTGACATGTACATCTTATGTTACCTAGTTTATGCTACTTGTACATCCTAGCTATCATTATCTTCAATATTTTGCATGTCATTGTCATTAGGCCTATTTGCATACTCAAAATCTAAAAGCGATCAATCACATCAATCAAAATGGAGAAGAGCAATGGAGTTCATTCAACCATGGCATGAAGACTTGGGTAACATTGTTTTGTTATTTTATGTTTTTATGTTTTTGATAAGATAAGTAGCATTTACAGGGTGTTGCACCCTTTACATAGAGAGCCCAGAGGGCCAAAGAAAAAACAAGGATAATTGACTGACAACTGTAGAACAACAAAAGAAGGATTAGACAACACCATATCTAGAGGCGACCAATCTGACTCCCTGAACCCAAGGTTGCGAAGAGGCAATGGATTTGGGGAGTCCCCTCTTCTTCCTCAGCACAACCAACTAGGAAGGCTCAGATTCAAAATCCACCAAGTGAGGCGAGGGGAGTGAATCCATGACAGCCACCCCGGGCGAGGAGTCACCATGCAGCAAGGGAGCCGACAGTGAAGAAGAGGAGACAAGAGCGATCAAAGGACCAATATAGTCATTTGACAAGAGACGGGTAGGTTCCAACGACACAACGATAACGAAAAATGTTTTTATGTTGGATTGTGCTTCATTGTTGGTTTAGGTCTTTAGGGTTTGATTTTTATTTATAAATTCCTTTAACCTTGAATTTTTCTAATCTACAATTTCAACTAATCATGTAATTTATGTTTCATTTATGATTCTTAAGTTGTATTTCAAAAGGTAACTCTAATTCTATTTATTAATAATTTAGAACAAGTATCTAGAATGAAATCCGGCTTGAGCATTCAAGTTATATTTATTAGCATTGAATTTAGAGCATTTTATTAAAGTTCTAATTGTATTCTTGTTTAGGGAATCCACTACACGTTTGTTTGTTATTTGTAATCATTTTCTAAGTTGATCAACTTAGTATCCTTACAAATTTGAGATAAGGGAACAATTATTCTTGTAATCTACAAACTCTTGTTCTACAAAAGCACATTTTAATGCAGAAATATACATAGAAATTCATAATATATCAAAAGTGATTTTTTGGGGATTTATAGAGATCACATCCATGTAAAAAGATTAGATCAACACTTTTAGGTTGGACTTGTAGGTTAATGATTAATCTTGTAGTTCTAAAAGTAATTTGTAGCGATGGGCAAGGACTTTACATATTTTAAAACATTTGTTTGTTCCTCGTTAATCTTCTTGTATCTTGACAAATCATTCGCTATATATCAACATCAAATTTGTAACTATCACTATTCATTAATTTTCAAGACAATTGTTTCATACAGTTATCATTCCCAACTCTTTAATCCAAGGTAGATTTTGAATGCTTATGTTATTTATTTACACTAGATTTATGTAAAAGGGATTGTATTCTTCCTTACATTTTGGTGAATCCATCCTCCCTTAAGTTTTCCCTTCAAGGTTTTATTTTCTAATTTTTATTACTATTTTTTTTATCTAAGATTGACTATATTTTTTATACTTTATATTCACAACTACCCTTAGTTTTTCATTATCCTTTTTAGGTTTTTTATGCTAAGAGCTAGCCACAACCCTAATTTACCTTTTAGATGAAGTGCACACTTAAAAATGAAAGGAATTTGAGTTCATAGAAGATGCTTCTTACACCAATCTAAGTAGGAGAGAGTTGCAAAAATTTTGTAAACACCTTTAAACTGTTACAAAAATAGATGCACATACATATCATAAAGAAATAGAAAAACAGAAAAACATAACACATAATTTACATGGGGAAAAATCTTTTGAGAGAAAATCCCCACATTCGAAAAAAAAAATCAATTATATTGTTCAACAACAACACAAAAATTACAATATAATTGCAAATCTATGCTCTTGCAAGAGTCTTCACACTTCTTCTCAATTCTAGAGTAATTTTGGTAGCATCACGGTACTTCAACAAAACAACAATCTACAACTCCAAAATACAAGTGCTCAATATATTGGAACTTACGATGCATTAATTAAAATTTTCCAAAATTGAATTCAAAAGGCTAAAAATGCAACATGGAAAGCACCAAAACCACTACACATGCATAATGATAAGTTTCCGTATTTCACCACATGCAATATTGCAACTGCCAATTTTCACTAAACTTGTACCTATGTAAAACAGGCACCTACCAAAATATGACTGCACTTGCAAAGGTCACATTCCATGCAAACTCAACATGAAATAGAAGTTACCTTCATGCAAAAGTCTACTTGTAAATAGTAACTTCCAACTTGATTCCTCCTTGAGAATAGAAACTACAATTTGTATCTCACAAAGAAGCATGGGATAATTATCAAATATAATTTCAACATTAAATAATTAAACATGCTAAGAATAATCAAATTTTGAGGCACCTTTTTCCTAACATTCTCCAACTTTTCAAACACATTTGAAGAGCCAATAGAAAAACATGATTTGACTACTAGAGGTTGTGAGGCCCATAGGCTTTGAACACCATCCAAAGTTATTAGTGCTCACTAGCTTTGTCAATACATCTACAACATTTTCTAAAATATCAAGCTTCTCGAAGTTCACCTTTCCATCTTTCACCATATCATAAACAAAATTAAATTGAACATCAATGTGTTTTATTCTAGCATATAAAATAGGATTATTTGCTAAGAAAATGGCACACTGATTGTCACAATAGATAAAATTTATCTTGCATCAAAACCAATATCAAAACATAATCTCCTTAGACAAATGGCTTCCTTGCAAACATGAGTAGTTGTCAATGTCACCCGCCCAACTTGAATCCACACATCCATGAATACTCATTGAGTGTCGAGGTCCAATAGGATAACCATGAAAACATAGGGAAAACTCAGAAGTACCTTGCAAATATCAAAACACTATTTCCATTGTATCCCAATGTATCCATCCAAGATTAACCATAAACAAACTAAGGAATCCCACTGCTTGGGAAATGTCTTTCCTTGTACAAACTATAGCATACATAAGACTACCAAGAATACTCGCATATGATTATCTAGTCATTTCCTCCATCTCAGTAGGATATTTTGGATAATCCTCATAAAGTTTCATCCCCTGCATTAGAGTAACAACTAATTTTCTACAAGTTGTCATGTTGAATCTCTCTAACACTTAATTCACATACTTTCTCTAGCTTAATCGAATATTTTTGTTAGCTCTATCTCTTATGACCTCCATCCCTAGAATATAACTCATTGTACCTATATACTTTGTCTAAAATTGTGCTAACAACTAAGACTTCAAATCTGAAATCAAAATTTTACCATTCCTTGTAGCATCATAAATTGTCACCCTTGATAATTTCACACTATGTTTTTCTCCCCCTAAATTATTGAGCTTAATTGACCCATTAATTTCCTAAATTATGCATTTTGAGGCTTATTTTTACCATTTTTCAACAAATTGCAAGCATAGAACAAATGAATTTATTTAATGTTTTTCCCCCAACACCTAAATCCTCAAAAAATAGTGCTAGGACTAGGATACCCTTGGGCAGCTCTGTTCCCCTATTTTTTTCAGCTCAAAATTTGAATATGTTAATGTTGGCATTTTAATATTTGAAATTCAAGTTGCAAATGTCAAATATTGGGATCTAATTTGTGGGAAATTGAATAAATTCCTATAAATACCTAGTTATTACATCATTTGAAATCTAACAAGAAGCTAGAAATGAAAATTATTATCAAGAGCACTATCAAGCAAGTCAAGAGCAACATTTTAGAGCTTTCTTGTAGTGATTCAAGATCCAAGTATCATGTCAAATCCTATGTGATTTCATTTATGTTCATGTTATCAGTTTTTGTGAAGGTTAATCCTTGTTGTAGGTCTCCAAGCAATCAAGCAAGCAAGATCCAAGACCTTGAAGTGTTGTGCATGACTTTAGTCCTTCAAGGAAGCCATTAAAGGGTGATGAGTTGCAACACTTTGTTGATTCATCATTCCTTCCTAATTCCTTCCTATCATTGGAATTTTCATTATGGAAGTGGAAACACTAACACGAGTTTTGACTAAGGAAAGCCCCTAAATGGCACAACATTTCTTCTCTCTTTGAATGTGCAAGTTTTAAGTTTGGAGGGGATTGAAGTAAGTTTGAATAAAATTTATCCATTGTTTCATTCAAATCCCTACACCTTATCAACTCAAAGAAACTCATAGAATTATCCAACAATGATCCAACAATTTTACAACTAGAAACAGGAGTCTCAAATTCAACATTAGAGGATTGCAAAAGTAGATCCAGGACACCCCTACAAGGATAGAGAAACCCTTGGTTGACTGTGTCCTCTTATAGTGACTAAATTAAAATTTATATGATAGGTACACAAAGCTCTGTCCTTCCCAAATCTTCCTACAAATCCTTATTATAGTCTGTCAATTATCGAAAGCTTGTGTTCTTCATATTAAGGAACATAGTCTAATAGGTTAATAAAGGAAAATCAATTCCAATCCATTTCAAGACTCCAAAAGATGCAAATCCGAGTCTAATTGGCTCACCTTCATGGTTGAAAGTTAATCTAATCACCTTGTTGATCTCCATCTTAATGAAACCTTAGAAAAAACCACCAACCCACACCACAAAATTAAAATCCTAGGTTTTGTACATTAAACCTAGGTTTATCTTTTTCTTTGTTTAATTTTTGGGAACTTGACCTACTAACATTATATACCTTCTAAAATTCACCCTAGATCTAGGTTTAACATTGCATTGTTTTGTATTTCTCATTTAGGGTTTCATTTTTGCATCATAAAAGACATAAAAATTCAAAAAAAAAAATCATATTCCATCATAGGTTGCATTAAGGTTTATTTTAGTCATTAAGGTTATATGTACACTAAAAATTGCATTCAAAATTATCATTTGTTGTTCAAGCATTGTTACACATTTGCATTTGAGTCACATTGTCTTAAATTGAGTAAATCTTGAACAAATATTAACTTTCAGACCTATATGCACATGAAAATAGAACCCTTAGAAAATCTAACAAACATTCAAATTTTTAGTTTTCAAACACCCCATCAAGGAAATAGACACCCTTGGGTGCCTTTGTCATGCTACACCTGGATCAACAAAATTTTGCACAATTCTCTATCTCTATGTCTTTAGTTTGTTTCTTCTTATAGATCTATGATTTGCAATTCTTAATTAGATTCATTTAGGCAGATCTTTCATATATAGCTCAAAAAGTAAAAAAAATTGCATTCTTTTGTTTCAAAATTGCATCAAAATCATCATTTTCAGATTTAGGCATCTAATAATCAATCAATTTTTGTATTTTAGATCAGAAAATTGCATTGAAAACTGTCATTTATTGTTCACACATTGTTACACACTTGCATTGGCATAAATTGAGCAAATTCTAGAAAAATATTCACTATTAGACCTGTTTGCAAATAGATCTAGAAACCTTGAACAATATCATACATAGTCAAACTTTGAAATTTCTAACACCCTATCCAAGACATAAGTGCCCTTAGGTGGCTCTGTCCTGCTACTGTTGGCTACAAAAGAAATTCTCACATTCTTGTTTCTAATTTTTTGTCTGCTTATGCTGCTTGACTTTGGTTTTTGCTTGTTTTATTGTGATTATTTGAATATTTAGTGTTCATCTTGGATACACTTGGTGTTTTGAAACTTGCATTAGTTTCATGGCCTTGTGTCCTATTGCCAATACTTCAATGAGACGTAGTTGTAGACTTATGGCATCCTGCACTACTATTACATTCATTGTCAATCTTGAGTCTTTCAACTCTTTCATGCAAAGTGGTGTTAATACTCAACCCATTTTGGAATCCATCCCTAATGTTACCATACCAATGATGACCTTACAATCAACTATTCTTATGGATGTTGAGACTATTGTTTCCTATGTTCCCGAAGATAAATTGAAACAACTGGAAAAATATTTAGGAATTCAATACTATGTGAGTACTAAATATCTAGCTAGCATAGTGGTCCTTATAATAGATAACATGAGAAAAATGGTTAATGATGCTCAAGGATTAGAGGTTTTATGTATCCTAGCCCATATAGTTGATGCTAATGTACCTACAATGGCTAGTTGCACTCATTCTTTGGGACACACTCAAAGTCAAGGAAATCAAGTCTCCCTCCATACAACTATAGCCTCTATTCCCATTATATGAATCCAACCGTCACTTCAATGATACAACAAAGTATTGAAATAACTCCAACCTTAGGCCTTTCCACCAGAAATCCTTATGGTTTTGGGTCTTGACATGTGAAACCTTAAATTCCATTCCCTCTCATAAATTTTCAACATAGTATTCCACCAAGCACATACACAATCCTACCATACTCACCACATTCCCAAAACATGTCAACTTGAAATATTGAAAACACTAATGCCAAAAAACATAGAGATACCTCAATTTGACATGTGCAATGGTAAAGAAGACCCTAGCAATCATATATCGACATATACTACTTTGTGTACATAGTGACTTCATTTTTGAAGATAAACTCCTAGCTAAACTCTTTCCTAGGTCATTGAAAGACATGGATTTATAATGGTTTCATTTATTGTTGAATAACTCATCCCACTCTTTCAATGAACTTGTTGAGACCTTCCTCCAACATTTCCAAGTAAAAATTGGACCTAAAATTACATTAACTAATGTAGTGAGATGCAAACAAAGGAAAAATGAAAAGGTAATAATCTTTATAGGGAACTATCAGTTTCTTTATTCACAAATCAATATTACTCTCCTTAATACATATTCTCAAAGAGTATTCATTGAGAAAATAGAACTAGGCATAAGGGATAAAATCTTGATGATGAAATATCTATCATTTATACACTTATGTACAACCCAAGTTGTGATTATTAGAATTCAGTTAGTTAGTATAAAGAGACATCTTCATTGACTCCTACTGAGAAATCTAAATCCATACCTCAAAACAACTATCAACCATTCAAGAAACAAAACAATAATTTTATCAAGATAAATACACATCAAACAACCAACCATAGTGAACCACAAGTGGCAACCATAAGTTCAAATCCATACTAATTTAGATAAAGAGATATACAATTTACCCAACTACCTGATTCCCTCCACTCAATCATGTTGCAACTCTTGAACAAGAACTTAATCCAATTACCTGTTATTAGACCTATGGACACAACCAAACATGTACCTCCAAGTTTCAATCCAAAATCATTTTGTTAATATCATCACACAAATGGACATCATAAAAAATGATGCATGCATCTTAAACATCAAATTCAAGACCTCATTGATTCTAATCACATCCATTTGGGTGATTTTAATGATCAAGGAAATAAATTTGTTGCCCCACCTAACTAAAACTTGCAAATTTTTACCAATCCAATGCCAAACCATTCATCCAAAGTTTTGTACAAGCTTGTAATGTTAAGAATGATGAGATGAATGTTGATAAAACTAATGACATGAATAATGATAAGGATGATGATAAGAATGATGATGAGGATGGTTTAAAATACATGGTCACTCTCATAGATGTTCAACCTTGTAAGGTCCAAACCACTTTGTTACCTGACATTGCTTTCACCCATATTGATGTATCAATACATGCACCCGATGGTCCTCAAGCTATATCAACAAACATATTAATTACAAGCCTACAAATGGGATACTCATTGATCTCGTGTGTGTAGAGAATGTGATCAATGAGGAATTCTTGTTTGTGCACAAACTTTATTAAGATTGTTATGAACAATCAAAAGCATGGTTGAAAACTCATGATGGTTTTTCTCGCCCTATGATAGGTTTGATCACCCTTCCTCTTGAAGTTGGACTGAAACAATTATATGTATCATTCTCCATCATCCCAATGTTAGACCAATTATGTGTGAAGCTAGGCTACCCATGGCTATGCTCCATGAATGTTGACCCATCGGTTATTCACAAGTGCATAAAGTTCCCATTTGAAAAATAAATTTTTATAGTGCATCATAGTGGGTTTAATCCTTTGTCCTCCCATGAAAAATTTTCACTAGATTTATTTTTGCCTCAACCTATGGATTCTATTAAGCCTCATGAGGATTTCTTTTTCAAGTCATACCAAAATTTTAAGGCAAAGTGCATAACTAAATTATCTTTTACCAATATTCCTAAAAATGATAAGAATATGATTATTCCTCCTCCACCACCAATTATGGATGAACCCACACCTAAAGCAAAGACCCTTCCAAGTAACCAAGGTAAATATGTTGCAATTCCAACACCCATATCATATAAAAGACCAAGAGACAATCAAATGATTTCTTTTCTAGCTCCAAAGGTTAAAAAGTGTATGGACCTAAAGATATAGTGGTTTACCAACCCTCGATGGTTCCTTCAGTTCCTCCCTTAAGGGAAGAAAAGAGACCAATCGTTGAGAAACACGCTCCTACCTTGTTAAAATTTTGAAAATTGAGCAAGAAATTGAAATACTAAAGAGTGTAGATGTACACAACATGTTATTTCTCGTTAAAAATAATAAAATGGTACCTAAAAATAAAACACCTATGTAAAAAAATTAAGAAGAATTACAAAATTCACTAAAACAAGACATGGAACTAAAAAAAGAAGTAAACCAAGAACATACAACTTCCATTGTTGTAAAACCTCCTATTGTGATTAACTTGGATGATGAAGATGAAATTGCTAAAATTGATGATCAAGTGCATAATGAGATTAGTGTTCTATTTTCAAAGAAAATGAATTTAGATGGGGGAAACCTAATGCAAAGGAAGGACCTTCTAATTGACCACAAACTCAAATAACAAGGTGTTCCTAAACCTTCTTCATTGTTGCTCCTAGGTGCACTTCTTTAGACCCTAGCATTGAATTCCTTTGGGACTTTGATCCAACAATCTTGGGAGAATGTAGATACCTTGGAATTCTTGTCATGAGGCTTACATGATTCCAACAACTCCTATGTGAAGAACCAACACTGTAACAACTCATCGTTTACAACTCTTGTATCATAAACTACATAATCTTTCCTCTTGGGACAATCATAAAAAACTTAATATCAATCCTTCAAAAACATTCAATACTCTTGGTTTAGGTCTACATGACGTCTCCCTATATTCCTCTACTATTTCTAATGACTAACAAACAAGTTTCAAACCTTGATTTGCATATTCTTCCTTGATTCATGTTGCTACACAATCTGATACATCCAGATATCAGACTTCTTATTGACTCAAAGCACATGCAAACCTTTTCGTGGGCCCCTGCAAGCTTGAAACAAGTAAAAGAAATATTTACAGAACTTTCCACCCATTGTGGTGATTTTCCATTGGTGGAAGGCCAAGCTACATGATTATTTTGCTCACTAGTTACCCTAGGTAGGGTTTCGACCAGTTTTTAGAGTAAATAAAATAACTCACTCAATACTTAATGAAAATTGATGTAACCAAAGGAAAATTAAATTATATTCATATGCCAACACAATACAATTGGTTATATGTCAACATATGGACTATACATTCTGTACAAAGTGAAAGAACAGGTCTATAATGTTAGAAAAACACAGAAAAAGCTTGCTTTCATTCACCAAAACTTCAAAATCAGTTTTTCCAACACCCCATCCAACTTTAGAGGGTGAATTCATACACTTACAACCAATCCCAACTGATTAGTAATGTTTCTTGATTTTCTTGTAACTATTTCTTGATTTTTGACACTTTGCCAAAGTTGCATGACAACTTTTTTTAGCAACATGACAACTTTTACACTTTTTAACCAAAGACCCTATTGACACTCCAAAATGGATCAACATGATCCCAAATGGTCATAAATGACCTTATTAGACTCCAAAATACTCAAAATACTCAAAACCCAAAAGTAACAAAAAGGCATGCTTATGAGGCTCTTGATGCCCCTGCACCACAACCGTTATGATCCTCCTGATGAGAGTGACCCACCACATGTTGAATTTGATTATACTCCTAGTAAAACACTTGTTATAGTCCCTTTAGCTAGTTTTCTTCCTTCCATATACAATGAGCAAGATTGGGAAGTGAACGATTTTCTTTAGATCAACTTGCATGTGCGGTACTCTCTCTTTGTGTTTTCTTTGTGTGGTTTTTGTGTTTGCTTGCACATGATGTGATCTCTTGTGTTGTGTTGCTTGGAGTCTTTTGTGTTTATGATATTTCTTTAGATGACCCTTATTGCTCTGTTCGTGTAAGGATACAAAGGAAACAAATTTTTCATGACATTCTTATATTTGTATCTCTATTCTTCTATATGTCATAAACTTTTCTTTCTCTTTGTCTTGTGTATTCCTTTTGGGGACGATGCAAGGTGTCAAGACATTTAGGTCTCTTCCATTTTCACCCAATTTTTTTTTTGTTTTCTCTATGTTTCATTCCTCCAAATATTTGTTTGTTTTTCTACGAGTATTTGGGGAAAGATGTCAGCTCCGAGCTCTATTATATCACTGTAGCAAAGATGTATACTGACCCCAAATTCATGGATCCCTTATGTGTTCATATTCTATGTTGTTTGTTGCATCAATCATTTTGGGGCAACCCCTTATCATGGTGTAGCTTTATTTAAAAACATACCATTGGAATAGGATTTTCCAAATAAGCTCCCATGACCTTTTTATCGCATAACAATTATCATTATTTACCTTAATGCAATTTCTTACAGCATGGTGTTTAGTAATTTATTTAAGGTGTAGGTATACATTCCATTATGTGCTTCACTTTTTTCACACATGCTAAGCTTAGTGGTGCATTTACATTGGCATTTGTGCTTCACTTTGTTCACACACGTTGAATTTAGTGGTGTGTTTACATTGGTATTTTTTCTTCACTTCATTCACATGCGTTGAACTTAGTGGTACGTTGACATTGAAACTTGTGCTTCACCTTTTCCATGAATTTTGAACTTAGTATTGTGTTGGCATAGAATCTTGACCATTTGTGGCACCTTATCAAAGTTATTAGGGAGTATAAATCTTAGTATGGTTGTTAATGGGTGCACACCTAGTGAATAGTGGACTTCACTAGACCTAGTGTGTCTCATTTTGCTACTTTTTCATGAGTACACACCTAGTGCATATCAAACTTCACTAGACCTTGTGTGTTTCTCATTTTTCTTGTGGTATCACCTAGTGAATATAAGACTTCACTAGTTTGTTTTTCCTTCAGTTGTGATTAACCTATAAAATATCAAACTTTTCTATTGTGTGAGTCATGAACACCTTTGGTGTGGATCCTAGCATAACACAACTTGCTAGCCTGTGATTATCGATACCCTCCTTACATTTTATTTTTGGATGATGTATGTTTGTGTATGTTGTCTTACTGTATTTCATACATGTGTGTGTTCCATTTTCCTTATGTTGTCTTACCATGGGATATTGGATCCTAGGGGCTTGTGCACTCCCCCTAGATATTTATTCATCATATCTCTTTGAAACATGTTTGGACAATTAGACCCCTGATCTTGACATGGATTTTCTACTTTAGTGTAAGACTAGGAATAAGTCCATACTCTCACTAAAGTGGGGACTAAATGTAGCATCATAAATTGTTGCCCTTAACAATTTCACACTATATTTTTCTCCCACTATTAAATTATTGAGCCTAATTGACCCCCTAATAATCCTAAATTATGCATTTTGAGGCCTATTTTTACCATTTTCTAACAATTTTTTAGCATAGAAAAATGCATTTATTTAATTTTTTTTCCTTGACACCTAAATCCTCAAAAAATAAGGCTAGGACTATGGTGCCCTTTAGCAAATTTTTCCCCCTATTTTTTTAGGCTCAAAATTTGAATATATCAGTGTCAGTATTTTAACATTTGAAGTTCAAGTTGTAAATGTGAGCTATTGGGATCTAATTTATGGGAAATTGAATAAATGCCTGTAAATACCTAGTTTTTGCATCATTTGAAATCTAACAAGAAGTAATAAGTGAAAATTATTATCAAGATTACTATCAAGCAAGTCAAGGGCAGTATTTCAAAGCTTTATTGCAGAAATTCAAGATCCAAGCATCATGTCAAATCCTATGTGAGTTCATGTATGTTCATGTTATCATTGTTTGTGAAGGTTAACCCTTATTGTAGGTCTCCAAGCGATTTAAGAAATCACGCAAGCAAGATCCAATACCTTGAAGTGTTGTGAATGACTTCAATCCTTCAAGGAAGCCATTAAAGGATGGTGAGTTACAATAATTTGTTGATTCATCATTCATTCCTATCATTTATCTTTCCCATCATTGATATTTCCACTATGGAAGTGGAAACACTAACATGGGGTTTGACTAAGGAAAGCCCCCTAAATGGCACAACATTTCTTCTCTCTTTGAATGCATATAGGTTTTAGGCTTGGAGGGGATTGAAGGAAGTTTGAAGAGAATTTATCCATTGTTGCATTTGAAGCCCTAAACCTTGTCAGCTCACATAAACTCACTTACAAAATTATCTAACAGTGATCTGACAAGTTTGCAAGCATAAACAAGAATCTTAGATCTGACATTAGAGGACTACAAAATAGATCTAGGACACCCCTACAAGGACAAAGACACCATTGGGTGACTATGTCCCCTTATAGTGATTGAATTCAAATTTATATAATAGGTACACTGGCTCGCACTCACAAAAGGATATGAATATCACAGTGAAACTTTCCTGGGAATTGGACATTCCGACAGGTGACTAATATCTTTCTGTGGACGTTCATTTACTTGTCAAACCAGGGGACGTAGACTCTAAATGGCGCAGCAAAGTATATGCACTAGGAATTTGTTTTAGTCAAATCTTAGCAAAAATACATACTGGAAAGAAATTCTATCTAAGCTACAGAATGGTAATGCAGAATTCTTTAACTCAACTATGCTTGATTAAAACAGAAACTGTAACAGCTACGACTGAAGCACAAACCATGAACTGGCCTTATGCTGCAGGAACAGTCACATGGATGGACTCTCTATGCTGCAGGAGCAGTGTAAGACTGAGTTTGCATAAAAACTTCAAAAGATGAAAGCTAACTAGATATCAGCAGAAAAGAACATCTAACTAATTAACTACAAATACTTACTAAGTGGGCCCCCTTAGCAAGCATCTACTGATTACACAGATGCTGAACTCAGAACTTCGTCGATCTTTATTCATGAAAACAGAATGAAATACATTGTCTTGTTGGTGTGAAAACTAACAACAAACTCTGCTTCTGGTCAAACAGATTCTGTCTTTCATTATCATACTGATTCTTACATGATCTCTGCTACTCTATTTCTATCTTACCTAAAAATCATCTATTACTCATTCTATTTCTCTTCTATCACCACCTCGCGCAGGAGGAGTATCTTATTTTTAAAATAAAAGAACAACTAACTAACTAACTTTATCAAAGAAATACGTGGAAGTAAAGTATATCCCTGAATCAAGGAACAAACTTCATAAATGAATCTATGTGTTCAACCCGATTCAGAGAGAATCTAGCGCTCCACTCTCTCTAGATTGACTTTCCATTAAAAATATTTCCAAATCGGTTTCGGTCAAAGAGTCTTTGGCGGAGCTTCCTCAAAGTCGTGCAGGAAATGGGCTTTACTGCAAGGTCGAGATCGGCTGCGCTTGACTCGATCATTCTTCAACAACCTACGAAACAAAAGGTAACAGATGCGCAAGAAGAGGCATATGGTTCATACACGATATCTATTCATTAATCACACATTTCAAATCTACTTCACCATTTAAAAACTATATACGATATACCAGCCATTTTCGGGAGTCAACAGGGCAATAAATGCAATCAAGTCAACACAATAGGCTGCAGGAATATAAAAGTGTCTTGCTATAGGATATCCCCATAAAAGGTTTCATCAAAGTTTAAATAGCCATGAAATAACAAAAATGAAATCATTTAAAAGTTTATCATATCATCAAATTATGAGCATATTTTAGGCTCATCACTGCCCCCTACTTAGCCCAATGCTGGTCCTCCAGCATTAACTTTCCTGGTGATTTCTCTGAAGTTAGTAGTGGCTGCATGACTCTGGAATGGATGTCCAAACCTGTAATAGAATCCTCTGAAATCCTGGCACCTTTCATATCTGCGGTCTTCTAATTCACTGTTAAGATTTGTAGCCTGATGAGAATACAGGGGCCACATTAGCACAGGGGGTCTGAATGTTAGTGGCAGCCACAATTCAAATCTTGTTTGAAGTCCCAATTGAATATATTTGCTAGTTCATTTGAGTGCAGCTATAAAGTTGAGGGGACCATGTGGTTCTGACTTTCTTAACCCAATAGTCAATTTTTCCCATCTTTTCTCAGTTCTGGTATATGCTAATCTCCAAAATGAATATTGTTGTGCCTGGAATTCATCATATACTTGCTTTCTGATGTCAAATATTTCTGCTCTGGCTTTTCTCCGTCAGGCCGCCACATTTCTTTCTTTTTTCCAAAAATGAACTTTCTTAAACAAGCAGTCTTAATCGTAGTTTGCAAGAAAAAGATGCATTAAAGAAAGTCATGCAATCACGTTTGGAAAGTACCAGAAATATATTAAAGAAAGATTATTTTGCAGTTATGGCAGTGGCGAAAAGACAGGCTTCAAACGATGAATTACCCTGCCCCCTACTTAAAAGATGACATGTGTCCTCACATGTACTAAAAAATAGGTAGAGATTCGGGTGATAATGACCGATACATGCATAGCAGTAATTGAATGGAATGAAATAAATCAAATATGCGATATGAAAAGATATGGCATACCTTTAGTAATTGCACATACGTGTGAAGAAAGATGACGGCGCTGCATGAATTGACAAGTTGGAAAGATATCTGAATTAAGGTTGATGCAGACGGATGAAGTGGATGGGTGACGTGGGCGGATGAAATGTACGAATGAAATGGATGGATGGAAGATAAAGAAATGAGGTGGGGGTGATAAATTTAAATGGAGAAAAGGGGTTTTCTTAAAAAAAAAACCTTTATTATGGGCATACTTTTTGAAAATTAGAGGAACGCTGCAGGAGAAAGGCTAGAGCCTTCGGCTGCAGGAAGAGTAGCGGGAGGAACCTGAATGAACTGCTTCATGAAGTCTTCCTTGGAAACTGGCTTATGGTACAGTCGGAGTCGGTGGCCATTGACGAGCAATTTGAAACGGACTGGATCAATTGTGACCAGCTGCACAGCTCCGTTGTCAAACACATTTTCAACCTCATAGGGGCCAATCCAGCATGTTGTGAGTTTACCATGGTTTTCTTGGTACTTAGAATCATATAACAAAGCCCAATCTCCAACAGAAAATTTTCTGGTTTTGATGTGCTGATCATGCCATCTCTTTCTCTGCTGTTGGATTACTTCTATATGCTGCAGGGCGGCTTTTCTCATTTCGACCAAAGCATTTAGCTGCAGGAGACGGTCCTTCTGTGCTTCAGATAAGTCCATGTTGAGTTTAAGAGCTATCCTCAAAGTTTTATGTTCAAATTCAATGGGTAACATAGCTGTTTTCCCATAGAGCAACTCAAAAGGTGTAAACCCAGTTGTTGTTTTCCATGTAGTTCTGTAAGCCCAAACTACTTCAGGAAGTCTATTACTCCAGTCTTTCTTATGAATCTGCACTGTCTTTGTGAGGATTGCTTCAATTTCTCTGTTTGTTACCTCCGCCTGACCATTGGCTTGAGGATGATAGGGGCTGGACTTCTTGTGTTTGATCTTATAGTCATTCATAAGTGCAGTGATCAGATTTGACGTAAACTGAGCTCCTTGATCAGTTACAAGCTCTCTGGGAACTCCAAATCTGGTGAAAATTTGTTCATACAAAAATTTAGCAACTTTGTTATCTCGGGCATTAGTCAAAGCTTTTACCTCGACCCATTTTGTGACATAATCCGTGCAAACTAGAATATATGACTTTCTATTTGATGGTGGATCAATTGGTCCCACAAAATCCATTCCCCATTTATCAAAAGGGGTGACTATTACCTGCGGATATAGTGGCATTTCATCTAACTTAGTTGGTCTTCCCATACGCTGGCATCTGTCACACTTCCTTATATAGGCCACAGCATCTTTATGTAATGTTGGCCAGTAATACCCTGTTGTAAGAATTTTCATTGTTGTTCTTTTTGCTGCAAAATTCCCTCCACATGGTTCATCATGGCAGGCATGCAAGATATCATAAGTCTCATATTCTCTTACACATCTTCGCATTACTTGATCAGGGCCAGTATAAAACAGACAATTGGAAATCTAGGTAAAGTTGAAACTTTTCTCTGTCAACAACTTCTTTTCTTTTGGGGAAAAATGAGCTGGTATTCTGTTTGCTGCTAGATAATTAGCAATATCTGCATACCAGGGTGTATGTGCAGCAATGGAAAATAAGTGTTCATCTGGAAATCTATCATCAATGACCTCTTGTTCCTCAGATGTAGCTGATTGAAGTCTTGATAAAAAGTCAGCTACAACATTAGCTCTTCCTAGTTTGTCAATGATTGTGATATCAAATTCTTGTAACAACAGGAGCCATCGTGCCAATCTACCAGAAATGGCAGGTTTGTTCATCAGGTACTTGATTGCTGCATGGTCGGTGTGGACAAATATCTGATAACCTGTGACATAATGCCTGAATTTATTCAAAGCATATACTACTGCAAGCAATTCCTTTTCTGTAACAGTATAGTTGAGCTCAGGACCTTGAAGGTTTTTGCTGATAAAGTAGATAGCATGCTCAATTGAATTTTCTTTTTGAATTAAAACTGCTCCTATACCAAAATTAGATGCATCAGCATGTATGTGAAAAAGCAGGTTCCATTTTGGACCTTGAAGAACAGGGGCTTTGGTAAGCAAGTCGTTTAGCTACAGGAAGGATTTTTCACAGGCCTCAGTCCACTCAAATTGGGAATCCTTTGTTAACAAAGCATAAAGTGGACTGGCAATTTTACTAAAGTCTTTTATAAACTTTCTATAATACCCTGCATGACCAAGAAAACTTCTAACATCTTTTTGTTTTGCAGGAGTTTGTAAATTCTGAATAACTTCAATTTTAGCAGGGTCAACCTGAATTCCATTCTTTGAAATATGATGACCTAGAACAATACCTTCTTCCATCATTAGAAAGCACTTTTCACTATTTAGAGACAAATTTTGCTCTCTACACCTTTTTAATACTTTTTCTAAATTCACTAGTGCTTCTTAAAATGTGACTCCATATGTAGTGAAATCATCCATATAAATCTCCATACATTCATGAGATATATCAGCAAATATACTATTTCTTTGCTCTGATATTGGTTCATTACCGTAAGCAAAGGCAGACCGAATAAGCAAATGTTCCCCATGGACAGGTAAAGTGGTCTTGTCTTGATCTTCAGGGGTAATTTTTATCTGATTATACCCACTGTAACCATCTAAGAAGGAAAAATATCTTTTACCAGATAGTGAATCTAGTACTTGGTCTACAAAAGGTAATGGAAAATGATCTTTCTTAGTGGCATTGTTCAACTCGTAATCTACACATACTCTCCATTTTCCTCCTTTCTTGGGGACAATGACTAATGGAGAAACCATTGTTTATGGAAATTGGGTAAATAAAACTAGCATCAAGCAACTTTTGAAGTTCATTTTTCACTATTTCTCTAAGTGCTGGATTTACTCTTCTCTGATGTTGTCTAACTAGTGAACAATCTTCTTTGATATATATCCTATGAGTACAGACTCGAGGATCTATTCCTTGCATGTCCCCATATTCCCATGCAAAAGCTTTATGCTGTTCTTCTAGCATTTTTAATAAGTCATCCTCTTGAGACTGAGACAACTTGCTATTAACATTCAAACAATGATCTGGAGACAATTATATCTGCTTAATGAGATTACTCATAGAATTAACAGGTAATGTTTGTACCTCTTGTGGAAGCAAGTTATGAAAAATTATCGGAAGTTTAGGCAATGAACTCTCGGAATCTAGCTGCTGCAGGAAACATTGATGTTGACTGTCACTTGGATCAGATAAATTATCTGCATCAAGATTGAATTGCAGAATTTGAAGAAGCAAAGCATCTTCACTTTGAAGTTGAGAGAATGGATCATTTTGAAGCATCATCAATTGAGCCAAAGGTAAAGCTTCTTGATTTCTTCTCCCACATCATTGTGAGGTTGGGATGATAAGTTGAAGGTTTAGCAGTGGATACAGAAAATAATTTCTTTGTGGTACCCATCGAGAGAAAATGTCATATCTACAGAAACAACATCCTATAAAAGCATCAGCAGTTGCTAACCATGGTCTACCAAGGATAACTAGATACCCTCCTAAAGTTTTCTTAACTGATAATATTGTGAAATCAGCAGGGTACTCCCAAGATTCAAGAGTAACAATTACATCTTCTACCATCCCATCAGGTTTAACTATGGAGCTATCTGCAAGCTGCAGAACTGTGGGTGTAGACCTAATGTTTGAAATATTCAAGGATTCCATAGTATGCTTTGTCATTACATTAATGGCAGCTCCTAAATCAATCAAAACATTTTTTACAACTTGGCCATTTATATGTATCTGTACTACAGGGCTTCCAGGGTCAATATACTTTGGAATGACTACATTTCCCAACATTATATCAGCCAATTTCCCTAAGACATGAATTGTTTGGGGATCCTTTTTCTTTCGTCCAGGCTTCTTCAAACAGGTTTCTTTAATAGCTTTTCCAAAATTAGGAACATCTTTAATAGCCTGAAACAAAGGGATTTGAATTTGCACATTCTTGAGCTGATCTAGTATATCAAAAGTGGGTTCTTCCATGAGTTTAGATTCAGTACTTTGTAACCTCTGAGGAAAAGGTGGTTTATCTTGTCTCTGCAGAACAGGTTCCATAGAAACTGTATCGGGTATAGGCATGTGTTCAGTGGAAATAGCAGGTGCATTAGATTCTTCAAAGGGTGAATCAGATATTTCTGTAATCAGAGGTGGTTTGGGAGCAGGTAAAGTAGTTCCAGACCTCAGATGGATGTCATTAACATTTAAGGCATAAGCTTGATATTGGTTGGCTTCAGAAATATACACAGGCTATTGAGGCTGCTGCGGTTACTTATTATTGGGATTAGGCAACGGCTGGGCAGGCATAGGCGTTTGCTTTGGAGGTCCAGGATTTGTGGTAGTTGCTGTAGGAGGCGGCATAAGGGCCTATTGTTGTGGCTGTGGAGGCTACAGGAACCCAGGAGACTGGTTTTGCCATTGTTCAAGACCTCTCCATTGAGGATTTTGTTGCCAATTTCCTGAAGGTGGGGTCCATTGACCTTGTGGCTGCTGCCAACCTCCTTGAGGAGATTGCCACTGCGGGGTTTGATAATTATGCTAGCTTGGTTGAGGCAGATTCCATGGTTGTGGTGGTCCATATGCTTGTTTCCATTGGTTATTATAGCTAGAATAGGGATTACCAAAAGTTAAAGGGTCTTGAGGCATACCTTGCCTTTGGGCCCATGGTCTCCTTTGTACAACAAAGAACACTTGATCATCATCACCTTCCACTAGTTTGAAGTCAGTAGGCAGTTGTCTGGCTTCCAGATTAGCCACCATCTTGCATCTGCAATCACGCTTCTTTTGTTTATAGTAGAGACAGAACTCAGCCAAAGCTACCTCAGCTTCTGCATGTTTTTTCTGAGCTTGCATAGTATCCAATTGTGTAGCCATATTATTAATGATGTCCTGCTTGAAATTAGATAGCAGATTTGTGATCTCCATTCAGGAAACTCCACCAGAAGAAAACTTCCCCACTGAAGCATGATGACCTCGACCTTTTTTAACTATTGCTCGAGAGTAGTTAAGGCATATCTTCTGTATATCATCCCAAGGCAGTTGAGTTATATCACCTCCTCCCAATAGGTCCAGGGTGTCAATACAGGAATCACTGATTCCCCTTAGAAAGAGTAGTTTCTAAGAGTCCTCGTTAAGAGTATGGTTTGAGTTTCTTTTTAATGAAAACAAAAACCTTGAAATATAGTCTTCCAGACTTTCATCCTCCTTCTGCTGAATTCAGAATATATCACCTTTGCTGGCACTCTTACAATATTCCTTATATTTTTCAAGAAATTTCGTCTGCATGGCTGCCCAACTATTTACAACGGCTCTTCCCAGACTCATGAACCATCTGAGAGCTCCCTCCTTCAAAGTGGAAGGAAATAGCTTCAGTTTATGAGCGTCGGTGTTGTAGTCATAACTGTGACAGAGGACATCAAATTCAAACAGAAAGGTTTTTGGGTCTTCTGTGACCAGGCCATAAAACTTTGTAAGCAAGGAAGAGGGGATGTTTTTAAGATTATCAGTATCTTGTTGGGGAAAATGGGAAACTCAAATGTAGGAGGTGGATTATTAGGTGGATTATTTGCCATGTCTGGGTGCTGGAATAGCAGAGCAAATGGATTTTCCTCAAGTTCGTTATTAGCTGGGTCAAATGGTAGTTCAATAAATAGATTTTCAGGGAGGAACCTTCCCGGTGCGTCTCTTCTTCTTCTATGCATGCAATATGGTGAGTAACGGCTTGAAAGATTTTGAAAATTTTTGACTAACAGACTAAACTAATGCTGAAAATGACTTTGTCAGACTCCTAGTTAGACACCATCCCCGGCAACGGCGCCAAAAATGGCTCGCACTCACAAAAAGATATGAATATCACAGTGAAACTTTCCTGGGAATTGGACATTCCGACAGGTGACTAATATCTTTCTGTGGACGTTCATTTACTTGTCAAACCAGGGGACGTAGACTTTAAATGGCACAGCAAAGTATATGCACTAGGAATTTGTTTTAGTCAAATCTTAGCAAAAATACATACTGGAAAGAAATTCTATCTAAGCTACAAAATGGTAATGCAGAATTCTTTAACTCAACTATGCTTGATTAAAACAGAAACTGTAACAGCTACGACTGAAGCACAAACCATGAACTGGCCTTATGCTGTGAACAGTCACAGGGATGGACTCTCTATGCTGCAGGAGCAAAGTAAGACTAAGTTGCATAAAAACTTCAAAAGATGAAAGCTGCGGCTATGCCAGAAAAGAACATCTAACTAATTAACTACAAAATACTTACTAAGTGGGCCCCCTTGCAAGCATCTCTGATTACACGAGATCTGAACAATTCATCGATCTTTATTCATGAAAATAGAATGAAATACATTGTCTTGTTGGTGTGAAAACTAACAACAAACTCGCTTCTGGTCAAACAGATTCTGTCTTTCATTATCATACTGATTCTTACATGATCTCTGCTACTCTGTTTCTATCTTACCTAAAAATCATCTATTACTCATTCTATTTCTCTTCTATCACCACCTCGCGCAGGAGGAGTATCTTATTTTTAAAATAAAAGAACAACTAACTAACTAACTTTATCAAAGAAAGACGTGGAAGTAAAGTATATCCCTAAATCAGAGAACAAACTTCATAAATGAATCTATGTGTTCAACCCGATTCAGAGAGAATCTAGCACTCCACTCTCCAAATTGACTTTCCATTAAAAATCTTTCCAAATCGGTTTCGGTCAAAGAGTCTTTGGTGGAGCTTCCTCAAAGTCGTGCAGGAAATGGGCTTTACTGCAAGGCCGAGATCGGCTGTGCTTGACTCGATCATTCTTCAACAACCTATGAAACAAAAGGTAACAGACGCGCAAGAAGAGGCATATGGTACATACACGATATCTATTCATTAATCACACATTTCAAATCTACTTCACCATTTAAAAACTGTATACGATATACCAGCCATTTTCGGGAGTCAACAAGGCAATAAATGCAATCAAGTCAACACAATAGGCTGCAGGAATATAAAAGTGTCTTGCTACAGGATATCCCCATAAAAGGTTTCATCAAAGTTTAAATAGCCATGAAATAACAAAAATGAAATCATTTAAAAGTTTATCATATCATCAAATTATGAGCATATTTTAGGCTCATCATACACAACACTTTTCCCTTCCCAAATCTATCTACAAATCCCTATTATAGTCTGTCAATTTTCAGAAGCTTGCATTTTTAACATTAGGGCACATAGTCTAATTAGGTTAATCAAGGAAAATCAATTCCAATCCATTCCAAGGATCAAAAAGATGCAAATATAGGTCTTATTGGATCACCTTCATGTTGAAATTCAATATAATCACCTTATTGATCTCCATCTTAGTGAAACCTTAGAAAAAGACCACACTCCCACCACACAAGATTAAAATCCTAGGTTTTGAACATTAAACCTACTAGGGTTCTCTTTTTCTTTGTTTCATTCCTAAAAAATCATATCATTTACATATAATGCAATTATGAGAATGTGACCATTATCAAATTTGTAATAAATGTAATGGTTAGATTTAGAGCTCAAAAATCCCAAACACAACACATAGGTGTCAATTTTTTGGTACCACATCATAGGAGATTGCCTAAGACAATACAAATACTTTTTCAACTTATATAGGTCAGATGAGCTTTACCTTTAACCACGAAATAATCTACTTGTAACATATAAATTCCTTCCTCTAGGTCATTGTGAAGGAATCTTGTTTTCACATCCATCTATTTCACTTCTAGATCATACGTTGTTGCAAGTGATAAAAAGAACCAGATAGATATTATCTTTGCAAAAAGATAAAATTTCACCATAGTCAATTCTCTCCACCTAAGAATACCCTTTAGTGACCAATTGTGCCTTATGCTTCTCAACATTTCTATCAAACCATATTTTATCTTGAAAACCTATTTATATCCAATGGGTTTTTGTCCTTGAGGCAAGGGTACCAGATCCTAAGTATCATTTTATTTAAAGAAACCATTTCTTCATCCATGGCTTTCATTCATGAATCTACATCATTCATACTCATAGCCTCTCTAATATTCCTAGGCTCATCAATGTTAGTAAAAAAAGTAGAAATGAAACTAGAATACAACAATGAATAACCAAACCTTTTATGTGAATATCAAAACCTATTAGGTTATCACCTATCTTTGGTAGACCTGCTGAATTGTTGAGGTTGAGGTTATTATTCTTCTTTAGAAATTTTAGAGCCTCTTAAAATCTCCTATGTCATGCCTCAGAATTTTAAAAAAATAAATGACAATATAAACATCAAATAATATTTATCGTGTATGTATTGTAAAGTGTGTGAGTGAAAATACAAAGTAATACAACACAATCAATGAGACCTATTATATTAGAGAATTCAAATACAATAATCAAATTAAAGCAGAAAATCTCTCAATTTCATCCCATTATTCTCTATCTTCAAGGATTCATTAAATCATAATGGCTCTCAGATTTGTGTATGCACTATGACTATTAGAATGACAACCTAAAGAACAAGATGTTGGAAATGCAGTAAATCTAATCCTACATGATGATTGATAAACTATATGATAATGATGTTGTGATGTGTAAATGAAAGTGATGTGAAAATGATGTAATTAAACTACAAAATTCAAGATGCAGCTAATGACAAAGCCATGATTCTAAACTAATATGCTTCTAATTTGCTAATTGCTAAATGCTCTAATGCTCAAATGAAATTTCTGCAAAGTAAGATTGCTCAAAGTTGGGATCCATTTGTTGTAGAATGAGGTTGCATTTATAAATTTTCCAAAGCATATTGTGATGTGGCAACAAGCAATGGTATGGATTTAATCTAGATGAATGAACAGTGGAGGATGAAGAAGTTGGAGAGAATCAAGGAGAGTTTTCCCTTTAGTAAAACATTTTGGCAAGTGTTTAGTAAGAATAAATGGAGTAAAAGAGTCAAATGTCTCAAGTTTGTTGCAAAATTTGTTGAAGATAAAGCTTAATCAAATATATTGAAATATTCAATTTTGTTGAGACACATGATGAGTTGGAAAGAGGAAAAAGCTGTAGACATGTGACTAAATTCAAATTTGGAATTATTCAAATTCAATAAAGAGATATTAATTAAATAAAACAAACTATTTGAATTTGTTTATTTAATTAAAATTAGAGGAATATGATTTTAGATAAAAAGAAATAGAAAATGTGAACTATATAAATAAATTTAGAATTTATTTATAAGTAGAGGAATTAGAAAATTTATTAATTAAACAGCTTGTATTTAATTAATTAGATTATCCAGACCAATTTTAGGTGTATATATTTTTCCCCTCTCTTCAAAGTGATGTGTTTACACATTACTTCAAAGAAAAATTTGCTGCTAGTGCTGACAAAATTTTTTGATATGCCCTAGACGTTGATTTTCAAGTGATGATGGATATATGCCCTCTCGGGAGATAAATCAATGATTTTTTGAAATATTTTTAAATTTTAAAAATTTTAATGATTTTTTTATTATTTTGAGATTTTATGACAATTTCAATGATTTATCTCCCGAAAAATGATATTGAAACTGCCCCTTTGATGAATTAATTGATTAAGACCCCTTTTGAAAAATAAAATCAATCCCACTTAGTTACCACTCAATTGTCCCTTTAAAAAGGTGAAAGATGTGATTTGGAGCTCATTTGTGTTATTTGGATTCTAAAAATTTGGAGTGAGTGAGCAACCTTGTGCAAATTTGGCAAGCTGGTGATCCCCTATGAAACTCACCGATTCAAGCAAGTGCGACGTCACAACTACCCGACCGCATATGGACCTCCAGTACATACCTTGAAAAACCCCCTCATAAATTTTAAATCTCACTTTTCACACCTTTTTCATGTTTAAAATTTAGTTAATTGTGTTTTAGTGCATTAGGAACCCGATATAGCACATCTAAGCTTTGTTGTAGCGCTTTTAGTAGTTTAGCACATAGGGTTGACTTTTTAGCACATTTAGTCAAGATGGTAGCACATATGCTAAAATGGCGCATAGGTGATATTTTGTAGTGCATTGATGTTAGATTTTAGCGCATAGATGAAATTAGTGCATGTAGGTCAAGTTTTAGTGCATAGAGTGATTTTTCTAGCGCATTGAGTAATTTGGTGCATTGGTGCATTGAAATGGTGCATGTGGTAAATTTTATGGCATATACAAAATTATGGCACATTCATGCACTGTTTTAGCGCATTTATGAAGTTTTCTGGCACATTCATGTTTTTAGCACTTTGAGACACTGTTTTAGCGCATGTAGACCAGAATGATGTAATTTAGAATAAACTCCTTGATTTTGATTATTGTCAATCGTGTTAGCCTTTGATTTGATGATGTTCGATGATGTTGATAGTTTAGATGATGATTGATCTCATGATAGGTGAGAATCAATGATAAGATGATGATAATTGACCTCATGGTAGGTGAGGATCAATGATAGATTGGTGATTATTGACCTCGTGATAGGTGAGGAGCAATGTTAGATTGATGATTGACCTCATGATAAGTGAGGATCAATGATAGATGCTCATGAGATTTGATTGAAAATATCACAAGAGCTAATTAGATTGATAGGCTGGTTGATGTTGATTGATTGATAAGATTGTTGATTTGCAATATATGTTATGATAATAGGAGCCTTTGATAGTCCTCATGTCTCAGGAGTGTTTCCCAAGGACCTCGTATTTGATTCTACATCTAGTGTAGGTTGAGCTAGATGTGATTAGACGATGCGGATTGACCTCTTTGATTGATATACCCTAGCATAGGATTAACAAGGGACTTCTAACCACTTTGGCAGAGAGGTGGCACAGTGACCATAACACTTTTCACTTGGCCACAAGTGAGATGATAGTGACACCAGAGGATGTTTGCCAAATTTTGAGGATTCCTATTGTTGGAGAGTTGGTTGTGTATGATTGTACGGAGCATGGACGAACTAATGCACTATGTAGAGTTTTCGAGGATGACCAGATATGCTGCTATGAGATTCCATGGTGAGAGATGGTCAATGCATATGTGACACTTCCATGTGTTCTTCCTAGATTTATCAAAGGTTTTCTATGTCCCAACTGTAGGTCGATGGGACTCTCAGTTAGATGGGGTCGAATATTGGAGAGCATGATTATGTAGGGGACCAGATATGCATGGGGATCTTCCATGCTTGCACATTTTTTACCATGATCTACATCAGGTTGTTTATCTTAGAGGGACCAGTTTGTCAGTTGGGGTTACACTATTATAGATATGTGTGTGGGAGCACATAGGTGTCACTCAGTCGGTTGCAGAAAAACAACATCTAGTTGGGAGACCCTATGTTCATGGATATACAGGCCTAGTTGTCCAACATAAGCTGGGAAAATTGGAGTACTAGAGGCGAGTGCTAGATGATTTGGATACTATTACCTAGAGGCCCTGCTTAGACTGTGAGTAGTGGTTGGAGGATGACATTGAGATGCCTTATGTGTGCACAACTAGATATTTGATTGGGAGGACATAGTTCATTATTAAGAGGTTCATGTTGATGAGGGTACTGCGATAGTATGATAGAGTACAGGGCATGCCCCAGGGAGTTGCTTTGTATGCACAGAGATGGGAGAACACACCAGAGTGCAGACCCACTTTATCATATGATGCAGCATGCCAGTAGTACCAGGGATTATATAGCTGATTATATGGGAGTACCACCCAGAGATTATAGAGGTTGTGGTGTCATAGGAGTACACTCATTATTTCTTTGCACACCCATTCCCAAGGATATCCAATCCAGATGAGCCAATACCTACACTAGATGATGAGGCATTGAGATGGACGAGGGGTGGAGGAGATGATGAGGAGGAGGATGAGAGTAGTGATGATGGAGATGGGGATGGTGGTGATGGGGATGGTGATGGAGATGGTGATGGTGGGGGAGGTGGTGATGGAGGTGATAGAGGTGGTAGACAGTTGGTATTCCTTAGAGTTCCTAGGAGGATGATATCCCTAGTGGCTACAACACAACAACATGTTCAAATTCAATTTCCCTCTCAATAGTAGCAAACACAGATAGCTACATTATAGACCCAGCTGCAGACATTATAGGGTCAACTAGCATAGATACAGGGTTAGGTATAGACATAGGCCCAAGCATAGGAACAAGCACAGACACAGATTTCCACACTCATTGTAGAGAGAGATAGCCTGAGATAGTGATGCAAGTAGGCATAGGGGATCGTAGAGAGACTACAAAGAGTGGCTGAGGGTACCACCACAACAAATATTCTTTGAGAGGTTACACGTGTCACCCGTGAGGTAGAGTATTATAGAGGACAATATCATGAGGTAGTGCCTCCAAAGCAACGCATCAGTTATGCTCATTCTACTAGTGGCCCTAGCCATTCGAGGACTACCAGCAGGGGTGTTGCAGGGCCACCACCTCACAAAGATCCAAGTGTAGGGTCATCGAGTGGCCCATTAGGTAGTACAGGGCCGATAGTTTTTGGGGCTAGTAGCACATAGCCCCTTATTTTGATCACATTGTTGTATTTGATACATTGATGTATACATTGAGTCAGCTTGAGATATTATGATTTTTTCCACTTAGTGGATATATCTCTTGACAATTTAAGATATCATTGTACACTTGACACTATGATTTTGAGATTTTATATGATATGCAATGATGATTAGTGATCTATATGATGTCTATATGATTCTATGATAGATGCTTATGATGGATGCATTTGATTTCTTATTTTATATGTTATGTGATGTTTTAATATGATGATGTTATGGATGTGTATGGATGCAATAATGAATACGGTAATGCATAGATTACGATTCTAAATGCTTTATGGATGATGTTTTATGCTATATGAGATGGATCTTATTATAAAAATGATGTGTGATGTAATTTATTTTTTTGTTATTTTCTAATGCAAATATATGATGTGATGCATAGATGAATGTATGATATGAAAATGCTTTCAAATGTATGTATGACATGCAAATAATTATGCAACTATATGAGAATGATATGTTTTTGTTAATGTCAAGTATACTCAATCTTTTATGGATAGAGATAACATCATTTTAAAATTTTACCAGCCTTGGAAAATCTATAATTACAGATGTAAAACTAATGTGGATGTAATCTAATCTAACCATGCAAATATAAACATGCAAAAGATGTCATCATTCTAGTCAATTTTTCATGATTTTATCATCATTAAGCCTTTGAATTGTTGAAAGTGAGTACAAGCATTAATGGTATAATTAGACCATGATGACCTGAGTACTACTTCCATGATTTTTTGATAATACAAGTTAACACAAGCATCTTGGTATAACTGAACCAAGATGGCCTGAGCATTGCTTGTGTAAACAGACAAGAGTTAATCTTGTTCCTATGTGAATTTGAAATGTCATTAGTGATACTTTGTAGAGAACATCTCGAGACAATTCACACAATAATAGTGATCAACTCACAGACAATAGACAAAGAAAATATCATTCTCCTTCCTAGATTCTCTAGTTCAAGACATCCTCGAGTTGTTGCAGAGAAATAATAACAAAAATAAAAGTACAACAGTTGAACATTCATGCTAAAGTGATAAAATCATGATTCAGAAGAATATCATCCATTTAGATTTGTTTTGATTGATTGATTTTAGCTGTTGATTTAGATGATTTGATTTTCTGGTGATTGATGTATGTATAATGTTGAGTCTTTTGCTTTGATTGATGTTTTGATGTTTTTCATACTGTTGTTTTTCTGTTTGGTTAAAGCTCAAAGTTTATTGCCCCTAGTGAGTTCAGGATTTTCCCCCCAAGCTAGAGTGAGACACGACCGTAATACCAAGATATTTACATGAGGTTTTTGATTTGATAGGTAGAATGATAATGAAATTTAATGGCCAAGACATGCTCAAATAGATGGAAAATCTAATCTATCACAAATAGCGCATATTGCCAGGGTTTCACTATTTGTTTTTTGCACTCTTTTAGATTTTATGATTTTTTTTATTTTTTCTGATTTTTCAATTTTTTTGTATTTTTTCCCTTTTTTTAATTTTTGTTGTCACCAAGATGCCTGTTTTCAGGTTTTCATCAGGGTGACCATTTTTCAAGACATTTTCTCAATTTTTTTGTTTTTTTCAAGACTTTTATTTGCACTGGATGATTTAGCTGTAGAACTTCTTGAGATGTAGGCTATTGATAGCTCCTTAACGGTAGATCCCCGCTACGGTGTAGATGGTTGATAGGTTGTAGATCCATAAAAGGCGATATGATGACAAAGGGGCCTAGCCAATTTGGTTCAAACTTCCCCTTCTTTTCTCGATCCTGTTGATTGCGAGGATTTTCCTTAAGAACCAAGTCACCAACTTGAAATTTTCTTGGTTTTACTCTATGATTATAGCTTTTGGACATCCTTTGTTGATAGGCCTTCAAATGATCCACAACATGTTGTCGACGTTCATCCAATAGTTCTAACTCTTGAAGCCTGGATACCCGATAATCCTCATCTAAAATAATTCTCTTTAGTGACACATGGAGTGATGGTATCTCAACCTCAATAGGTAGTATGGATTTTGATCCATATACCAAGGCATATGGTGTAGCTCTTGTAGGTGTTCTGATGCTAGTTCGATACACCCACAAAGCAGGGTTTAGTTGAATGTGCCAATTACATCTAGCATCGTTGACCATTTTCTTTCAGATTTTCAAAATAGTTTTGTTTGAGGCCTCTGCTTGGCCATTTCCTTGAGGGTAGTACGGTGTAGAAAATTGATGTTGGATATGAAACTTGTCACAAAGTTCTTGGACATCTTGGTTTTTGAAAGTTCTTCCATTTTCAGTGGCAATGGACTAAGGAATTCCATACAAACAGATGATGTAATTTAGGATAAAAGAAGTAATCTATTTTACAATAATTGTGGTCAAGGGAACAACTTCAATCCACTTTGTAAAATACTTTGTGGTTGTGATCATGAATTTGTGTCCATTGGATGAAGACAGATGAATTTTACCTACAAGGTCTAGTCCCCATTGATAGAAAGGCCATGTTGATGTGAACGGTTGTAGCTCATGTGCTAGTGCATGTATGAGGTTGTCATGGATTTGACAATTTTGGCATTTCTTGGAAAACTAAAAAGACTCCTCCATATTCAACTAGTAATACCCCAAATGTAGGAGTTTCTTAGCGAGAGTTAGTCCACTTGAATGAGCTCCATAGATACCTTCATGAACCTCACGTAAGGTCATCTCAAATTCGTTACACTCTAGACAACAAAGGAGAGTTCCATCAATATCTCAATGATAGAGTGTGTCAACAATCAGGGTATGTCGTGCAACTTGGTGGATGAAGTTTCATTTTTGGTTTCAGGAAAGATCAAGAGGAAGGGTATTATCTTTTAGGTAAGTATAGATATTCCCATAAATTGAGGATTCAACATCAACTAGGTGGCATATGACTTGGGATTTAGGATTATCGTAAGTAGGATTAAACACTTGTTCCACCATAAACTCATAATGGATTCGTTTCTCAGGTGTATGTAGGAGAGAATCAATTATCGCCATTGCATCGACAGCTTTGTTATCTTCTCTTGGAATTTGTTCAAATTTAATTTCAACAAAGTATTTTTTTTGAATTCATCGACCATTTTCTTATATGACATCAACTTGTCATCATTTTTCTGATAATCATCATTCACCTAATTAATGACCAGTTGAGAGTCTCCATAGACTTGCAATTATGTGATCCTCCATTCAACTGCTACTTTGATACCAATAATAAGTGCTTCATACTTAGCCATGTTATTTGTGCAAGGAAACATGAGTCTGTAGGATTTCAGGATGGTACATCCTTGAGGTATGACAAATAGAATTCCAACACCTGACCCATGTTGCATGTAAGACCCATCAAAATATAGCATACAGTGTTGTGGTGTGATGGTAAGTACATCTACTTCTAGAAATTCAATATGCATTAGATGATCATCTTGTAGTGGAGCTTCGGTTAACTAATCAGTTATCACCTAACCCTTGATGGCTCTTCAATCTATATAATGGATGTCAAATTCACTTAAGATCACTACCCACTTGGCTAGTCTTCCTGTTAGGGCAACTTTGTTGAGTAAATACTTTAGTGGATCAATCTTTGCTATGAGTTTGACAGTGTGGTTTAACATGTAATGCAAGTTGTTGAGTAGCAAATACTACCACCAAACAAGCTTTTTCAAAGAAGGTGTAGTTGGTTTCATAGCCATTTAATGTTCTGCTGATGTAATAAAAAACCCTTTATTTTCCCTCAAAATCTTCATGTGCTAACAGAGCACCCAAAGAGACCTTAGTTGTTGCTATGTAGAGTAATAGTGGCTTTCCTTCTGTAGGTGGCACTAGTATGGGTGGAGACATTAGATATTGTTTTAGTTAATTGAAATCAGCTTCACATTTTTTGTCCCATCTGAAGGAAACATTTTTATGTAGTAAATGATTAAAAGGATGACTTTTATCTGCTAGTTGTGCAATGAACCTCCTAATATATTGGAATCTTCCCTATAGAGATCTTAGCTGACTAATGTTCTTTGGTGGTGGCATTTCCATGACGACCTTGACTTTGGCGAGATCTACTTTGATACCTTTTTCTGAGACTATGTACCCTAGGAGTTTCACTGATGTCACTCCAAACACACAATTCTTTGGGTTTAATCTCACATTGAATTTTTCTAGTCAAGTGAAGATTTTATCTAGGATTTCTAGGTGTCCCTCTCTATTGAATGATTTCACTAAGAGATTATATACATAGTCCTCCATAAAGATATGCATCATATCATGGAAGATGGTGGTCATTGCTCATTAATAAGTGGCACTCGTATTCTTCAAACCGAAAGGCATGAAATTCTAGTAAAATGTTTCCCATGGATATGTAA